>JANJGK010000012.1:4687858-4795358 GCA_039081455.1 Macrobrachium rosenbergii
AGAACTGGACTTTGCCACTGACTATATCACAGACATGCTCACGTATTAATATATTGTCACACGACTGTATAATCTAATACACGTCCGTAAGCAGACTGCCATTACCACCTACTTCATTTGACGACTGTATAGGCCTAGTGTACAGTCGCCCGTAAGCGTACCACTTACTTCACCTATACCTTGATTTTTATACTGATCCTTTTCCAGTTGTTGGACTGCTTCGTGGTGCCGGTGGTGTTAGCCTCCAGCTGGTGCTTCCTGAAGGTGCGCTATAAATTGGTCCATGTCTTAGGTGTCGGTTTGTGTCTCCTCGGCGTCGGTTGCCTCGTCTGGGCCAATGTGGAGGATGGCAAGGCTACTATCCCAGGTACTGAGAGAGAGAGAGACATTGTGTGTGTGGGTGTGTGTGTGTGCGTTACGTTATGTGATGTCCAAATCGAGAATCTTCATTTCTCAGAGAGAAAGAATCTTGGTTACCTCGCCTCATTAACATGAAGAGAGAGAGAGAGAGAGAGAGAGAGAGAGAGAGAGAGAGAGAGAGAGACATTTTGTGTGTGTGTGCTACGTTATGTGATGTCCAAATCGGAAATCTTCATTTCCTAAAGAGAAAGAATCTTAGTTACCTAGCCTCTTTAATATGAAGAGAGAGAGAGAGAGAGAGAGAGAGAGAGAGAGAGAGAGAGAGAGAGAGAGAGAGAGAGAGAGAGAGTATGGGTGTGAGATTTGTATTAAATAAAAACTAGAAAGAGGGAAAAAGTAACTTTGTTACTAGGCGTCGCGAAAGGTCAGATGGCGCTCAGTGCAAGAGAATGTACGTCTGCTCTGGTTTAGAATCTGATGTGTAACTTGCAAGTTTCATCAATAATATTTCTCGCTAGATCTGACTGGGCGAAAGTTTGAAAATATGATGTACTTGAAAATACATTTCCAAAAACTTTACTAGTACCATATTTGCATCTTGGAGATAAGAGCAAAATGTATTTGATTCCGTGAACACTTCAAACTTTCAAACCAATGCAAAGGCAAAATTATATTAATTGAATACTTTTTTAAGAGTTGGCAGTTCGACATTAACCAAAAACATTGGTTTCAGGAGCTGAACGTCTATTAGGAGATATGCTGTGTCTAGGCGGTGCTGCCCTCTATGGAATCAGCAACGTAGCACAAGAATATGTAGTCAAGACCTATGACAGCGTTGAGTTTCTTGGCATGATGGGTCTTTTTGGGTCGCTTATCAATGGCATTCAATTGTTAGTACGGTATTGTATACACATAACGACTTCGCTGTTTTCTTAATTTTAATCGCCTGCCCTTTTATTTCTGTTTCTCTCAGTATCAGTTAACTTTCCTCATGCTTATCATGTTAGGCCTAAGAGTGAGTTTTCTCTTGGTATTCCACGAGAATTATTTGATGATAACAATGTGTATTGGGCCTGTGCTTTGTAATGATTTCCATTATAAACAAAGCAGAGTTATTAAGGCTTATTATTAAAATAACAGTAAATCCAGAAACATACATATGCCTAGAATTCTTTTATACTTTCCAGTACATTTGACTTATGTTAGAAGCACAGTTTTTTATCAGCTGTAACTTTACCTCTCCTGAAGATCTACGGATATTTTAAGGGTCTTAAGCTTTTATGTAGAAGTATTTAATTTGCTAATGCTTAGACATTTCCCTGTGGTGTCCGTTCCTCTCCCCCTATCTTTCCTTATCCCTTATTCCTTTCCGTTATCGGTAACGCCTCTTGCTCATCCTTTTGCTTTGCTCTGCCAAACTTTTACGAATGTTCCTCACAACCTTTTCGCTTAAATGCCTGAATTTTCCTTTTTTATTTCATTCACGCTCTGAATTCCATGATGTTTCCATTCTCTATAATTTCCCTTTCATTTGTTTTTTTCGACCAATTACTCCACTTCATGGGCGATTTCACGGTCAAATACCAAATATATATGTTTTTTTTTTCGTTCTTGTTAAATTTCTACCCATTTATATTCCATCTCTTTGCTGTGCTTATTTCTTTTCTTCGTATCGTTTTTCTTGGTGTCCCGCTATTCACTTTTTCGTGACGGTCCCCGTTTCCCCTTTCTTCACGTCTTCTTTTGTTTCCTTTTTACGGTCCTTGTTTCATTCCTTCTCGTGGGAATTTTACGTTTGCACTCCCCCTCTTTTCATGTCTTCTCGCCTCTCCCGTTTGGCCCTTCTTCCTCGTTGCTACCGACCTTCTCTCATTTTTTCCCGTTTCATTTTCTTACCTACTTCATTTCCTCTTGATCTATTTTTCATTTTTACTTTCCATGGCACTGCTTCTTCCTCCCCACCCCCCCCCCTCCGCCTTTTCCACCTTGCACATTCTCTCTCTCTCTCTCTCGTTTGTGTTCCTCAACATCCTTCGGTCCTTCCCCTTTTGTTTTTCCGGCTGCCCCCTTTTACCCTTGCGCCTTCTCCACGTCCTATGTTTCCCCTTCCGACAGAGCGATATTGGAGAGGAACGACGTCGGCTCCGTGCGGTGGGACACGTGGCCCGTGCTGGCACTCGTAGGAGGGTTCAGCGCGGCCCAGTTCCTCTTCTACGTGGTGGCACCCGCTGTCATTCGCGTCACGTCGGCCACCGCTCTCAATCTAGCACTGTTCACCGCGGATTTTTACATTCTCATAACTGGCATAGCGCTCTTCAAGTTCAAGGTACTCATTGGGCTCTGGAGAAGACCCATTAACATATAAATTTGCAGGGTTTTTAGGATTCAGGTTTATTAATTGATTTCATGGTAATAGTTTGCAAACTGCTCATGTCCTAAGGTTTTTTTTTATGTCCTTAGGTTACTAATTGGCTCCTAGTTGCTAATAATCTGTTGTGTAACTTGAACAGTGTTCTGCTGAATCTCAGGTATCAATGATTTTATTATAAACTTTAGAGACCACTTTCGGAGCATGAGAGTACATTCAAGAAATATATATATATATATATATATATATATATATATATATATATATATATATATATATATATATATATGAAATATGTCAAGACGACGATGTACAAAAACAACATACATAGATTCGAATTCCTTTCATTGTTTAAAAAAAAAATCAAGGACTAATTGTGCATTTGCGCCTACATCAAATTTAACAAACTAATTACAAAAGATTGTTATTCTTATTTAATGGCCCAAATGTCCTAGATATAACACTAACACAAGGAATTCAAAATATGTCCAGTGTGATTTTTACAAATTTGGCAAGATTTTACATTTCTTTGCGGCTCTTTACATTGAACAACTGATTAACTGATAGGTTTTTGGGATCCTATCAGTTCCTCTTGTGCCTGACATAGAAATAAAAGGCACTGACTGAAATGTTTATTTTGTCAGTTTACCTTGTGTGTTTACTATTCTGATGCACTGATAACAGTTTTTGAGACAATAACATATTGTCATAATATAACTTGCACAGTGTTCCCTATGATCATGGGTACTGTTCGAAATATTAATCAACTGTGCCACAATTTTTATAGTGAAAGCTATCTCGTAGGATATTACAATTTTCCTCAATTTGAAAGGGCCTCAAGCACCCTTTATGTGAAAATTACTAATTCAAGCTTCGCTTTTAACTATATTCATTTGTGATGTGTTATCATGGGATCTTCATAATACAAATCGAGATATTAAAAGTAATAAAACATGTAGGCTAGGTTGCTTTGTTTAGAATATTTCCTAAAATGCGTCTTTTGATATCAAACCGTTCTTTAAACGGCAATCATGAAATAGGCTTAAGTATGTCATAAATAGGTAATTGGAACAAGTGTAAGCACTTCCGATGTTAATGGCAGATATCATTCTCAGGGATAGGTTACAATGTCTTGCCAAATTCCTTCTTGGTTTTTCGAGGAGAATAATAACATTACTTTACAGAACGTCACTTTGTTAATCGTTTCAATTCGTTTGTCATTTGTTTAGTGTACTGGTGGGTGCTTGTTTCTTAGTGTTATTTTGCTATCCATTGTTGTTTCCGGTTGTTCATTTGTATCGTTATCATTGTGAGGTATGTTGTCTTACGGTATATTTTTTCATTATTTGTAAATTTGTACACGTATTTAATAGAATAATAGTGAGGTATCAATGAGTCAGTCGATTTTTTATGTCTATTTTTACACTGCAAATACGCCCAGCCTATCTTACCTTACCATCAGTTAGCCTGCCTGTCTTAGCTTAGATCCTTCAGTTAACCTGCACATCTTAGTTTAGATCGTCAGTTAGCCTGCCCGTCTTATCTTAGATGGGATTTACTTTAAGTTCTGCTTAGTTTTTACTGCAGGCAGTTCAAGTGAAATAAGCTACTGTTGAATTTCTAGGGTAGGCTCATTAGGTAAGTTAGTAGCCTAACACTTAAATTTTCCTCCAAATAAGTGAACCCCATACCTAATGTACAAACTACCTATCACGTGTGCCGTGCATTTTTAGAATTATTTAGCTTAGGGAATGAAATTCAATTTGAAGACATCCCAAGGAAACATGAACTTACTTCCTTTGGTCGGTAGATATCAAACTGTTATGTAAGACTAGGTAAATGGTGTATTTGTCTGATAAAATTACTTTTTCTCTACTAGTGTATCGAATAGTCTGCAGAACGATTGGATCAGGCACTAGTCCATCGTTTCTGATGTTTAATGTACCTTGGGGGGTGAAACCCCTGGCCAGGTCAGGGCATGGCGCCCTAGGTGAGGTTAGGAAGGGAAGGGTTGGTTAGGTCAGGACATGGCCTTTTAGAAAAGGTTAGGCTCGCTTTCGTCTGTGGAGCCTGTTCCTGTAGTTCTATACTCTCCCCAGTGTATGTTTGCATCGAGGTATTTATTTTTTCACACACTCAGCCTATCATATTTTATGTATTATATTATCATTCTTCTAGCCAAACAGAGTGTAACCAAGTTTTCTTGGGGGAAAGAAGACCTAAAGCTGTGATACTTTTTACCATGAATTTTAAATCTCCCCCCCCAAAAAAAAAAATTGCTTTTACATTTACAGTACCTTGAAATATACCACAATGAGTTTAAAGAACATTACAAATTAACTGTAGGTGAGAAACTGATATCACCAACATGTAAGTAATATGAACCAGTTTTATTTATTTTCTTAAAGGTAAATTTTATTGTGTGGTAACTTGCATATTAAGTCAGGGATTCTTTGTCTTGTTTTATATTTTTAACTAATTATGAAGCAGCATTTTTATTTACTTCATTTCAACCCGTGTGAAACGACTATATCCTTAATGTAATAGTAACTTTCTCGTTTTTCCATGTAAATATTCCATTCAGTGGAAATGCTTCACAAATATTAGTTTTACAGCTTAGGCCTAATCTTAGCAAGCGTGCTTAGACTTTTAAGTAAATGTTTGATGCATTTTGTGGATTTCCATGCCATTACAGGTGACCAGCATCAATCAGTTCTTCTCTCCAAGTTGTTCAGTGAAATGATACCAAAGATAGGATTTCACTAAGATTATGTCAGTGTAATTTTTTAATGTTTAGATTATAGTACTGATTAGCCTACATGCTTTTCAGATGAATTCTTTCATATGCTTCCAGAGCACTTAGACAGTCTCTACATTAAACATTTTTTTTTCAGTTCCATCCACTGTATTTCCTGTCGTACATTCTGGTGGTTACAGGTGTTATAGTTTTTGTTATTAAGCCCACTCCTATTGCTTCAACTAACAGAGGTTATTACAGGTAAGTTACATTCTTGTGAATTTTAGTCACTGGTTACGTATTAAAGAAAATTATCTGCTCTTTTTCTTGAAATGACTATACTGTATTTATTTTATCAATCTTGTACTGTATTAGAGTACAGGATTGGATAACTTAATATCTTGAATATGTTTTAGTTACTTGAATTGATTGTTTATGTTTCAGATGGTTCCAGTAATTTACTGGAGAAAGGATTAAATGTGCTAATTTTCAGAAATCCAATTTGACTTCATGGTTGGGAAATGTACGCTATGACTTTTTCCATGTTTTACCAGTTTTTAAGCATAGGTGAAACTAATTTACATGCACAATGACATATATTTGCAATACAAGAGATATTTTGTATACCCTAAGTGAATTATTTAAAAAAATGTTCTTTATGCAAACGCTGAACTCCGGAAAACTTAGGATGGGGAAAATGGAGCATAACCCCAAATGTATGCCAACTTTGGAAAGATAATGACAGTTATTTCCATAGTTAAAATGGAAATGGTGAGATAGAATTCAGAAATGTAACAGCAAAAGAAAATAAAATCACAAGATAAACTAATTCTAGAAGTGCCAGTTTTAGTAAATATGGGAAACAGTGGCCTGTCAGGTGTTGCAGAGCCAATTTAGAGCAGTAGCAGTTCCCAAAGTTCAACTTGGCATTGATAAAGCAGCCTATCTGTAGATAAGGGACAGAAATCTCAATTAGATATCGTGGGGCAATTTGTAGAGGATATAGGCAATATGGGCACTTTACCAACAACTGAAACATTTCACCTATAAAATTTTGTTCCTGCAAGTTAAGTTCTTATGCTGGAAAATATAGGCTGCCCACTTTCTTGCATCTTGTATTTTGGGGAAGATGTTATAAGGGTCAGGCAGCACCATCTAGTGGAGCCCCTGAGAAAATGGTTACTGAGGAAAAAGTTTGAATGTTGCAGACATATCAGCTGCTATAATGCTACCAGCTATACTTGAGTTAATTCTTTTTCGTATTATTATATTCATTAACTTTTTTGCACAAGGAACAATATTTTGCTAACATGTCAGATTTTTGCAGGGAAATTTCAGTTGGACGATCAAGTAGTGTATTTGCTAACGTGTCAGATTTTTGCAGGGAAATTTCAGTTGGACGATCAAGTAGTGGAAATGAGGTAGAACTGACAACGACTCCTGGAACAGCAACAAGCAGTATGGGTGGAGGTGCTTCCTTTACTGAGTGGCCTCCTCTTCCTCCAGAAGTCAGAGGGTGCCCAGACTATCCTTACCCCCATTCCCATTCATCAGAATTTAGGCAAGGTAATGTTGATGAGAGTGTGGGATTCCCTTAAAAAACTCAGGCTTAAAACTATTTCTTATGTTATATTTGCAATGTAGGTTGTTACCTCTGTTGATGTAAGGCCAGGAATACTAAATTCCACATGGTGTGTCTGCCTATTTGTCATTTCTGAATGTTATAAACCACATAAAGTTGTTGTTGTCTGTTGTATTTACCGATACAGCATGTACTCATTTGCATTTATATACTACTTTCATCTGTATTGTACTGTACAATTTCATGTTGGCTATTATCTCTCTTAATCACACTATGGGTATTTTTTCATGTTAGCTATTATCTGTCTTAATCACATATGGGTATTTTTTCTGTGGAAGGTGATCAGGCAGATTAAATACCTTTAAAGGTTGATCTGTAATATTATGTAGATATTTTTAATAATGACTGTGGACAGAAGTTTGTACGTACATGCAGTTCTTTACTCTTGTTCATGTGCTTATTCATATATGGTTTAAAGCTTGCTTCATATCAGTTCTCAGTGATCTGAGATTATTCTACACATTTTGAAAAAAGGGGAAAAATTAATGAGAAATTATACTACATAAAGTGTCTATATGTAAGTTTATGAGAAGAGGAACTTTTGAATTTTCAGACCTAAAGAGAAAATGGAAGATAACTTGATAATAATGAAATGTAGTGGACAAAAGATGGAAAAATAAAAACAATGGAATGAGTAAGAGAACAGGTTCAAAAAGGTATTTCTGGATCTTGGAAAATTCTCCCCCTTCCTCAAGACGTGTCCCTGTGTCCAGTTCATACATTGAGGGCTTATTTAGACAGGTCCTCTCACATCTCATCTGGGCCTCTCTTTATCAGGGAAGGGGGGGAGGGGTAATATCTCTATGTCTGCTATTAGACAGCAAATCCTTTACTTCATCAAGCAGGCTAATCCTGACTCAGTCCCTAGAGTTCACGATATTAGAGCTGTGGCCACCTCTATTAACTACTTCCATTACATGAATTTCGCGGATCTTACCAAATACACTGGTTGGAAGTCACCCTTGGTTTTCAAACGTCACTATTTGAAATCCTTAGAAGCTCTTAAATTCTCAGCAGTCGCGGCAGGGAACGTTGTCCCTCCCTCTAGTACCCTTTCGGATTCCTAGTCAATTCTTCCTCCACTGCCTCAGTTATCCCCTTACAGTCATTTCAGTCAGGCATGCCTTGACTTTATTACCTGACCGTGTTATCTGTATATTTGTCTAAGTGACACATTTATGTTATAATGTTTTCAATTTGTATAGTTATTTTGTTTAAGTATATTTTTTATATTGTCATGTTAATTTTAAGCTCCCATCAGTTACATTTGTACATTACTTGTTATTATTGCTAGCAATTAAAATTTTTGTTGGACCTTTGGTCTTCTGTTCCCCTTACATTTTGTTATTTCATACAGTTTAAGAATGATATTTATTTCTCTGTTAATTTTTCACCGGCTGACACGGGACCCGATCCAGGAAAGGGATTTTGACAAAGGAAAAATCTATTTCTGGAGAGGGGACCGTGTCACCCGGTGACCCACCTCTATCATTTGTTGTCTCCCCCCCATGGTAAACATCATTCTGGTGGGGTGTTGCTTTCATGGAATGCGGCTAGCGGTGATTTGTATACTGTCCGCGAGTGGTGCATGGGTTTGTAACGGCACCTCTCTGTGGGACTTTTGACTTGGGGATCTCTATAGGATAAGGTTCCGTGTTTTTTAGTTCACCCTTTTCCATACACGACTCCATCTAATGGAGCTCGCTCTCGGGGTAGTAACTCCAGCATTTCATTTAGCTTTCTCTGGTATCTAGCAACGGATTACCTAGAAATAAGTGCTGAATGGACTTTTTCACCGGGTGACACGGTCCCCTCTCCAGAAATAGATTTTTCCTTTGTCAAAATCCCTTTAAAGTTACAGAATTAGCTATTGCAGTGGAATAGCCTTTGTTCCTAATTGTAATGCTTTGTGGAATGATTAATTAAAAAATATTACTTCACAAAATCTACCAAAGTTTCAGTGGAAAGGACATTGATCCATTATTGCCACCCTGCTGAAGGAGATGGAGAGTGAAGATGTGCACAATTTTCGTGGGTGGTAATGGATTATATTTAATTATTACAGTAGTTAGGATGGAGAATGAAGATTCACACAAGTCTAATGGGTGGTGATGGGTTCCTGACTTGGGCCGGTGGTTGTTTCACCTAACTCGTGACAGAGGAAAGATGCCACCAGTTCCTTGCATATACAATTCTATTGAATTTTTTACCAGTTCCAGCTGGCACTAGAAGATTTATCCTAATGTTAAGACCGCAGGTTTGTTAGTTATGAAAAATACAAATTATTTTAAAAATTTGTGACATTTAGCTCTTATTCATATTGTAACCAGCCTTCCTTGTGTAATGCCTAGCAGCACCAGCATGAAAGGTGGAAGGCACAGAAGACTTTGTTCGTCATACTGTATTGACATTGTTACTGGTATGTTAACCCTTTCGCTGTGCAAGACTGATCTCCTTGTTCATTGAAAGGTTTCATCCACGATGTGGGACTTACCTCCTCAGTCTAGTTCTTTCGGTTTTAGCTAGGCAGCTTGTGATAGATATTGCATTTCCCTCATCATTGTAAGGAGCTTTTGTCTATATTTTAGCAAAAAATGGCAATGTGATTTCTAATGTACAGGATGATTTAAGGATGAAGGGTAGACCTTCAATAACCGTCAAAATATTTTGGAGGTAGGTGGGTTCTTTCGATGATGAAGAAGTACAGAGGCTTTTATTTGGAAGTGACAATGATATTAATGAACCTGGTAGAGAGGATGGGATATTGTGGCACTGCAAGATAATGGTGATGTTAACAATATGCAAACATTTATTAAAAGCTGACTGTAGATACAGGTACAAAAGATGATAGTGGGAGTTCAACTTTAAGGTATACAGTATCTAAAAATAAAATGCTTTAGTTAAGCATTAAATAGTCCTTCATTTAATTTTACCATTTATAATTATGTGTTTGCTGTGATTTGCTGTGGTAGGCTGAGAATTTTTCAGTGTGCTGTACTTGTTACCAATAGAATTTGTACAAGATGAGCACTTTCTTTCATGTTAATGATTTGGAAAGAATCTGAAGAGGAACCCACTTCAAAGCCAGAAATAGGTCAAATGTGTATGCTGTACTGGTAAATAAACAGCTTGCAATTATGGGCTTTACATTAATGCTCTTTCAGTATTCAGAACATTCACAGTCTTTTGAAATGTTGAAATATTTGTTGTAGTTGATTAAGATTTTTTGCTTATTGCCACCAGGTTATTTTAGGAACTGGATATTAGTGCATACAGTCTAGAGGGGCTTATCATTTTTATTCTTTCTAGGTACAGCAGGTGTAGGCCCTCCTCCAACTGAGTACCCAAGCACTCCACCATCACCACCTCAACAGTTTAGATCCTTACCTCGCCCTTCTCGACGAGAGCAGTACCCAATTGGAAGTCAAGGTGGTGGTCAGAGGTCGGCTACTCTCCACCGCCCAGCGCGGGTACGTTTCCAACTTGAGTAAGGGTCGCCTCGCTTCTTGTTCGCTTTTTTACAGGTGTGGAATTTAGAAGTTGTTTTTTTTTTTTTATAAATTATTGAGAACAGTTTTAGCCAGCCTAAACTAAAACTTTTAAGTGCACTAGACTAGTTTGAGGTCTGATAGTTTATTTAGTGATATATTTAGCTAGTGACTTTATTTTTTACAGACTATACCAGGCTGTATATTCTTTTTATATCTAATCAGTATTATTATTCTCCGTATGTAAGGTGACCGGTATCAAATTCTAAAATCCACATCTGCATCAGCTTTGCTTAATGTCGAGTGCACAATGATTTTTACCTGCATCTAGCTGATGTTTGCTTGTTTTGCATAAGGGCCACATAGCTTTTTTTGTATAAGGATGGTAAGAAGCTTTGTGCATTCGTCTGTTCAAATAAAAGTATTGTAATCTTGCCATTCCTGAGCAGAAGAAAGATATCAAGCAGAATCTTCTTGGATTAGCATTATTGAAAGTGGTATGATGTAGATGTTGTGAGGTTGAAAATCTTGTACACAGCGAAGGAAAATCTTTTATAAAGATAGTTGCTATATACTTTTTGTTAGAAAATTAGAAGTGTGCAGATAGTGAGGATTAGTTCCAGAAATTAAGCTTTGTCAGATATATTACAATTTCTATTTTGATGCTTGTACAGCATGTGGGTTTTATGTGCCGACCTCTCGTTTTATATAGCTCATGTAACGAGGGTTCTGACATAAATTACATTTGTATTGAAAAAATTTGCCATGGTACAAGATGCTTGTCAGTTATAGGATATAGGAATTTATATAACAAAGACAAGTAAAAGAACAAGAAATTAGTCAAAGTATAGGAAAATTATTGTTACCCCAATAGCAAGTTCTTTGCAACTTTAAATATTTTAATGTAAAGTGAAGTTTGCTTATAAAATGAGCACTGTATGTAAATTACTGTTGCTGGGAGAAAGTGAACTATGTAACTATAATGGCATCTCCAAATTTCATTACAGTCATTGACATAATTCAAGACAATACCATAAACCTCTTTACTTTTGTAGTATCTAGTAATAAGATAATGTAATGCCCACAGACAAAAATGCCTGTCATTCAAGATAAATCAAATTTCATTACTAAAAATAAAACTAAATCTTATAAAAGAGAAGAAAATATTTAAGATATTTAGAAGTATCCAATGAGGCAACATGATCAGTTAGTCTTAGTGTTCTGATAAATGAACAGAAACTTGCTGCTGCCTTTTTTTTTATAATACATCATATACCTTGTCATTTCTTTTGGCAAAGTGTCAAACATGCCTTTTTTTTTTTTTTTTTTTAATTATCTGCATCAGCAGTGATTTTATTGAGTTCTTGTGTCGGCTAATTATCAAATGTATGTCTCTCTCACTTTACATCCTGGATGTGACTTGATAAAATCACCCTTGATGCAGATAACTAAAAAATTAAACAAATGCATAATTGACACTGCTAAAAAGGGAGTGACTTTGTAGGTGATTAAGCTCATTCAGAGAGAGAAAATTTTTGCCTTTCCTAGCTTACTGGTATCCAATTACTGTGCCAGTAATTGGAAATGTGATCTTTATAATACAGATTTTCCTTAGATTAAAAAGCAAATTAATCTTGAAGCTTATTGTACAAATGTTGATCACCTAGTAGATGTTCCTAATTAAACTAGAGCACAGTACTGCTTACTCAGAGAAAATTCAAGCAACTCACAACTACTACAGCATCAAGTAATGTATTGCCAAAATCTTTGATGTAATTCATTTTTATTTAAAAGGTAATTCAGTACAGTATATTTTATCAAGTGATTCATGCATCCTTTTGAATTCCATGTTACTTTTTGTTCGTAAATGCCAGTTTTTGTCTATACCATTTTATCAAAATAGATTTAACTCTGGTAAATTAATTTTGCAGTTAACTTTCAGCTATTTATCTTTTATAACATGGCTTAATGTCACTGATCAACTAAAAGCAAGGATATATAGATTACACTGAATTATTTTTCAACCAATAAAGTATATTTTGTTGTCAATGATTTACTTTTATTGTAAATTGTGATATGTTTATTACATTAATTTTTTTACTATCTAAATTCCTAAAAGGTTCAGTTCGTATTATACAGTATATAAATTATTAAGGTTTTTGTAAAATGTTTGAAAAACATGACTGTAGTACTTCTGTTTCTCGTAATTCAGTTATTCAGCAAGACTCTTGGAAATCAATGCCAAACAAGTCACATTTCATTCTTGCAAAAAAGTATTTTAGCATACCCTTTCTCTCTGTCTGTGAGCACAGATTCTGTCAAAACTGTGTCCTGAAGCTTTTTACAGAGTAACAACGCATTAAATTGAAGAGTTAAAATGTTACACAATAACTTGCAATTTATTTTGAGTGTTATGGTGACCTGGGCCCTTAGTGTTTGTGCCCAGTTTATCACAAGCTTGACCATAGGGCTTTTGCAGAATCCATTTAGCTTCTTGAGTTCCCTTCCTGTCAATTCTCAATGAGACAGATCACTTGTTAGTAAACTCTTGAAGCTTAGATATTATTTTGACTATGCCCAGAACTACTAGGAGGCTGAGGGTAGGGTAGCAGAAGTAGAGACTACCACTAGAGATTTTCCTTATGGTGGAATTACATATAGGTTCGTTGATGTGTGGCTTGGGTTGCCAATGTCATTGCTTTCTGTATTTTGTTTTTCATGTTTCCACTTGGTTTCTCTCCATCTGGTTTCCCAATTTCTTAGGCTTTACTTTGAGTTTTCACCTTCCATTCAAGAACAAATCCTTCAGGCTACCTGTGAGTCTATCAATTGGTATTGGTGGTCTAGTTAAGCAAGGGAGCTTTTATGTGGATACATAAAAACATTATGTATTGAGATACATTTATATGCAGCACAAACCTTCAAGAAGAATGCAACAAAGTAAAATAAAAATATTGCCAAGGAGGAAAAAATAGACACTATAAAAAATTGTAAAATATCAGATCAAAATACATAAAAAAACATGGGGTATCATGAAAGTAATTGTATTTGTGTCAGTTGTACCATATACTCTTAAAATTGTATTTTTAACAAAGACATAGTAATGTTATGTGTAATGAAGTATACTGTATTAGTAAATCATCAGTTTTTTAAAGTACACTTAAATGAGCAGCCCACATAAATTCAATAATGATATAACCCAGTCTAAGTGGGCTTCAAATCCTTATACATTTTGAAAAATCAAGTGTATCCTTAAGAATTTTGAAACCGTTAGAATAAGGCTTACAATCCATACAGTTTTCCCTTAAATGGTAATTTTTTCATGCCGTGATGTTTTCATCACACCATGAAGAATGAAACTTGAACACTTCAGTTTATATAAATTATATAGTTCCAATAAATAATCAGCATTTCAATTAGAGCCATTATGTTTTACTTTCTAGAGGATAATCCTTTTTCTACTTAGGTCATATAATCAGTGGCCTCTCATTATGAGATTTCTCTAGATAATGGAGTGTCTGCTAATCTATCAGTTGCAAACTCTTTTGAGGATGGGCTCATTGCTTATTAGAAAATGTCTTTTATCAAAGTTTTCATATTGACTAGGGTAGGGTTTTGCTTGTACCAGACTTTTAATTCATCCTTCTGAAAGAACATCTGAATGGTTTAAAGTTAAAATATGAAAGCTAATTTGTATTTTTGTGAAAGGTATATGAAATATATTATTAAGGACTCTGCACCTAAGTACACTTGTCATAAAGGAAGATTATAGTAGAGTAAATGAAGCTGATCACTAAAAACTAGATATGCACACAAATCATAAAGCATCAACAAAATACATTATTGTTGTATAGTACTTTGGAGAAATATAAAAGCCAGAAAATTGATGGATTGTTGCCTTCAAGTCAAGATGGAGGTACACGATAAATATTGCTCAGAGAGGTTGAATAAGGTCTGGTGAGCACAAAGGACATGAGAGAAATACAGAGCACTGAATATCCCCTCTTGTCCCTATACTCAAGCACTGCTACTTAGCATTGCCTGTTGGCTCGCTTCAGTCACATACTGCTAAATAGCACTCATTCTTGGCCATCTCCTCCAGGTCAATTTGGATTAGTATTTTACCATACCCAACTTTGCCTAATAGCAGACACTGTCCATTGTCTAGAGAAATCAGGTAATAAGGGGTCCATTACTATAAGATTTCTTTGACCTATCTAAATTGACATGGATTTTGAAGGCCAGTAGTTGGTACTGTTTAGCAGTGCATAACTGAAGCAAGCCAGGAGAGTGAGAATGCCAAAAGGGTTTGCTTTATAATGTGTACGGTAGTAATTTCATCCTTTGTGATTGGTCTTTCTCATCCACTATCTATCATTTATCTTGTGCATTCTGTGTACAGACATTTCTTATGATTAGTTTGTGCATCCTTAGTTTGGCCAGTACAGTGTCTGCTATAATATTTTATGCTAAATGTACTTAAGAACAGTACATAGAAAATGTAGATCATATTTTTACACACAACTATAGATTAATATTTTACATATTTTTTTCACTCTCAACTGTTTACTTAGTGCTTTGAAAAAGTCTTGTTTGTCAGCAAATTCCTACCGTAGACTGGGAAATGCTGTGGACATTTTCCACTAACAAGCACTCTGAACTTCCAAAGAGTTCCTCACTGAAAGATCCTACTTATCCATAATGTATAAGAAACATAAGCATTGCAAACACACTGGTCTTAGGCTTCCATGTTGTTGTAATGTGAAGTGGAAAAGTAACCAGGCCTTTCCTGTACGGGGGCCCGGTTAGTGCTGTCAGTGCACCTCGTGTGATGCACTGTAGATATTACTTGAGGTTCTTTGCAGTGTCCCTTTGGCCCCTAGCTGCAACCCCTTTCATTCCTTTTACTGTGCTTCCATTCATATTCTTTCTGTCATCTTTATTTCCACCCTCTTCTAACAATGTTGTATAGTCCAGCTGCAAGGTTTTAAACCTCTTACTCGCAATTGTCCTTTCAGTGCTGAATGACCTCATAGGGCCCAGTGCTTGGCCTTTGGCCTAAATTGTATATTCTATCTATCTGTAACCAAGTCTTAAATTTAACCGGGAATTAAGGATAAACAGCGGGTGAAAAAGGTGATTAATGATTAATGAAAGTGATTACTGTACTGTATAAAGAAAAGTTTGGATATTATCATAAAACAAAAATTATGTTTTATAATCTAGTACAGTTATTATTATTGTACCCATTGCACTTTGGACATCACTTAAGAATTAGGTTTTATTTTAGATTTCGAGCTTTGTAAAGCAGCAAGAGGAGCATTCATTTAATGCCATCTCAGAATGATGAGCAATATAGGTTTGATTGGTAAAATGTTGAAAGCAAAGCCCATCTCAGCATCAGCTTACACGAGCTCAATAAACTTGAAAAAAAAATTCTTAAATGGCAAATTGTTGTCCAAATGATAAGAGTTTTATAAAGTATTGATTTATTGTCTCAGAATGCATCGAATTGATAAAATGAGTAAAATAGGTCACAGTCCCTCTCAGTTGTTAGATGGTTGAATATACAGTACTTGATATTTAGATGTTCAGTCCCTTTATTGTAGTCTATTGCAGATTTTCAGTTGTTTTCCTCATATTTCCTTACTCTTTCACCTTATGAAACTTTTTCAGAGATCATGAATATTGTTTAAATGCTCTAAGACAGATGGAAAGGGAAGCAGTAAAATTCTCATGATATTCAAGTCATCATATTTTTGTTTGTATTGTAATTAATGTTTTGAAAAATATTTTGCCTCTTAATGAACAGCAACTTTAATGTGAAGTTACTGAAAGATTTGTTTTCAAATTTTATTAGACAGTGAAGTATAAGTATTTGGATTTATGACAGTTCCAACTTAAAAACCTTGCTTTTGAGTTTCCACTTTGTAAAACTAATCTTTGTTAGTTTTAAGTGCTTTAGTCTGGCTTTGATATTTTGAATACTTTGCAATCCTTGCCTTTGGTTCTATAATTATTGTAATAAATAACTAATTTTACAAACATGGGAACATTTTATTTTTTCTCGAATTTTTTATCTTACACTGACAACCAGTAACTACTAATATATATGCTCACACACATTTACATATATGTTTGTACAGTGTATGCATATACACTAGTATGTACTATGTAACATTGGGCCAAAATATGCACAGCAAAGTCCATACACACACTTAATCTTACATTACACTGTATACCGTATTAGTGATGTAATGCATGCATAATTTAAGGGAGCAGTATTGAAGGTGTTTGACATTGTTGCAGAGTATTATTTAAGAGGTAAAATTATCACTAAGGGTTTTATTTTTAAACTGCTAAAGACTTTGGCGATTTGCTTGTGTTTTTGTCATCTTCACAAAGGGGTATATAAAATCTTGAACATTTCAGTGTCTTACTTTATGTAAGTGAATTTCTTCATGTATTTCCCTACAAAGGGAATTAGGAACCTACAGGTATTACAATTATTTAGTATGTGCACCTTAGTTTGGCATTTATGTTCACCTCACCATCACCGCCTCTTCATCCTCCTCCTCTTCTTGCTTATTCTTTATCATTTAAACCATTAACCTCGTATTCACAAGGTATTTGCTGACCTTCACTGTGTCTTGTTCTTTTTTTTTTATCACTAAATGGTCTATACAACCTCAAGAGTAGCCCTATACATAGGTGATGACTTCTCTTAATAACATGATGTTATATGAAAATTTCTGTCTTTTCTTAGTTTTTGTATTAATGGTTTTATATAAATCTGTTGATTGGAAAAATAGTTGCAGATTTTGATGTGTATGTTGTGCATAAGAAAATTTATTGAGTCACTTTATTGATGTACTTTCTTATATCAAGCTATATTTAGGGAAATGAGGAGTATGAAAGAAAGTTTTATTAATAAAAATAGAAAATGTGTTAAAGGGTAATAGGTTTATAGGTAAGAAAAAATAATGTAAAGTAGAGCAAGCTTGATGTGAAATTTTGTATTAGATAAAAAAAGACGAAGGAGAATACTGTATTCACTTGGAGCAGAAAGGGAAAGTAGTTATCAAACAATTGTAGGTTGTAGGATTTGGCCTGATTATACATTTTTATATTATTGCGAATTGAAACATAAGTTAGAAAAAAGAGCACAACAAATAAACACTGTATAATTTAGTGTCGAAGTAACATAATTAATGAATGTTACTAAGACATAAGGAACTCTTACCTTATCTTTTTTACCCTTCTCTTGGTAGCCTGTTTATTAATTTTTCTGAAGGGGGAAAGAATCATTGTTTTTTAGCCTCAGTTGTTTCAAGCTGTCTTTAGGTCAGATAACTTAAAATAGGAAGTAAAGGGTACGAATTTATTAAGGGTCAATTAGAGACTTAAGAAAATGTGATCTTTGTGAAAGGAACAGCAGTTGTTCCTGTAGAAGTTCATACCCAAGTGAGAAAATCATTTGTTTGTTGTTACAGTAGTTCCTATCTTTACCATTAAATAAGGTCAAGCTGTTTTTGTTTTAAAGGGTTGATTTGATTATGAAGTGAACTTATTACCCTGACTATTTATTAATGTTACTCATAAATACAAAACACAGTCAAGAGAATGTCATCATCTATTCCTTCCTTTTAAAGCATTGCACAGTAACTGTTGCACAGTTGTGACCTCTCCTTTCATGTGAAAGGTCTGCACAGTGATATGGTTAAAAAACAGCTCAAAGCTAATAAGCAAACACTGCTCAACCTGCTTCTTTCTTAGCCCAATTCAAGTACTTTCTGGGGTTAATAGGGTTGAGAAAGTGTCTTCATTCCATGCAATATAAAATTTCTACAGGTTTTTCCAGCATGAAATTAAACTACTTGGGCTCCAATCTCTCTGTGCACTATATAAATTACTTAAGTTTTCTGCTTGAACATTAAAAAAATGAAAACAAAGTTTCACAGTCATTACCTCACTTTCTTCCAATAACACAGTATTGTATGTTTTTAGTTTGTTACATTTTCATTATGTTATTTTTGCTTAGTGGCTGTCAGCCTCCTTTGGGGAAAACATTTAGATTTAATTGCGCTATCTGGAGACCAAGTTCTTGAGAAAAGCATAACATACATGAGTGTAGATAATCGCAGAACACTGTCATTCACTTAAAACTTTTTACCATGTTTTAAGTTTGCAGACAAAAGTTACAGGATTGGAAATTCTATATGACTTGACCTTGGTTGTACAGTATCAGTCCTTTTCTCTTATCTCTTCCATTCATATCCATGGCCTAGATAGGTTGGGAGAAGTTAGGTAGTGTAGGCAATTGACATTTTTAGCTCTCTTTGTCAGCAGGCTAGATGGACTGGGCCTTCTAGCCTACCTTTAGTGGGATAAGCAGTTTGACCGTTTTAGAGACCATAGCCTGCACACCAGTTGTCCCTTCAGAGTGTGTCATTCATTTTTTTCCATCATGAATGTTGTTTGTCAGGTTTCCACTTCTTTTGTTACACCTAAAACAAGTTCTCTTGGGTGTCTTCTGCTTGAATTCACATCTGGTCTAACTCTTCATATTTGCCTTTGTCTTGCTGCTTCTGTATCTATTACATTTCAGACTAATTGCTCCTAGCCTCTCTTCACTTCATGTCTAGACCATGAGACTTTTAGATCTTGGTTTATTTTTTAGCCACTGAACACTGCATCTCTTTGTAACTTCATTTCTAGCAAGAAAATTAGAATTTTTTTGTCATCTCTTTAAAATCTCTTCTGTTTTTTATTGAGTGGCTATGTCTCTCCTGCATAGAGGAGTATGGGTCATGTATTCCCAATGTAAATTTTCGTTCTGTTTAGGAAAGGCATATTCTCATCAGTTTCTTTTGGCTTCATCCCTGTTGTAGCTTCTGATTTATTTTCCCTATTGCCATCTCATAGCTGTTGAAGTTGTTTCCAAAGAGGTGCTGGACTACACTGTAGCATAAGTAGGACTTGAATCTGAGAACAGTATAATTTTGGTCAGGCTAATCCATTTCCTGCTGTGTGAGACCCATCATCCCCCCCCCCCCCACAGTAGGGCTTACCCAAGTTTTTATGAAAATGCTACAGTGTTCATGATTAGATTGTATTTCATACTACTACATTAGATATGTAAAGGAGATCAGTGATTCGTTAGGTATCCTAGTGGTGACCTCCAGTGCATCAATTGATAGAGTTCTTGGGATGATTTGCTGTGTTCCCATGGTGAACTCAGTTTCATTTTGGATAGGTGGGACCATTTTAGTTTTGTCTGTGAATTTTATCTCCAGAAAGCTCCTTCGGTTCTGTATGCTTTTCCCTCAGAAGGTGACTACCATTCTGTACCGCAAACAAACAACTTTAGGATTGAGAGTTCTTAATTTCTCTCTTATGACCTGTAACATTCTAGGACACTGCTGCAAACTCCTAATAAATCATAGATGGACAAGCTATTTAGTGTGTAGTTTTATCATTCCATAGTTTTGGAGTAATATTTTTTCTTGAGTTTAACCTTTGTGCAAATAATTTAAACTTCTTTTAGTGGTCATTGTGGTCTTTGTGTGTAGTCGGCTTACTGTGGCCATTCAAGTATAGTATTTTAAAGCCATTCTACTGCTGTAGGTTACAGTATATTTCAGTACTAACCCTCCCACTCTTGGGTATACTTGTTCATCTACAACACATAACAGGCTTGACTTGTGGGAATCTATTTTTTAAAAATGAAATGTAAGACACATACCTAAGTGTTATTTGTCTTAACTTGGGTATTTTCATTTATTATACATAGCCATAATGAAAGAAGTTCATTTATTTTTAGCATGAACTGCCATTTCACTCAGACACATGCTTGGTTACTTGATTATCCTGAACCAATATTCTGAAAATTTTCTCTGTTTCAGTATTTGCACATCAATTTCATTCTTTTACTGTTGTAAACATGTTAACATACACAATCAAATACATATATACCATATAAAGGAATACAAAATATTCTTGCACATTGCAAGAATCAGGTACCAATTTTTCTTATGCTTGGTGTACTAGGAGTATAAGATATTCTGTGCTAGGAGTCTTACCCACCAATGTTTTAATCAGGAATTGTTAATAATCTAACTAGATTGTTAATAGTCATATATTTGTAGTTTTAAGCCTAGAATTTTTTAAGATATTTTGATTTAAACTGTAGAATTCTAAGAATTACAATATACAGTAATTATTTGGATTTAAGCTCAGGATATTCATTACTACTATGACTTACTGTTTTGTAGGACTTTTGAGGTACACAGTACTTGCAGAACTGTTAATTTTAGAATAATAGAAATTGCATACACAGTACTGTATGTGGTTTTAAGCTTAGAATATTCATCACCACTAGGGCTTACTGTTGTGTAGGACTTTTGAGATGCACATTACTTTGCAGAATTACTCCTGCTTATCTTTTAGGGTTTTTGAAATAAGTGGTAGTTTCAGAGCTCCTATTTCTGGAAAGTTTCCAGAAGTTCCCAGTTCACTTTCACTTTAGGATACAGTATGCTGTGATACTGTACTGAAAAATATTCAGTTTGGCAAACAAAATATTAAATGAGTGAAGTACATCGAGGAAAGCTTTACAAGACGTTCCTGTGTGAAGCTTCCTGTGCTTTACAATCATAGCATGTAGTGCAGCACAGTATTAAGCTCCATTAACATATAGTCCAGTACTGTTTGCCATACAAGAAATTAAATTCAAGAATGGCCTCAAGAAGGTAAAGTTTAAGAAAAAAATGTGATCGAGTTCTGAAGTCATTCACCTTCTCCGAGATTATTCATCTTCTCTGTTGATTTATATTAGTCTGTGGAGAGTAGCTAGTTTGGCCCTTAGAGATATTGAATAGGTTTGAAGACTGGAACTAGCTTTGATACACTGGAAATTTGTTTTCTTTGCTGAAATGGAATGCTGCCTGGATTATTATTTTAAATATTTGTCAACTGCTTTAAAGTTATGGATGTGTAGAATTGACTTCATTATTTATTTGTGTGTAGAGTTGACTTCATTATTTATCTATGTGAAGTTAGTTTGTCCATTTCTAGATGTCCAGATTACCATTGTGTGTTAATTGCTTAGATTAGTCATTTCTTGCTGGAGTATCATAATTGTGCAGCTAGATTGTTCATTTCTAGCTGTTTGGGTCATTCTTTTTTAATTAGAATTGAAATCTGAGAAGTCAACTAGACTATCGAGATTTAAATTCTAATCAGCTGTACAGTTAACTTTCTGTATGAAAATGATGTCTCTTGTTACTGCAATGAGCAATTTGAGCATTTCTAACTGACTGAATTTTGTCTGCTATATTGTTGCCACAATGAACTGTAATGTTCATTTCCAACTTTCTGATTTTATTGACTGTAATGAAGTTTGTACTTTTATAACTCTGGAATTTTCGGCTACAGGGCTTGTGAATTGTACTTTTATAACTGGGTTGTATTGGCTACAGGTCATGTTTTGTGAACTGTTCTGTTCACTTTGAACTGTGGATCATCAGTTTAAAATTTTCTTTAATTTCCTCTAGTGTGAATTATAACTGTCCAGATTTCGTATGCTACAAGGAATTCTTTTGCTTATCTCCATCTCTGATTTTGTTGATTACACCAAAACTGGTCTGTTCATTTCCAACTATGAATTATCAGTTTTCAGTGCTATTTCGTTTATAATTTTGTGGATTTCATTGATTACAAGATTTGTTTAAACTTTCTACTTTGGGATTTTGTTGGTTACAGCAAATTTCTCAATTGTAATATTTTTTAGTTACTGTTGCTGACATCAATGAAGTTCTGTTAATTAATCTCTCCGAATTATTTCTTGTTCATTATTATTTTAGGTGTTCTTGTCATTTTGCAACAACGTCTAGCAAAAGTAAACTGTTTACTCTTTATTCCTTCCAGGTTAATTTCTGAATTACGTAGATTCAGTAAAGTCTGATATGCCTGTTATAGTTTTGATATGTAAAATCCAAAGCTGAGGTTTGTCAAAATTGTAAATGCATTGGCCAACGTTGTGATCACAGTCTGAAAATGATATATTTTAATATTTAAAAACACCTTTCTTTTGCCATGAAGAATCTTTGTCAAGCCTCTTTCAACAAGAGGGGGCAGTGTTATATCATTCAGTTGGTTATCACTGACTTTATAATGCTGTTACTTTTGGTTATCACCAACTAGTACATAAAGATGATGCTTGTTTCTCAGTTTTTATGATGCTGGTACTTTTTCTCAGTTTTTATAATGCTGGTACTTTTGGTTATCACTAACTAGTACATAAAGAGGATGCTCATTTGCCAGGTGATTATCAGTGACTTATTTCTTGGTTGTCACTGACTTTTGGTTATCACTAACTAGTACATAAAGAGGATGCTCATTTGCCAGGTGATTATCAGTGACTTATTTCTTGGTTGTCACTGACTTTGCAGTGCTATCATATATATTCTATCTTTTCTGACTTTATTAAGTCACCAGCAGGAGAGAGGTACCTTCAGCCATGTAAGAATGGATAAAAAAAATTTATGTAAGAAAGGATAAAAAAAATGTTCATTTAGCTTTTATTCAGTATTTCCATAGTATATTTGAAATTTTTGTCTAATATAGTTATTTACTTTCTTGGCTCACCAGCTTGTTTTAGTAATGATGGGCAGCCTTGCAGAGAAATGTAGTCTATTAGTCTCGAAGAAGCAGCCTGTGGTATGATTGGCAGTACCTGTGTGGTTGTCTCTACAGTAGTAAGCAGAAGATACAAATAAGTTCATTTAATTTGAGGAGTATACTGTTCTCTTAATATGTAATGAAATTTGTCAAGAGGCATTGGATAATGAGATTTACTTAGAAGCTGTACCCCTTAAATATTTTTGAGTTCATATGTCCCCTTTGTCCATCCCTTCCTTGACTTGCCATTCATTATTTTTGTGTCCTGAAATTCCCCGAGGTTATCAAGTTGAAAGTACTCATTCCATGAAGTAATATGGTTATGTTGCATCGAAACATGCCATGGGCAGGATGATGATGACGATAAGTGACACCACTATGATTGGATAATGACATCAGCTTTATCTTTCTTTAGAGAAGGCTTACTCAGAAAATTAACTACTGTACATTCTAACTAAGAATTCTTTCAGTAATTACCCAGGACTGAAAAGAGCAACTACCTACCACCTAGCACCCTCCCACCCAGCAACAAAGTTGTAAAGAGGAACTATACCTGCTACCCAAACAATGTTATTAACCAAAACTACCTGTCACCTAGCAGCAAAGTTGTAAAGAGGAACTACCTGCCACCCAGCAGCAAAGTTATGAAGAGGAACTACCTGCCACCCAGCAGCAAAGTTATGAAGAGGAACTACCTGCCACCCAGCAGCAAAGTTATGAAGAGGAACTACCTGCCACCCAGCAGCAAAGTTGTGAAGAGGAATTACCTGCCACCCAGCAGCAAAGTTATGAAGAGGAACTACCTGCCACCCAGCAGCAAAGTTGTGAAGAGGAATTACCTGCCACCCAGCAGCAAAGTTATGAAGAGGAACTACCTGCTACCCAAACTTACAGCTATTAACCAGGAGAACAAGAAAGAGTCAAGTTGTTTACCCCAAACAAGGCTAAAAGCACTATGAAGAACAATTACCCAGTAATCAAGAGACTCAGCAGCTAAGTACTCAGAAAAGGAACTGTGCTACCCAAACTTAATGTTATAACCATGAGAATGAGCGAGAGTTAAGTAATTTACCCAAGACACACGCAAGGCTAAGTACCCAGAAGAAGAACTGCTCACTAACCGAGATACACATTTATTAAGAAACCTGCTTTCCCATAGAGAAGAACTAAGTTATTTTATACAAGATAAACCATTTTTGACAAAAGAAAAAGGGGAAAGTTAAATTATCCACAGCTCAAACTACCAAACAAATGAGGGAAACTAAGGGGAAAGTTAAATTATCCACAACTCAAACTACCAAACAAATGAGGGAAACTATCTGCAAAACAAGAGAAAGAAATTAATAATCTACCCAAGGCCATTAGTTTTAACCCATAATTCAGAAGATCAGCAATCAGTTAAAAAGAAATCAACTGTGATGTTATCTAAGATCATCTGTTTATGATAATTTTTTGTTATTCGTCGTTGCTTTTTAGCAAACATAGCAGATAAACTTTCTGATGGCCTGTTTTCGAGTCTCAGGAAAGTTGCTAATCTCCACAATCAAAATACAACACAATCAAAATACAACAATTTGCAATTGGCAATGTAAACAATTTGCAATTGGCAATGTAAAGCGATTATGAAGAGCAATTTCCTTGTCTCAAGGATCAGGAGAACCTAGACAAGACTGACTGGCAGGGAAATAAACTCACCAAGCTTGAAGTCATCACTAACCTTTAGGATCAAAATACAAAATAGTTTGCAATTGGCATATTGCAGGATGATAAAACAATATGAAGGCAGTTTCTCTGGGATTAGGATAACCAGTTATCCAAAGAAGAGACAAGACTGACTGAAATTATCCTAAGAAAGGACAAGACTGACTGATAAGGAAATAACTCTCCAAACTTGAAGTAATTGGTCCGTGTCAAAGGCACATTGGAAGCAGTAGGCAAAGAATGGAGTGTGAGTTCACAGTCCCTCAGCAGTCTGAACAACCAGGATAGGTACAAGACCCACATGAATTTCAGAGAAAATTTACTTGTGATCAGAATCTTGAGCCAAGATAAGATGCAAGACCCACTTACTGTATACCGTACCAAGGGTGGACCCATCATGACAGGTCCTTAGCAATGATTAGTTTCCTGAACCTCCTGGTGATATTCACTCCATCACTTTACACAACACTCATTTGCGCAGCTCTTCACACCACCTTCAGGTGCAGTTTTTTTTGCTTCTTATCACACCAGTTTTCTCAGTTACAACTTTGAGGTAGGGATGAATGATGGGATACTTGTAAATTACTTAGCAATGTTTTTTTTTACTCACAGGCCACATGAGAAACCTCATTGCTTTACTCACAAGCCACAGACCTCTTACATAATTTTAGTTGCTGGTATGTTAGGATGCTCTGAGACCATGTTCACATCTGAACTCTCAGCTCAGGAGCCACAGGAGAAATCGCATTGAAGTACATGCAAGCCACAGAAGCTCTTGCATATAATTTTAGTTGCTGGTACGATAGGATGCTATGAGATCATGTTCACATCTGAACTCTAAGCTCAGAAGCCACAGGAGAAAACTCAAAGTACATGCAAACCACACAAGATCTTGCATGGGTGTCTGCTTGTATGGTATGATGAGATCCAGATTAACATCTCTGCTCATGGCTAACAGTAACTGCTCAATATATGTACAGTGTACCCTATGAGATGAGAAAGCTTCGTTGAGTAGATCTGAGAGGAAAGAATAAGGACGATAATCTGGCAGAGAAGTTTTAGACTTAAAAGTGATAATTAACATGCCAATACTTGAAATAACAGTTACTTCATCACTTGGCTACACACATTAGATAAAGCAGTTGAATAATGATCTATTGCATATGAGAAGATATCCCTAGCTGTAGTCTGATCTGGTCAGAGAAATTATCTTTGTGCCCCCAGAAGTTAACACAAGTCTTACTCGCAGCAGTCCTAAAAACTTGCCAAGACACCATAGTAGTGGAAAAGATCCCATGGTGGACTTGGCCACACAAATTGGGGAGTGGACTTGACACACATCACTCATAAAAATTATCCAACTGCTCTCCTCCTGTGACTTAGATAAGCCACAAGATGAATTCTTTGTGTGGCCTGGATGTTTTGCCCCTCCTTCATTAAGTATCTTATTGCTGATCAAAACAATGGCTCCCAAGATTCTGACAGGGCTTGTAGCTATAACAAGGTGCTACAACAATAAGGGTAATTAGACTTCCTCTTTTACACCAAGTTTGTTCTGCCCAATGTCCTCCAGCTCCACCCAACAGTATAATTCCACCAGTATCTGGACTCCACTCTTGAAGACTATACAGTCTGTATTCTGACAAAATGTATATTCATCTTAAGGTTACAAAGTGCAAGTTTTCTCCTCTCAAATTTCACCAAGACATTGTGGATATCCTCAAGACATGTGCTTTATAATGGCAGGCTTTTGGTAATTGACCATTGAGGAGTACAAGGTGCCACTTTTCAAAGCTGTTTTCCTCGCAGAGATGAATGCCTTTTGCATGGATTCTAGCTAAGCTGAAACCTCATCAAAGTGGGATCTCAGTCATTGGTTTTTCACTGTCAGAGCAAGTTTTTTTTTTAATTAGGCAAGAAGGTATCATGGCTAGAAATGTTCTTAACAGTAACCCAGACAATATTCACCTAGGCCAAATCAGTCAGTAAATTTCATGGATGATCTGCGAAGTTAATTGGCCTAGAAATGAGCAGTCACAGGCTTGGCAACTTTGCTCATTTTGACATTGGGCTTATTTACATTTTTCCTGATAACATCCCCATCAGGGTATATCTTGGATTTGGCTGTTAGCTTAGCTGCATTGAGTACCATACATTTCCTGATGGCATTGCAATCAGGATGATTATTTCCTCAGCAATCAAATTACTGCCTTTGCTGATATGCAGTCTGTTAACGCAGCATTTGTATTTTTGTATTTTATATTTGAACAAAAAAATGTTGAGAAAACTTTTATACTTTGCACTGAAACATACCATTACCTCATACTGATGTCCCTCCTCTCTCTTTTCAACAGAATTGAGAGCGAACCAAATCCAATTTGGGATGGGTGAGTTATGGTCTTCTTGGAATCCCATGCATTCTGTTCAACCCTGTAAAGTTTGAATATCCATTAGTGCAAATCATTTGATTTTAAAATAGGTTCAATTTGTCAGTGCCGGCTTTACTTTAACAAAATTTGAGGTACCCTGTCAGGTGAATCTCATATCACACTACAGTACATATATATATATATAATCCCATTCAGTGTTTTATTGAGATGGGTATTTTCTTAATCTGCTTAGTGTACAAACTTCTTCCTTTATTTTATGATGAATTCTTACTTCAATGAAAGGCTACTTGTTGAATAATAGTAGTATGTAAAATGCTACCACAAATGGCCTCAGTAGTCCATGTAATGCCTAGTCCATGAAGTTGATGAACATTTAATTCGTTTGCGAGGGACGTATCACTCACAATGACAAATGCCATTCTTGTTTGGAGACCAGCTTAGTGACCAGTTAGAGAGAAGATATATATAGGTGATTGGCAGTGGTCCTATCTTGACCCACTTTTTCGTAACTGGTTACTGCCACCATAACTGGTTGTTACCACATATCTTAAAAACATGTCAAGAACTTGGAGTAGCATTAGCTGAGATGTAGCACCAACAACCAGCATAAAAAATTTGAACAGATTGCTATCAACTGAAATGAGTTGAAATTGCTTGTGTGCCTAAGAACAAACTGTCTCCAGTAACGCAGCATGCAAGATCTTACCCTCTTTCTGGACTTGAAGACCTTTACTGCATATAGAAGGGTGTTTTCTTCCCTCTCCCTAGCAGTATATGACAAAAGTGGTCTAAGACCCTGCACATAAGTCAACAGGTCTTAGGGATTCCTTCCCATTTATTCTGATGTGACAGACATATTAGCTAATGGGAGGAAGGTTTATTAGTGAGGCTCGTGGAAATAGAAGATTCCATTGCATTAGGGATTGTAATTACGAGTTGCACTTAGGTCTCTGTTTATTCTGTTGTAAATGACAGACCAGTTGATTAAAGGCAGGCATTGCAGTTACTTTGGTACTGCCAAACTGAATAAACAGTAAGGCCTTGACAAGTTCTTAGGAGTGAACATCGTGAAGGTTAAAGCCTCTAAGGCTGTCCCAGATGCAAAAGTGCATCATTTGTGTAGCTCTACATTGTTGAACCCTCAAAAATTATTTGTGGTTAGCTTCTTTTGTTCAGATAGAATCTCCTGGCTCTTGTAGCCTATAGACTGCCTTTGTTTCTCCTTCCTGGGTAGTCTGCTAAATATGTAGTTTGTATGATTTCTGGATATAATCTGTCTCTGTAAGTAGAGGCTTCTGAGAAGTATTTTGGCATTCTCAGGGAAAGTAACTGAAGTTACTCCATTCAGAATTTTATCCAAGTGCTGGGGATCTTTCCCATATCAGTCACAACTTTCAGTGTTATGCAGGTCTATCTCTTTTTATAAGAAGCAATATCCTCACATAGGTGAGAGGTTCCCTCTGAGACATGAAACTGGGTGTTGAGGGTCTTACTGACCCCAGATTTTAAAGGGCTTTCTGACTGCTGCTCAAGTGGATATTACCAGTGAACTTTAACCAAGGTTTCTTCCACTGAAGCAAAAGTTCTCTTTTCTCTGCTCGTGTTTAATTGTCGACTTCCTCCTAGTAGGGCTGTCCAAGAAATTTTTATATACTGTAAAAGGCATACCGTGGTCTCCAAACAGTTGTTCTACTCTTATGTGACTACCAGAAAGTTAGAACTATACTCCAAAGCTTTGATGAAGGTCTCTCTGGGGAACCATTTTATGAAATGCTCCATCTGGTGTTTTTTTTTTTTATTACAACTACAGCTTGGAGTTTGGAAAATGTAAGGACTGTTTCAGAAATATCTTTCTTCCTTCAGTGGCTTAGTCCTCTGCAAAGTTTCTAAGGTTTACATTTACCAATTGGCATATTCACCACGTCCCTGAATTTTAGGAAAAGAATTTTTAAAACTATATTTATAATCATGCTTAAAAGTAACTTCTGTGATCCGCGTAGCCGACCGATTTGAGAAAACTAAAATTACTGCAGCTTTAATTTTTGTATACCTTGCCCCATTTATGGGGACTTCGGTACATTATGTGATAATACCATAATATAGATACATTTAGAATAAACAGTTTTTATAAATGTTACTATTGTAGTATTAATTGCAAAAATGTTACTAAATAGTATGAACACTTAAAATTAAAGTAAACTATAGAGTTTATTAGGCACAAAAAAATTATTACGCAAGTCCGTTAATTGCCTAGAAAAAAGTTTATCCAGAGCAACTCAAAACCTAAAAACCTTGCATTTCGTAATGCAAAACTAAGTACCGTAGTCTACATTTGCCACTGAAAGGTAACTGACAAATCCACTAAAAGATTAAATAAGCATGATATTGCTAATCTGCCTGTCTATGCTGAGTGTTTTTAAAAATGTGCCAAAAGTTTTCAGTTTTTTATAACTGGTATTATTATAGTATTGTATAATATTTGAATACACAGTCCTCTGAACATAGATCAGTCCACCATATGAAGCTGTAATACCAAAAGCAGTTCGGTATTGTAATTCCCCTGTGAAGGAGGAGGAAGAGAGCAAAATAGAAAATAAACTAACAAAACCACCTGCTATGGAGTATAGATTTAACAAGATATTGTACTCCTAACCACAGGAAATCTCACAAGGGAATGAAGTAACGAATTCTTTTACCCCTTGAAGTCACTCTGCATTCTCTCCCCAAACATTAAACATAAATATTTGTGTTTACTGTATCGTCACACTTTTATTCAAATTTTTTGTTATATAATAAACTGTGTATATATTTCAAACTGCAGAGAAAAATGCTATTCATATCTTTCTAACACTTAGATTCTCATAAAGGCAAAGTATTTGAACTCTAAAAATCACCAGAAGTAACAATTAACGTTCTTAGTGCACTATTTTACAGGGATGCCTCCAAACTACTTACAAATGACTAGACTATGTTCCTGCTTTCATATGTTTCATAAATCTTGTATCCAAAACTCCAGAGTTACACATCCATGATTGAAAAAAATACTAGATGTTTATACAGGTATCACAAAAACTAGCTCCTCCTCCTGGGGAGATGGAAACTAGGATCTTATCAGATTTTTTTAATAGTAGTCCACATCTGGTAATTTCCTTAAATCTCCACGAGGAAAACTGTACTAGCTCTAAAGTAGCCAAAGGAATATACAAATACAAATTACCTATTACAGTACTGCAGAGACTGGGTAGTATACAAGATGCTGCCAGCTAGTGAATAAAAGAATGAAAAGCATTATAGTAGAGATAAGTATATGGGTTTATGATGGGAAGCCAGGACAGGAGTTACCAATACAGAGTAACAGCTGTCGAAAGTTGAATACCTACATGGCTACCATTCCTTTTATGTATTGTCAAAGACTGAAACCCTCAAGAATTTAACAACACTCGAGAATTTAACAAACACAAACCTTGGTAGAAAATGAACCCAATGCCACGAAAACTTTTTGGGTTCCATTAGATTCAGACTAGCCATAACCTGAACGAAGGAACCTCATCTTTATTCCTGGAACTCGGTCTAAGGGTAAGCCATCTTCGCCCATTAACAAGAAAGATGACCGTTCTCTTGAGATATTTATCTTTGCTACTGCTGCCTGCTGTATTAAAAGAACTGGAAAGACTTGAGATTCCCTGAATACAGTATTTTCAGGAAGTAAATCTTCCAAGAAATTCCTTGGCTTTGCCTTAATTGTATCTTTTTTGGTCTTTTAATGCTTTTAAAGCTGTCAGAATCTGAATACATTCACTGTAGTAGGGTCATACCCAGTTATGCTCCCAAAAGTTTTTGATAGATCTGGCTCATTTTGTCTTGGTGGTCTTAACCAAGAAGTTTAAAGGACATATTTCCCAGGAATACAATGGCCTCTTTATATTTATATATATATTTTTTTATTATTAATTTTTTTTTTAATCCCTTAAGGTCCTCAACACAAAATGTACAGACAACTTACTTACCAGGCCCAGTGTCCTGGAGACATAGGATGACCAACGTCTTAAGCTGACAGAAAAACAATTTTGCCAAGTTACAGTGATGTACACTACTAAACACGCAGTACTGCCTAACGAATGAGAATCGTCACTGGTTGGGCAATGAAGGCACAAGAATTTAGAACTACATTTCGTAGATACAGTGGAGAGTCAATGATCTGAACTATGAGTACTAAGGAAATTAAAGAAACGATGATGATTGTTGTCACAATAGTGAATGAAAAAGCTATGGGGGAAAGCTGGTAATGACAGTTCACCCAACTGTCAGGAAGATAGGCTTCTAGCTTTTGTGGCAATTAACATGGATTGATTATGTCTACAAAAACTGGTGTCTAGGCAATTAACAAAAGACAGAAAAATTAATTAGTACCTTCATGCCCTCCGAGGAGAACCCTCAAAGAGTTCAGAGGTCTGGTTAAACAAATCATCTATAACTAACTATCTATCCTACTGTGGGGTACTGTATCAAGGAAAAAAACTGTCACCTTGGTGAGATATATGCAGATAATCACTGGCGTGAGTCTTAACTCATAACCTTAAGGGTTGAACAAAGATATTCCAGATAATCAGACAGAAACTAAAATTCACATCTATGACAAAAAGGGGAAGGCCAAATTATCCCCAAGCAGTACCAACCCAAAATCAGGGTCTAGAGCATACAGTGCAGTGCATACCATACTTTCTAGTGAAAGGAGAAAAGATGGGTCTATGGGGTACAATTAGCTATGCCAAAAAGCATATACAATGCAGGGCTTTCCAAAAGAATTATGGTTATGCAGTTGGCGTATGACAAAAAAGCAAGATACTCCAGACACCAAGCACAGTATAGAATGAATAGCCAGATTAGGCTTTAGTAGGTTTTATCGATAGTGACTGTAGCCACAGAAAGTCATGTGTATGGCCTAAGTTGTAGAGAGACAGAATATTACCAGAAACTAGGTACAGAGTCTCATTAAAATTAATGAGTCCATATAAAGATAAAAGAAACCCCTCAAGGCAAGATTCTTTATGATATTTCACACTAGCAGAAATGACAAAAATTGAGCACTTTTAACGGGTTACTTATAAATTCAGTAGTTAGGTTTCTTGTGTTAGTTTCTAGGCTATCACCATTGATAGTCTGCAGAAGGTTAAGTTGTCAGTTGGTTGCTTAGGTACTTTGGATGGTTACTGTCTGATGACCATAGCTAACGACTAGGCTTTGATGTAAGACTTTCCATTTCTTTTCTGCTAGAGGATGTACTGTAGCCTTCAAAGGAGACATCTTGATCTTAAACCAACTATACTTTTAATAACCAGGCTGAAACACTGATGAAAATAGTATGCTAATTGTCAGTGACATTGCAGAGACTATAATTATTTTGCAAACAAAAATACTAAATAGGGTTAAGAGATTAAGAGGAAATTATTTATGGTTGTATTTTTGAGGATTTATTCTTCAAAAGAGACGATCTTAAACCAACTATATTTGCAATAAGCAGGGTGAAACACTGATGAGTATGCTAATTGTCAGTGACATTGCAGTAACTGTGTACAGTTATTTTGCAAACAAAAATATTAAATAGGTTTAAGAGGAAATTATTAATGGTTGTATTTTTGGGTAGCTACTCCAGAGGCATTCTTGTTTTTAGTTAGAGAGATTCTGATGTCTCCAAAACTGTGTGTGTTTGAAAGTGTGACATCGTTTCTAATGCTGTGACACTATGACAACATTTTTTACCACTTTAACCAAAAACACATGAAGACAAATTGTTTATACTCTTATTTCTTAAATGTTTCTGTACTTTATTCCAAAAGTAAGTGCTTGCTTGGTAGAGGCTTGAAGGTAGAAGATTTGTTCATTAAACTCCCTAACTGCAGTACAGTACTGTTAAAGTTTCTCCAATTTCTCTTTCGCCTTCACTCCTGAATTTACTTTTCTGTTTGTTGGGGCAGTGTTAACATTCAAAACATGTTTGTTTCATCCTGTATATTTTCTGTAATTGCTTGCTGTAGGAATCATCTTATCTACAAATTCATGCTAGGTAAAAAGAATCTAAGGGCGTTATTGCTTAATTTTCAACTAATTTTAGCAAGAAATTGAGTAATTGCATAACAGTTACTTCTAATAATCTAAAATATGTCTTAAAACTAAGATATTAATAACATTTAAATTTTTTAGAAAATTTAATGAAAAGTTACTTTTAACTCATTACTTTGAAATAACTTTTTTCTTTATCGCAGCTCTATAGAGCCAACGGTGCCTCATCCTCTTCCCACGAGCTGGGAGATGTGAGGTGCTAGAGTACATATTGCAGGACTTCGCCGATCAAAGCATATTTCTTCTCTACATTGTGATTACAAACAGTGAGTCTTCTGTAATATGTCAAGTGCCATGGTGTCTTCAAGAACTGTACATCTTAACCAAGACTGCATTTCCTTGGTATATGATTATTGCAGTGATTCTGCTGGCTATCCTCAAGTCTTCCCTGAGTCTTTGAGATGAATTTGGAATAATCAAGCAAGATAAAGTAAATACTAGATATTTTAAGCTTAGAAAATTATTAATTATTGTGTGAACGTTTCATATCTCTTGAGTGTGAACGTCTTATATTTTAATAGAACTACCTTGAAAACACATAATTCAGCTTGTGAGGTTATCTGGTGAAAAAAACCGTTTATTTAACATCACCAAGACTCGGGAAAGGACATTTCAGGACTTCCAGTGAATTAGGAGTTGCTATGTGATGTATGAGGAATACACATGATAAAACTATGAACTAATTTAAATAGTATAGTCCCGTATTGTAACAGATGTACAGAAAGGCTATGTTAAATGGACACTTGTTTACAAAGAGGTTTGCGTAGTATATTGAACAGACATAAAAACTGTACGATAAAGGGAAATGACAACGATGAAGACTCTATACTCTTTCATTCTAAGTGCTCAACTTGCATAATAAAGCTTCTACACTCGTTAAAAGTACTTTGTCACTACTGAATTTGGAATGTATTAGTGTGTTAAGGGCGGTAAGGGTATGTGGTATATAATGATGCATTGTGAATTTGTTTTGCTACCGAAAAGTTCACTAAAAGCCACAGCCTCTTAACTTTAAGCATATTATGCAGTCTCAAATGGTGAATAACTGCTCAAGTAAAGATATTATAGGCTCCAATAGTTAATGAGGTAGGCAAGGTTTGACATGGTTTGATTTAATGCTAGAATTCTGTATTGTTTTAAAGGCTTTCAGATAGCAATCAGACTTTTTTTATCTAATGTGAATTTTGTCATGATCACACAGACTGCACCACAGACTGTTTAGAGGTGATTGCTGAAATTAGAAGAAAAAAAAAAATCAAAGTTTATTATTTACATGACTTGTAGTTTAGCATTTTGCCAAATTCTGTAAAAGAAATTTCTTTCTGATGCACAAATCAAATTTCAGAAAGCACAAACCACAGTATGCATAAACAGGGGCATGTTCTTTAGGGCACTGCAGACCATTGTCGTAAGAATTTTTACTTTAAATCATGCTAAATGCTTTGACAAATAAAAGGTAGGTTATATTACTAACAAAAATACCTACTAAGTTACCCTTTTTGTTTACAAAGCATTTTAAGCACAGCATTGCATTATACAACCAAGGATTTCCGTGCCCTGGGTGATATGTCCTTAGTTTTATAAAATGTATTCAAAAGCAATGTGATAAAAGAAATATTGAGGATGATCTCTTGCTGTTGGCACTATAAATTACCTATTTTCACTGCTTTAGGTAAAATGCCTAACTTTACTGTTAAAATTTATACAGTAATATGAATTGGCAAGGTAGCGTTGTAATTGCAACAACATACTTTATATACAATATTTCATAATTTTTAACAAAAAATTAATACAGATATTAGACTCAAATTACAAGTACAGTACTATATATTTTTCCTTAATTTTTCCTCTAGAAACACATTTTGCATTTTATATTTTATACAGTTTTAACACTATCATAAGCTTACGCATTAAGAACTTTTAAAATGAAGAGAAATCTAAGTACAATTTCCTTGAATTGTTAACTTGACAAATGTGTTGAGGCTTAAAGAAGTATATATAGTATATAATGTATAGATTTTAAAAATGGCAAAAAAAAAATCTTAGTCTTTTTGTATCTTTCTTTATGTAAATTGAATAAGCCACAAGGATTTTTATCCTTATTTCTCATGGTATTTCTAATCTCATTTTTTCATGAATAGTATTTAAAAATTTAATGTAAACAATAATATTGATTTGCCTAATGATGTACATATAGTGTTTGTGTCTGATGCCCAGTTCAAAATTGAGAATGTTATGACAGATGTTGTAATCATGAGATTGAAGTATTGCATTTCTGACAGTTCCTTAACACAAATATTCAATTGAAATGTGATAAAACTATCAGTTGTGACCTCAACTGAAAGATGGCAGTTCACTCAAAAAATCAGCATTAACTAAGAATGAAACTTTAGTCAAGTGTGTTCATTGTAAATAATTGTTATGTTTTCAGATAATTGATATTGTGCAGTATTATTGTACAGAGTATGTGTACCCCTATCCAAGCTATGTAAAAATATGTCATATGTCATTGCATTTTTTTCCTGTCCTTCTCATCTGGAGAAAGCATTGTACCAAGAGTTAGTCTTGGTCCCTACACTTTTTGGGAATGGGTGCGATTGTGCAGTTGAGAGAGGTGCTAATGCAGTCAGAATTTTAAATATGTACTTTTGTATTAAGATAATCAACTTTCAATGCATATAAAAACTGATAAGTTATTAGTAGGAATTTTATTTGCATATACAGTATATAAACTATGATATACATGAGAAATATGTTCATCCACATAGTACATACCTCATACACATTCTTGCACACAAAACTAATGTACATATAGGTACTGCCTATGATTTAATATACCAAAGCGTGGCTGTATGCATTCACTTGTGTATATATAGAGTACAGTATGCAACAAGCATTCCATTAAAGTACCAGTATTCTTTAATATCTATACAGTATAGACCAAATTTTTTCACATTTTCAAAGGTAAATGTCTGTATATATTAGTCAACATATAACTCAACATACAGCCATTGTACAAAATAGGCCATTTTCTATATATACATTCCCAAGCATATGAACATTTACATATACATCTTTGGCATTCATACTATTATGCTATGAAATAGGCCAAATTCCACTCCACCATTCAAAGAATACTCAAACATTTGTTAGTTGCTGTTCGTGAGTTAAGGATATATAAATAAAATATGAGGAAACCTAGAAAACATTCTGTGCAGAGTTCCAAATGTTAGTGATCTTTCAGAAATGCTACATGGGCCATAAAAGGATATTTATAAAAATAATTAGCAAAAATTTCTAAACCTGAAGAATATCAGAAATCATTGGATGTTTACATGTAATGGGGAGGTAAATGAAACAGCAAAGGCGGATGTGCTTTGTTGCTATCATCAACCAGGTCATTTGATCCTGAGATGCAAGTAATTTTTACTTTTTCTGTATTTCCTCAATACCTCTGTACAGTGTTGAGAACATGCAAAAATTAATGTTTTGTAGTTTGCTTTTGGCACTGAGGGCATGAAACCCCTCTATTTGGTAAATTATTAAAGATTCAACCCATCATCATATTACAGTATAGTTTTCTTCAAAACAGTCTTTTGTCTTAGTAATTCTATCCTGCCCTCAATTTTGTCACACTCGTTAAACCATGGATATTTTATTGATTAAATGCTGTAGGGGGAGGATAAAAGTCAACACTGCATTATGTAAATCCCCTAACTTCAACATGCTGTAAATGTCAAGTATCAGATTTTATCACATACAGTACTTATTTTCAACTTTACCCATTACAGTACTATATATTAAATGAGATCAAATGCAATATGTTCATTAAGGCCAATCCTTAGAGCTCAGTTTTGTCAAAGTATTTGTCAAAAATGGTTATAACCAATTACCCAATTTTTTAATAACTCCAATTTATTAAATAAGATTTGGATTTTAGGATGAAAAGACAGACCTTCATGTCAGCCTTATGAGAGAGTCAAGTGTTTTATCTCAGTGGTGTTGTTAAAACAAATAAAATCATAGCCACCTTTTAAGCATCCTATGAAATGCATATAAAGGAAACATGTTAATAATCCACACCTTGCATTTTTGTTTGCAGTATTGGTAACAGTGAAAGGTAAAAATTTACTGTATTTCATTAATAAAAGCATACAGCAAGAATTGTAGAGCAGAGTTTTTTAAATATAATATGACAATGCAAATCAGTTGCACTAGGAAGGTATACAGTATGCAGTTGTAATAGATTCCAGATGCAAAGATACAAATTGATGTATAAACAATTGTATATTTAGAATAAATGTGATAAATAGTTATTGAATATTTAGAATATATACATACAGTAAATGTTTGTATTTGGAAAATGTTTGGGAACAGCTACCTTACGTCAGTCTGTGAATTTTTTTGCTTTGTTTTACATCTGTTCCTTCTCTTTCTGAGCAGGAGTACTATTTATTTTTATAGAAATTCATTTAAAGTATAGTGTAGCATATTTTCATCACAGTACATAATTCAGTACATCCTGATATACAGTAACACACAAATAGACACAATTGGGACATCTTTGAGCTGTATATCTAAGCATCCATATGTATTCTGTATATGAATAGATGGGTGAATATACAACAGTATACTGTATAGTTTATATCTTTTTATCATGATGTGTTTACGATTTTATCCAAAATGCTAAAAAATGATTGCACCTCTCAATTTGAAATTGTAAATAATGTAGTACATTTTTACTGTTCATTTTCACTTTGCTCTGTACTGCATTAGCCAGTGAAGATCGATGAAAATTTGAATTCAGAAGCATATCAATTTGTATTAATAAAGCGTGTTAAATTTCCATCTTTTATGTCAATAAAGTATGTCTCTTGATGTCTATGTAAGCTTGTATAAAAGGTTAGTTGATTTGATGTGTAATGCTCCTCTAAAAGTTATCAATCCCTTATAAATTTTGTACATTATTCAGTAGGGTTTAGTTTTGATCACAGGAATAGATTTATGATCAAATTCTTTATTACAAATTGCATGAAAATGTACTATTTGTAATTTTGTTTCATGGTACGTCACATATAAGAAGTGTATGTTGGTTACATATTTTTATTCTCCAAGTGTGTGTATATGAATTGCGGGTTTTGCCATTCTTTGGCATTTTATATAATAGTGAACAGTGTACAGTGCAGTATATTAAATGTGTAACAGCTGCAAAAATTGTATAAACTTGTACATTTATAGAGTTCTTCCCTGACCACAAATGCCAAGTAAACTGGTGCTATTTATTTCCTGTAGCAAGCACAAAGGTTAAAAGACGTGTGAACAAGTACTAAATAAAATGAAGCAAACATTGCACATGTTTTAGGACTTAGTCACAAACAGATTTTCTAAGCATTTCTTAAGGTTTGTAATTTAAAGTGAAAATATAAGCATTCACATGTTTTTTCAGTATGTTTGTACCAACATGCAGTGTACATGCTTTGTAAAGTTTTGAAGCAGTTCTATTTTGGTCTAGTCATCATTATTTCATCCAGAGTTACATGCTAATTGAGTGCTGTATTTTGTCATATAGAATATGTAGACGAGAATAACACCGGCTATAACAGTGAACGTATGTTCTCTTAAACTGGTTGTGGTACAGCATACATGCAATATACACTTTAATATGAATACCTGCAGTGCTAATTGTGAATGCTATGTATATATATGTATCAAATTTACACTAGTTGTGTTTGCTTTTTAAGGTTTAGCAAGAAGATAATGGCAAACTTATATTCAAATCAAAAATTCTTATACTACACAGACACATTGTGTTCAGTTAAATTTTAAATGCATTTCATTTGATTTCTAAGATTAGACATTTTGACTTGTTAAAACTGAAGATGAAAGTACTTTGCACTGTTAGCCTTTTTTTTTTTTTTTTTTTTACTAATCTATGATACCTGTACTATGAACATTTTCTTTTCTAATGTTTTGTTCAGCAGCTAAGTAGTTTTTGGTGGTGGCTGGGTTTCTATCAAGCAATTTTGTTTTCACCTTTGAAATTTTGTACTTTGAAATTTTGTTGAAACTTCTCTTTAAAAATGATCATGTTGCTATAAACTTGAAGTAGTAAAACAGACTTGACTAAAATAGGAAATTATGGAAAATCTGTGTATATATATAGGACCATGAGCATTGCTGCTCAATATCTTTATGCACAATATTTGCCTCTCATCACAGATTTTTTGCATATACTGTATATTGCAATGGACCTGTTTTACCTAAACAGTTTACAAAGACCATGAACATTGAAGTACAGCTAGGAAGCGTACTGTCAGACAATTATTCCAGACTCCTGTTTGATCTTAAGAGGTTTCAGACTTAATTTTTCTGTTCTTCTGCAACCTTCATCAGTTACAAAGTAAGAATTTCAGTTGTCTTTTAAAGAAAGTTTTATATTTGATTGAATGTGGGTTATTTGTAACTGCCTATGCTTATATTTTATCCTCAGCTGGAGATTTACATGTACTCTACTTTTCTGTGAATTTTGCTTATCTTTCAGAACCTTCAACTTCTCAGTGATGTGAATAATAATTTTGCTCTTTAGTCTGACATTGTGATGTTCATATTATATTCGACTTGTGAAATCTGATAACAAGAAATTGTATCCTTTGCTAAAGTGAACCACGGAATTCTTGTTTGCCTGGAGATATGTATGTACAATAACAAAGCACATTCAATAAGAGTGAGCAAAGTCAACTGTCAAGTCACCAGAGGTTGCTGTGATATATATATACTGTACATTTGTAAAAAAAAAAAAAAAAAAAAAGCAAAACTTCATACTCTATGTAAACGTTTTCGACTTTGCTGCATACGGACATCTACTAATACTCAGCCACTCTTGACATAAGCAATTCAAGGAGATGCTCATTGATTTCATTAGTACAGTAGTTCAGTGGTTTGTTTAAGCTATGTAATAGCCCTATCATATCAGTTAACAAACTGATGCCTGATTATTAGATGGATACCACATGGACTCAAATTATTGGGTTTCATGTGGGTAATCATTGGCAGAGATCAGTGAATACAAAACCATCTTGTCATGTAACTGGAATAGTCCTGGGTTTGGTTTGATAATTGCCAGTTCAAATATATGTAACAAGTTAATAATAATAATTCATATGAGTGGTAAGCAATAGTCATGTATCATACAGAGGTTTTCTGCTCTAAGGACAGAAACCCCCAACTGCAGTTGATTTTTATTTTATGAAATTTTAGGCTATCAAGCCAAGTTAGAGTGGTTGGACAGCAAGCTAAAGAGATCCAGAAAATGAATGAGAAAGGATCTAAAGATGAAACTGGGAGAAAACCCTAAATTTGCACTAAGGAATAGCAGAGAGGTTGGACAGCAAGATTGAAGAAAGGAAGCCAGTGGAGGTAAAGTAAAAGGTTAAAAAGGGGTGGTACTACTTTAAGTGCATTGACAACACTACCCCCTATGGGGTTAACTGCAGAGAAAGGGCTAATAACCTTACTTCCAGGATTATTTTAGATCAAGATTGCAATCATGCTGATTTTTCTTGACCTTATATAGTTTTATCATTGTTTTATATGGCCAGAATTATCTCTTAACACCTTCAGGATTTCATGCCAAAAATGCATTCTTCGCTATTTTTTCCTCAAGAAAAGTTGGTCCCCAAGTTATTTTGCTAAAGAAGAATACGTAAAGCATTATTATAGTTATGGGGACTTATTTTATATTTGAACGTGATGGCGGGCTTGTCTTCCCCTGTTTTTCCAAGACCTTCACTAGCTGGATAAAGGATTGAAGCTTTTTTAGTCTTTTATCTGACAATGTGAAAAATGATACATTCTGCCTTTCTCCTAGTTAAATTAGCAACCTCCTCTCTTTCTAAATTATAACTGAAAAGTTGACAGAATAGAAGCATTTTTTCAATCCCAGGGGAATTTTCCTGGATTGGTTTTCTTTATGCATATGTAAGGATGCATAGCCCATTTTACAGTAACTGGAGTTGTAGATAATATAGGCATAAAGCCAGACAAAATTTTCTAAAGAGATTAAACATTGTCAGTACATGGCTGTATATGAGAAACCTATGCTGAAGACTTAACTGTTTCATAATAAAACACACTTGAAAATTAGACACAACTTAAGGATACAGTCTTATTTTTCAGCCAGGGTTGTGTCTTGAGACCAGCTGAGTACAGTGTTATAAAAAAAAAAAAAAGATTCACTGCTTCTGACAATTTTGATTTGCACTGCACAACACTAGTGCATTATCATAGTAATAAGGAACACGGGAAAAACAGGTTAATGAAATTAAAAGAACTGACAGCTCCCATTTGCTGAGTTTAGGTAATTTTCAAACTATACGCATTTTCATTATGACAAATGAAAAATATTTACAGGCTTATTCACAAACTACAAATACTCTCCACTTGAAAAGCTGTCATTGACAATGATTTGTCATTGTAAGTATAAGTAGTACTTCAACTGAATTATGCATTAGCTGTTGAGTAAAAAATCTAACTAGGAACATACAAGTAACTAAAAGCTGATAACATGCCCTAAACTTGGCAACATCTGCATTTGGTCAGTGAGTAAAGTGGAATGTTCCAATGGGCAATCAAAATAGAAAATAAGCTTTGGTAATGACGTTGTGTGAAGTACAGTAGGCTACCTACTGTGTTTGCATTATACCTACTTAGAATGTTTCTTACCTACAGAAAGAACTATTGATTACAGATATTTACCCTACATTATTACAAAAGTTTTAATCAGATCAATTTTTGAAGAGTTCAACTTCAATATTCAGCATCCTATAACTATCTTGTAATTGCTCGAAACATATGACTACAGTATAGTATAGTACTGTATAAGATCTGAGGTATAAGGGGATACTAAAATATCAGTCTGTTGTAAACAAAGATGAAAACAATCCTAACTTTGGACAAACATTAAAATAATGCCTTAAGTGAATACATCCTTGTCATCTGCAGCTGTAGGAGCTCAACTTTCTCAGAAAGGTTGGCAGGGTTTGTATAACAAGTGAGAGATGAGTGCCAAAGGAGAATAGCGAAATACTCTTGGTAAATTTTAATGTGAACTTGGTAGATGTATGGTACTAATCATCACTCACATGATTTCCCCTAAACAGGTCAGTAACTGTCGCTAAAAATGATTTTTGAAAGCATAAATGTAGGGTACAGGTAGTCTTTTTTGCAGTATCATGATAGAGCTTAGGGAAAATCCTTGCTCTAGTTGTACAAGGCATGTCTGACTACAAGAGTTTCAAAGCTCCACTCCTACCAGGTGATTAATAGCACAAAGATATAAGTTTTCATGCAAACATTCTACAGAATCCTTTCTTAAGTTCACAAACAACTGAATAACATCATATAGCATTCAAAAGATAATATTAACGAAGTCTTTCAGTTCAGTTAGTCCAGTGGTTTGATTTCACTGCACAATTATTGTTAATAAGTCATTGTCTCCGAATCTAAACCTAGTAAGTTTAATAAAGTTTAGACAATTTCATTCTTAAAAGTTGTATCATTGTGAAAATCTTGCCCAGCTACCACGCAAACTACGTTAGTTTGTTACAGCTTCCAGCAAGTTTTGCACTGTAATGCTTTATCATCTAAGTACTCTTCAGTTTATAGACCTTATCATTTTCAGCTAAAGGAGATTTCAGGTTTCTCATATATCACAACCAAGCAGGTAACCAATGGTTAATAGTCTCAATACCTCTTTAGTGTCCTTTCACATGTGTGATGGCAAAGTTATATTAATTACGTACTTAGTCGTGACTAGAGTGTTATATGGATTTTTTCTCTTGTATAGATAGAAATATTAGTAGACAGAAATCTGTGTCCCATCAGATGAAGATGGTAGCACACAAGCACGTATTTTGAGCATCACTGCCACATCTGGCATTCAGATGTACTGCTACAAATATTGTCACAAGCAAGAAACAGATGCAAGTTTGTCAACAGTTTGCTGACATGAATTGATAAGGTTTGGTTCATGGAATTTCCAGATTTCAGAAGTGTTCACTTACAAGGAAGAAAAAATTGTGGTTGAATTCTAGATCTCTATGACTCCATGAATACTACTTTAAATTTTTTATACACAGTCTTTTGGAAGACAAGTCTTTCAAAATAATTTCCAATTTGTTATTCATGAAAAGTGTCATTAGGTGGTTGTACTGTACAAAAAAAACCAACTATGCGGGATATACAGTATTTCTTATTCAGCAGAAATCAAAACAATGGAGTGAACTAGAACTCAGAAAAGTATGAGTTGGGTCCGTCTTCTTTACACTGCCATGTATAGCTTAATGTTATGTTTACATGCTCACATAACTTATAGTATGTTAGCATTAATTATATTAAAAAAGGAGTAACCAGAGGAAGATCTAGTATTGAGATGCATGTGATATCAGGACCAAAGCTTAAGCAAGTCTAGTTTTGAGTGATGGTTATTGCAAACTTTTACAAAGCCTTTGAAAACCATCATTATCTTATTTTACAGAACTTCTCTGTAAATATAAAAATATTTCAAACTGCAATGCCAGGTAACTCTAGCTGCTTCACATTGCAATTTGAAACCTGAAAATTTTCAGTCATTAAGGGAGAAAGTACCACACAACTTATGAAAGCTGAAGTTACAGTGGCTGCAAAGATCACTTAAAACTTCAGGGTTTGAATCAGTTAACTATTTCTGACTTTCTTTAGATGTGGTCCTGTATAATGTTAGTAAAATCTTTTCCATTACTATAGGTCATCTTGGGACCAAGAGTTGTAGAACCCAACCTTTCTTAAATTGAACATTTATTTATTACAGATGACCACCTTTGAATTTTTATTTATTTTGCATCTAGTAACAAATATAAGTGATTCAGGGGCATTTTAAAACAATACAAATGTTACAACATTTTAACCCCAGTGCAGGTGCAGATGTGTTCAGGACTTTTTTTTTTTATTATTATATTTTACCATAACAGTAAAGCAGGTCAGCAAACACATGGAGATATTTAATCAGTTTTGATGGGTTATTTGCTGATACGAGATACACTGAACTGATAAATGAAAGTTTGCTGAAATTTTCATTAGTAGGTCCTCGACTTATGGCAGGGGATCTGTTCCAGCTCCGCACTGTTAAGTTGATTTCCACAGTAAGTTGATGTTTCATCGTTATCGGCACTTAAACAGCACTTACAGCACATAACTTGATGTTGCATCAAGTTACGACACCGTAAGTGCCGTTAACTTGATGCTATTTTTGCAGTTAGCGCTGTCAACGGTGCCGTAACTTGGTGTACTAAGGGTGCTGAAAAACCGCCGTAAGATCGAATCCGCCACAAGTTGGTGATGCACTAATGGATTTCAGCAGTTAGAAGTACTGTACAGCATTTGCAGTGTATTTTTGTTTGCTGTAAATAGACATCTTGATTGATGTGTCAAAGACTTAAGAGATTAAGTGACAGTGGGTTTTTATGTAAAACTAGTGTAAAAAAATGTAGAAGGATAGTAACAAAAGCAAGGATAATCAGGTATGCACACGATTACAGACTCCATTTTTCTTAATTCAGGTTATTGAACCTCATTATGGATTCTTCTATAATTATGTTGCTGTGATGGCATTTTGAAGCTACAATTTTGTCTTTCGTGCATAATCATACTTTAAGCATAGAAGCATTTTCTTGTCACAAGATGGTCTATAGGAGAAATTTGTACCTCTGATAAATGGAGGTAAACAAGTCAATATTTAGAAGTTCACTTTAATCATCCCTCTTAATAATGAAGTGTAGGGGTATGATTTTTGTCCTGTGTGTGTGTGTGTTGGTGTGCGCACGTGCACCATTAAAAAATCACTCTAAAGACTTACTTGGAAGATACTGAGAATGAGTCACATTAGCAAATGTAGTGATTAGTAGGTTTATTAACACATGTCCAGGTAATATATATTTGCATTTGTTGCTTTCAAGGATTTTTTTTAAATTGTTAAATGTGAGATATATTTGCTATAGGGTGTTAAGAGCCCAAACAGTTTGATACAGTCTACAGAATGTAGGTAGTTATGAATGTTATTGTGTGCAATGTAACTTGTAAGATGTATTATAAAAGTGTAATCAATTTAAAGCTGCCTCAGTATTCTCAAAAAGTTTAAAATTAATTTGTTACGTTTCAGTATTTATTAATTTCCTAACAAAAATGAGTAAGACAACTTTGTTGTGTTTTAAATTTATTTTCTTCTCCAAAACTTACAGCACTTTAACAGCAGATAATGCATGTGATATGTTAGCCTTTTTTATCTGCAATTTTTAATGTTAGGTCACCAACAAGCAATGATTCTGCAGCTTCCAGCAATATTACAAGATTTTGACAGTAGAACCATATAGCCTACTGTAGCTTTAGTTAACCTTAAAAGAAAGTTGTAAGGGGTATGCACTTTACACAGTTGTAAATTGCTTGTGTATTATGATTTGTGTGCATACTGAGCTTTGGACATAGAACAGTTTTGTTTTCCTACAGTAAACTTCACATGCTTTATCTGTGTACTTTTTATATAATTTCAAAACTATTAGTACAGAAACCTTATTACTTCAAACAATCTCTCGATTCTTTTCAGTTTATAAGTTTTCTTCTGCAGTTTGGATTTCACCTCGGTTAACCTATACTTACATAATTATTCCTGGACATGTAATTGAACAAATGAGCTTTTGTAAGTCTGGGCAATAAAGACCCTTTTCTCAAATCTTCTCAAGTAGATTGTATGATAAAGGGAAAAAATATTGTAAGTACAGGATTTTGTACAGTGTACAGTGCCGTTTTGTATTTTCAAATTGTTCTCAATATATCTTTGTTGTGAACAGTGTTCTTTGTTGTTTTATTACAAGTTTCCCCCTTAGAATGTATATATATATATATATATAATATATATATATATATATATATATATATATATATATATATATATATATATATATATATATATATATATATTTTTTTTTTATTGCACCAACTTAGTCCATGAAACTAAAGTACGCTAATAGTAAGCTATTGCATGGGCGAAGGAGAAATTTTGTTTAAAAAAAAAAAAAAGTGTTCACTATAGCCTACAATTCTACCTGTAACCAGTAGAAAAACAGCTCTCATTAAGATGAACACAACTGAAGATAACACTGCTACTAAAATATCTGAAACACTCACTTGCACTAACCTTTATACTGGTGGGTTGTTCTCTAATACGAAGCATGTTCGTAACAAAAAGACGAACCTTAAGTCCCGCTTGATTTCAACTGACCATGTAATCTTATTATTGTTTCCTGTACGGAGATATTCACTAGTAATAGTTCTAATTGTGTAGATTTTGAAAATGCATTGCAAACTTCCGTGAGGAACTGCGTTATTTTGTTATAAAAAAAAGAATACAGTAGAAAATACTGCTAATTGAAACAATCACATACCTTTCGGGAAAGGTCGATGTTGTTTTAAAGCACCCCCATCTCAGACTATAAAAACCGCCGTAGTACAACTGCACTCTGAAAAAGAACGGCTGTATTCAGTCAAGTTCTTGTTAAACAATAAATCTGGCACCACTACACAATGTGATTAAAAAACAAGCCTGGGTGTAAGTCTGTACTAAATTTATATGTACACTTAAGTTTATTTAGTTGCCCACTACAAAAAAAGGAGAATGGATACTGCAAATTACTTGCAACGTGAAAAACTTTTATATTAGAGATCAATGTTCACTGTGATTTACAAGCTTTTTACGTGGGTTTTAGGGACTTTTTTTCTGCTAGTAGGTTTGCTGTGTATTACTTTATATACTTTGTAAGTACAGTACTGCAAAATTATAATAAAAATTACTCCTTAATATGAAATACCTTCAGTAAATCCATAAAAAAAATAGCACTGTCTACCTCATGGCATCAGTTCCTACCTTTTCCTTGTTTTCAGGCTAACCCCGAATAAAACAAACTGCACACGCTAACAGAAGTGAAAAACAAGTGCCCACAATGTAAATGGAAGCACCGTAAAACCAATAAATACTTGCAAAGTAGCAACTTGCATTCCATTCAACTTACAATTTTCTCCATCAAATCCTCTCATAAATTTTTTGATATTTCAAAAAATATTTGCACATAAAACTGCTTTACTATTTCAGTTAAGTAACAATGGAGAAATAAGAAAAAAAAAAATGTCTAGAAATACGTAAGTTTGTTTCAGTTCTACGTAGTTTGTTTCCCAGAGTCTTGAAGGGTTTATTTATGCGGTAGTATCTGCTTCTGCATGAAGAACCGCAATAAATTCTGGCGAATTGGTTGATTTTGAATCACTAGGCAGATTTACATGCATTGCATCTATCTAGCAATACAACAGTATTTTAATAAACAGGAAATAAAGGCACTTAGGCACCTCATCGGCTTCAAAACTTTACTTTAAAAATCTCACCTGATTTCCAAGCCAATATACTGCATTATGGCTGACCATGTACCTAAATTTTCTGTCGGACGAATGATTGGCCAAAATCAAAATAATGAATTATAATTCTTACCCCAAGGATCCCGCCTAGCGATCAAGAAGTTTCCAGTCTATTTTAATTAATGGACGTGAAGGTGAAGTTTATGGCTTTAATTCTTATGTGACGACAATTTAATTGTGTTTGTGTAATCGTAAACTTAATTGTATCAAATACAGTGGACTATAGAAACAATCAACCAGCCTAATAGTGGAGTGGGATAATGGGAAAAGTGCAAATGGTGATACAAGCAACAGATTTGGCATGAGAACTCTTACTCCCCCTATAAATCAAAGTCAACTCCCGGCCACCTCAATATTTGGCTATTTCCAAGATGGCCGACACTTTTCCAAAATGGCGGCAAATTTGCTGTATATTTCAAATATTTTCATTTCATAAGCCTATAAAAGTTGCATATTGTCCATATAATGATTGAGAATTTGTATTTTGGCATTCTTACTGTCATGAAGAGATAAAGTGAACCCATCTCTCCAATATGGCCACCATATGAACACCATATTTCCAAAATGGCCGCCAAAGATAAAAAAAAGTATGTATCTCCTGAGAGAAACCAATGTGTTTTGTTTATCAGTTAGTTTTAGCAAGTGCAGCTGCAGGGAGCTGTGCAGCAAGTCCAGATTTGTAGCACTTGCACCTGCCATGGCATTCCTTTTTGCAGCCACACTTATTCAGTTCTTGGCAAGATTTTGCTACTATTGGCAAATCTGTCCAATACAGAAACCAGGTGTCATCAATCTGTTGTCATCCCCAGTGTCTTAGACTGGGCAAAACTGGATGACATACTGAAGACTGGCACCAAATGTGCCCTGCTTGAAAGGCAGCTCTCTTGCAATGCTCTCTAAGAGCAGCCCTTGCAGGGGGAAGGCAATCATAAGCTCTTCGCTTTCTTGCAGAGAGATCATTTTTATACGAACTGCTTCTGTCGTACATTAACACCACGAACTCTTCAATAACTTTCAGATCTTCATCTTCTATAGCTGCTGGTGTTGAACTTAGCTTGGTGAAACAAAGATAGCCTGACCCATGGAAGGATGTTTGTGCAGTTGTGGCACTTGGATTATGGTCCAGATGTCAACAGCACAAGTTGTAAAGAGCCCTTTTCTTAGCGTAGTGGGACAAACTTCTTCCTCCACAGCCCTTGTTACAACTGCTTCTCCTAACCCTTTAGTCAATTCCAGAACCCTATCATAGTTGATGCTGATTCCATGGTGATGGAATGTATCAATTAATTGAGGCTTCCTGATTTTTGCAAGGACCAGGAGACCAATATATATTGGAAACGGAGGTTCTATTGACTTGGAATGTCTGGAGAATGTTGAAGATGCTGGATTCTTTCAACAGATGAAGTGCAAAAGTTGTGCTAAAGCTAGATCAGTAGATGATGTTCCATATTTAAGGTGGGATTTCATATCGCCGCTTTTGTGTAGCACACTTACAAATTCCAACAAACTTGGTGGCACAGATTCTCTTCTAGTGTCTGCTGTTAAGGCTCCATCAAATTCTATCTCATGTTCGAGCACCTGTTTCATCAACATCTTAGCTGCTTTGGCCACGATTAGTGCATCATTGTAGTCACATGCCGTGGCTAGGGCTTCTCCCATTTTCCCTTTGTAGGCAAACCAAATTTCTCTTCCCTTTTTAAAGTCCTCCAGTTCTGGGATGCGGGCAAGTATCTGTTCTTTCAACCGTGTTCAGTGCACAAAGGAAGTATCAACATTTAGCTGTTCGTCTTTGTTTGTACAAATAAAGTTCTACCATTGTAAAATAGCAGCACCCATCTGTAGTCAACTGCTTGTCTCTTATGTACATCTCAAGCTCAGCAAAAGCATGGGCACATGCCTCTTGTCTGTACTGCACATAATCATCTCCAATTTTCTGGGAATTTAACCAGGCCCTTTCCCTGTTGTACACACCTGTCAGACAAGATGGGTGATACATATGGTCCTGAGAAACAATATCTCCAGCACTAAGCTTGGCCAGAAGTTTCTCATCTAGTAGGTTGGTGGCACATCGTTGCAGCTTTTCATGTAAAGGGCAATGTCATGGCCAATCATAAATCTTTGATTGGTGCTGGTTGGTCACAAATAAAGCATATTCCTTCTTTCTCAGTCTTACTTTCTTCTGCATCTTCTTCATCTGCCTTCTGGTTACTACGTATGAATTTTGCTGATGGGGCATCATCATCATCTTTTGTCTTAAACAGTGACTTCCTTTTCCTTTCTAGTTTTGTTGTTTTGAACTTCAGCATACATGATTCATGATATGTTGCTTTGTTATTTTCAAAGGTCTGCAGAATTCCATTACCTTCATCAAGCCTTTTGGGATGAAATGGTATAGCCATTGCATTTAACAAAGAATTCAGGAATGTTTGTAGCAAGGGTAACATGGCCAGCACCAGATGCATCGACTAGTCTTGCACGTGTGTCCTCTTGGCACAAGCAACAAAGCTTCCAGTTAGTCGTACTATCTCCCTTCAGGAAAGATGTTGACTTCCAAGATTGTCCTGCCATTGCTTTTGTTCTATAGGCCGAGGGTTTATCCTTTTACCACCTATATAACATGTATGCACTCTCAGATATGGGATACAACTAGGCTCAGATATGTCATAATCCTACCCCTAGCCCGACCATTCATCCAATGCTATTTAATTCCCGTGTGATCTGTACACCAACTAAAAGGCTACAGCCCCACCTTCCTTCAATCGGCCCTCCCGCGCTGGCACATCCTGTCAATTCAGGTGCAGCTGTTCATCTTTGAAGTGGGGCTAGCTAAACAGCATTTGGGAAACTAATAACAAATCTCTGCCATTAGCTAGCATTGAACCTCATGCTGAGTTTCACAGATATAGTGTCAACCAGTGTGCCCTGGTAGTACACTGACAATACACTATTACACTTTTACATTAAGCTTATTACCTATCTTTTTTTTTTCTAAATGAGGATGAAAATTGATTAACTGGGGATTAATTGATTTCTAATCTAAAAAAATGAACTGATCAGTCTGAAGTAACCCCAAATCCATGTATTACCCGACCTTTAGCCTCATATATGAACTTAAGTACCAACTTTTGGCAGACATTTTTGATATAGTGACAGCCATCTTGGATATTTCTATATAGAGAAATGATGTATCTACATACATAAAGGCTTGTTTTTAATATTTTAATATAAACTGGGAGTGACTTAGGGATTTGAATGTGATTAATCAAATATCAATATTCTAAAATATCCACAGGACGCCATTTTGAAAACCTGTCGGCCATCTTGGAAAATGGCAAAATTGTGTGTGGCCGGAGGTTGATAACAAGACCAAGGGATAAGAAGAATAATTGAGTCAAGTTTCATGCTTGTATCACCATTTGCACTTTTCCCCTATTTTTTTTTTTTTTTTTTTTTGTAGTTACCCGTTCCACTATAAGATGAAAATTAGGAAGCTGCAGAATCGTGAAGATAAAGTGGAAATAATAGTGTGTTGCTCCTCTGGACAGAATTAGCTACTTTACTTTAATGCACTGGTTCCATTTCAAAGCTACAACAGTGCTTAAAATATGTAGGATAATAGCTCAAGCTTTCAAAAACAGGTGTTCAACATAAGATTAGGCCTAGCTACAGATGGTCTCAAGTTATTTGAGCTGAGATGCACTTCGAAAGTTGACTTTACAGCCCTTAAATTTACAGAGTCAAGACTATACAATAAGATCCTGCTTGAAATTAGGAATGAATATAATGTCCTAAAAGAAAAAAACTAGACTCAATCTCAGAGTTATGACAGTGTTAATTTTACAATTAAAATAGAATATTCCTTATAGTTCTCAGAATGTCTGCGCGTTCATTTGTATTTGAAAGGTGAGCCTGTCTCTCTCAAAGTACCTAATGAGGAGCGGGACCTGAGAAAAAAGAAAGGAACAGTGAAAAGTATGATATCAATTTCATGTAACAAATTGTTGTTAGTATACGGGTAAAATTAAGGACGTTTTCTCAAAGCCCGATCGAGTATAGAAAATGGAGAAGAACTATGTCAAGGGATGACCTCGCTATAAATGCGCTTTCGCGCCAACCTCAAACCATTAACTATCTCAATGGCAATAAATTGACGATAATTATTTTAATTACTTAACGATTCAGGTAGTAACATTTATAGGCTGAGTTAGAAGTATCATTTTACTTCAATACCACTACTTGCGATAATGACTTGGAGTTTTTATGCTCACTCTCAAATCTCCTTAATAGCCTATGCTTAATACATAAATCATACTAAACTAGGGTAAACAGATTTAATTTTACCAAGATATTTATCGTCTTTTATGTTTTAACATTCACTAGCATGGGGATGGTGCTAAACAGCACTCGCTGGAGTGGTTGCGATATTTAAGCAAAAATTTCCTAAAGTGCCAAATGACTCATACTTTAAAATGACTGATTTTCATGGCGAAAGTTCCTTAAAATTTTAACTTTTGAGATATTAAATTGCTTTATAACACAGGCGGCAAGTACCAGAAACTGGAGTACGTTACCTAATTAGCTCAAAGATCATGGTCGTTTTTATCATCAAAGCCTATGGATATATATCGGTAAAATTAGGCTTTGATGATAAAACAGCCATGGTCTCTGAGCTAGTTGGGTGATGTAGCCTACATTCATCTCATTTGGTCTAAGAGATTAGGCTAACGCTGCACTTGAATGTGAAACAATAAGAACTTGAAATTCTTATGAATCAAAATCAAAGCTGACCATTCATGGGAACTAGTTTGTTAGTTTCAAGGTCCTTTTCATTAGTAGGCTACCTTAGAGTAATTCAGATTTTCATAAACATCTCGGATGCGAAGATATGTTGCTATATCTACTTACGATTGATCGTTATTATTGTCACGCAATTTTTCTGTTTTCATTTTTATCGAATTCACTTGCAATTGTTGAATTTAGCTGTAATTGTTATTGTTACATAAGCTGGCCTCATGCAAGAGCAGGCTTTTGCTCATGTTACTAATCCAAAGGTATTCTTGGAAACCGTTCAGTTCTTATTTAAGACGTGGGAATTAATTTTGACAAATGTGGGAAGTAATTTTGACAAATTTTCTATTAATTTCATCCTATTTAAGCACAAGATTAATATAGTTCTGGCGAAGATTATCTTTAAAGGAGTTAACCTACAATCAAACCTAAATTTTTCACTTGGTAGAATTCTGTTAGGATGGCATATATACCAATACACTCTTACTGAACTAGTTCTGTTACCCTTACAGGGGATAAGAGAAAAGAACCGAGAAAAAAAGTTTATGAAGCAGCATTATATTTAAACCAGATCGTTCACAGTTTCATTCTTAAACCGGCAGGACCATTGCTTCATACGGGACATTTCATCATAGCTTAGCTAATGAATGAATTATTTATTGTAAGTTGGTATTTACTACTAAAAGGAATTCGTTTGATATACAGAATGGGTTGATAATCAGAGTAAAATAAGTCAATAACACGAAACCTCCGGGTTTACTATTGAAGACCGTTGGCCGAATTTAAGTTACCTTAAACGACTTAGGAAATTGAAAAACAAGTGTAATCCATACCTGACAAAAATTAATTTTAATATTCCAGTTTCCTCTATTCTTTTACATTCTCAGTTAATTTTGGAAACATATACAGGCTCCTTTCGAAACCCTGGCTTCTGGTTTCATCCTATTCAATTTTATTTACTAAAGAACGTACGCAAACACTTATTTCAATAAACACAAACTTAAAGACAGGTCGAAATGGCCCCACTCTGGCCTCTTTCAGCGACCTAGAGTCACTCTCAATTTTGATATTTGTGCTTATCATGAAGGGTACTGTGTATTTAGTTTCCTGAAATCCCAAACATGCATTGAAAGGAAGGGCGTGACTGTACACGAAATGAGCTGAAAACAAATGTGGGTCGTACTATTGCATGGTTCTAAGGTCTTCGCACACACTGCTAAGAGATCCCTCCAGCATGCCACGAATGGAACACATGAGTGTTGTCTTGTTAAATTAACCCAGCCATGTAGTGGCCAGGGTTTTGCTCCTCCTAGGGCAGCCCGTAAACCAGTCACTTCCATGGCAGTTTAGAAAAGCTAGGCTGCTTAAGCCATAATTTTGCGCTGCAAAAAATTTTCAGGTTAAACAGAGACCCAACTGCCCATGCTTGCCCCCATGAAGGTAAATGCACTGAGCCTAATGGTGAAAAGGACCCGCTTTGCTAGCTAGTGCTTTCCTTGGTGAAAACAAGAGAGTTAAGCTCTGGACAGTACGGATTGCAGTTTCGACGGGACTGTTCCACTAGGGTACAAATTATCACTGTTCTACTGTTAAATGCTACTAGCTTGAAAATTCATTAATATAAAAAAAAAAATTAAAGCTTGGTATGGAGTAAAGTAGACATGTATTTGTTTTTCAGCTTTCTTCACAAACCTCAAAATAATGTAATTAATATATAAAAATTTAGTGCAGATTTGAATGCACACTTGCAAGAATAATAAAAACTAGACATTGGAAGGAAACTAACGCAATTTCATATGTTCTGGGTTATGTACAATTCACCATTCAGTAAAACTAAACTCTTATTGCTATCTATATATAATGATATACGAAAACTGTTTACATCAATGTACCATAACTATAATGAAGTACATTCTTGTTCTACACTGCTGGATGCTATCGGGTGCTCGTCCGAGCTTTCTCGGCTATTGTCTGTGCATGTACCAGACACGGAGCACCCATCAGCATATTCGGTAGAAGAGGGATTGCTATTTTCACGCGCTGAAAGTCCCTTTGGTAGACAAAGATCACACCTTTCATGTTGACAACTGCTGATTACAGCAGCGTTTGGAGTCTCGTTGCTCATGTCATCACCTGAAGAAGTCAGAGAGGTAGAAACAACTATCTGCATATCCTGAGATGCATTTGTGGTCTGGTGGACCTCAACTAATGGATTATCTGCATTTTCTGTGACTCCACTGCTGGTACTGATACTGGTGCTTTCTGTCCCAGCTGATGTTATGCTGCCACTTCCAGCTCTGGCATTGCTTGATCTTGCTTGCGAATATTGATACTGGAAATTTGTGCTTGAAGTTCCAGCTCTTGGCTCGTCACTGAAATCGGATAACTGAAAAGAAATTTTGAGCCTACACGTAAAATTTATCTCATGATATTGCCTTAAAATAAAGGAGTCATATTCACCCCCTAGTACGTTTAGACGGCAAAAGTATCACGCACACCACGGGGTGACAGACCCAGTGTTCAATATAGCCAAAGTACCAACTTTAACGTTAATCTGCCTTAACACAAGAGCTGGTATTCCCTTTCCATTCACCAGAAATAATGTCTTTGTCACTAGGGATTTGTGTCAATGTGCAGCCGAGGGCTTTTCCGTATTTTTAAGATGTTCTGTTTCTCCTTTGTATTCTAACATCAGCACTGTTACTTTTACGACTGGACATTATATCAGCGAAGCTGAGCAATGTTGTATTTCCTCAGTACTTGTCATCCAAGAAAAAAGTTAACTTACTGGAATACTTAGAATCTAATTCAAATGTAATTCAATGTTAAGAGCAACAGAGGCCCAAAGAGATTGAACAGACCATGCTCATCACACTCACTCTAACTTTCCCGGTGTAACAGTATGTTTCCCCCTGTCCGAAATTCCCCCCGCAGGAAATATGGCCCAGGATATATTTCCTCTGCGGGAATTTCGTCCCAAGATAATGTTCCCCCCTCTGGGCCAAGATTCCCCCAACCCCACTACTGTTATGAAAGTATGCCTATGGCGGCGACGAGTAGCAACGGCAGCCTGCCACACAGGATAATTATCATTACGACTAAGCTACCTCTTGGGGGTCATTATCTTTGTTATTTACAGTCTTTTGTTTATGTTTATACGGAAATCACCAACGGGCTTGTGCTAAGCACGCCGCAAAGGTGGATATATGTAGGGGAGAAGAAATGCCCCAGAGGGGGAAAAATATCCTCGGTCCAAAATTCCCCCCGGGGGAAGGGCAACCTGGGCTGTTATTCCCGGGGGGAAATCAATCCTAGGCTAATTTTCCCTGGGGGAATTTCAGTCAGGGGGGAATAATTTCCTGCTACACCGGGAATCCAAATCTGGCCATCAGGCAGGTGCAGTGCGTACGTAAGAACACTAGACATAAACTGGTATATTCAATATATGATGTGTTGGTCAGAACTTATACCTATGCCATAGTCAGCAGCCGGAATAATCATCGTAGCATAACAATGATATTGACAACCAATGGTAATTAAGACTAAGTTACCATGAGCGTTTGTATTACTATTCATTTTATTTCCTCTTCCCAGTTTAATATAGATTTAGTTACTTGAAGTTAAATTCTCTGATTTTTCCCAATATCTGCTTACAGACTTTCAATATTGACCACTACAGGTTTTAAGAATAGGAATTTCAGCTAATGTGATTATGCTATAGTAGGAGTAGTAAGAACAAAACTTACAATTCCCGAGTTGAGGAGTTAGGTTAGTACTACGAAAAGTGGAAAATAATACGTACTTGACTTGCATAATGATTTCGGACTGTGTACGCTGGTGTTTTCTCTTGCGAAGCTTCTTGGTCCTGAAATCAAAGCACATCATGTCAGCTGGTCAGGACTAAAATGCATTTTACGTCTTACAAATTATCATGTTTAACTCATGGTTTATCTCTACTCTAGAATCTAGAACCTTAATCTGTATACCGTAATTTCTACAATAGTTGTTTGACAAATAGAAATACTACGTGGTCAAATATTTCTGACAAATAATACTTTTTATTTGCGAAATGTTGTCACGTCAAGCCAACACTGTAAATTTTGTAAACAGGGGGGAAAAATCACTGGAACTAACAGCAAAATACGAAAGTCACGACTAAATTGAACTTATGGTAAATTCTGTTTAGTGTGCTATTACCATTAAGGTATGAAAAAATCGAGTCAAAAAGCTTGACGAGTTTTCATATAACTTTAATCCAGTAAACTAGGCTCAAGTACTGTATAAGTGAATTTATTCTCTAACAAGTTCTTGTTTCTCTTTATTTTCCTATGTGTGACACAGCGTTTCCAGGCATTTTCCACCAAGTCGTTCGGGTGAATTGACGGTAAGTGATGAAAGATAAAAGTTTTAAATAGTAGTTTTTCAAAATTACTAGCAAATCAGAGTTAGAACAATTGAGTGAAAATCTTATCTCAAACCTAAGAGAAACGGGACTGAAAACAAAATCCACACGTACCCGAGATCCTCCAGACTTCTTGCACAGACTGCAACACCACGGTCCATCCTGATTCCACGAGCGGCTGAAAACAAGAATTGTTCTTAGCTCTTGATCTCTAATTTCAAATGTTAATGTACAAAGGATGGATAACGTACAATTTGTGTTATACAGTTATCCATTATGAAGAAGAATGTATTTACACTATATGTCTATATATTCGAATTTATTTTTTATAGTTATTCGAAAGTATTGAGGTACAGAGGATGTATAACGTACAATGTGTGCTATACAGTTATCCATTATGAAGAATGTATTTACACTATACGTCTATATATTCGAATTTATTTTTTATAGTTATTCGAAAGTATTACTCGATCTATGCAAATGTTGCTGTACATTAAGAAGTAAGCTAAATCTATACATCTGTATTGTACATTAAGAAGTAAGCTAAATCTATACATCTGTATTGTATAGTTATTTATTGAGCATTAAACATAATTGCAAATATCGTATACATTTTGTACTGCATAGTTTTCCGTTAACAACTAGAACATAATTACACAAACTGTTTAAATTTCGTGATGTACAGTTGTCCAAGAATTGAACATTTTTACACTACTAGTAGTTTTGTATAACCTGCAGTATAGCTATCCATTTAGAAAGAAGAAAATGCAAATGCGTAGTTCAAAAATATAGTACTTACGCTCTGTACAGGTGTACCAGGATCACAAGAAATGAAACCAGGAAGACTATCCCAAAGCCGGCAAGTGTGAACTTGTACGCCCAGCTGTCATCGATCACCGTGCTGAAAGGTATGTTTCGTCGCATTAATTTGCTCATTTTTCGAGTCTTCATTTGAACAGAAGAAAAGCCGGTGGCACTACGGTATGATATCTACCGAGCTATTCGCGACCTACCAAGAAAATGGGATGCTACCTACCATACCTACCAAACAACCCAATCAAGATCTATAGCAATTACTTCCTCAAACTCTATACTAAACTATTTGATCTCCCAGGGCTAGTACTAAGCACGGCGAAACGGTAACTCACCTACACTGTTTCGCCGTGTGCGGTACTAGTCCCTGAGTCGTCAAATGTAGAAAATGGATGGTTGATATCATACTACAGTATAGTAGCACCGGAAAAGCCTACTCTTGAGTTTCTTACGTGTATAAAAAAAAAAACTAACTGGACTACAGCAGAGCAATATGCGGGACTGATGGCCTACTTTAGTTCAGCATACGTTTGAAGGGAAGGTCCAGGTTCGCCAGAAATGTAATAGGGCATTTCATGTTGAGAGTTTACTAGGATTTTGGTAGTACCATCAGGGATTTTACATATTTTGCTGATTATGTAAAATCAGCAGATACTGTCAATATAAAGATAAATCTATCTTCGGGAATTTAAAGCAAAATCGAAAATATACATTGTGTTAAGATTACTGTGTTAAGATTTAAGACAACAGATTCAAATAAAAAACCTCTGCAATTCAGAAGATTTCGAAAGTAAATATAACTTATTTGATTGCCATTCTCTCCAGGGGAAGGTAGGTATTGCTGCAAATTAGAAGCATGTTTAGTTCGCACTAAATTCCCATTGCATTCTATAGTACCTGATAACTGTTTAAAGGGCAAAGACAATCAACTAACCAAATGCCGTCGTAATTTTCGCCAGCTGGACAATGGCAGTAGTGGTCTACCCAGCATTCGCCCGGGGGATCACAGGCCTTGCTATCATTGCATGACGATCCAAGCTGTCCTGCAAAAAAAAAAAAAAAAAAAAAAAAATTAAAATCATTAGAAAACATAAGGCTTACTTTTACAATCTATTGTTTAGCTGTTCTTAGAACCATGTTCGAATAGATTCTCCTTTGATATCCTTTAATATTTGAGGTAAAAACTTGGGTAAAAAGAATTTACTGTATTTGAAATTTAACATTCATAAAAATATTGCGAAAAAGGTTGATCGGTACGACCAATTAGCTCTGCCTAGAGTCATGACGCGGGAAAGTGTTGTACCTAAATTAATGTTATTTTTATGTAAAAACTAGTCCTTAGTAGAAATTGCAACAAGCCTTAGAGATTTGTTGCAGAGAACATTGTGAAAAGCGAGAGTAAGAGTATTAAGCAGAGCAACTATGACCCTTACTGAGTACCCAGTCATTCCACCAAGATCCCGTGCGTTGGCATTCCATTTTCATTGATCTTCCGAGAGAATTTTTCAGGCTTTACTGGCAACTTGCTATGGTACAACAATGCTAAGAATCTAGACAATGAGTAAGACTTCTGGTATATTGAAAATTTAGTATTATCTGAAACGAAAATTTAGTATTGTCTAAAACTACGTCGTGACAAACATATCAAGGCTTAAAATAAACTACGGAATAGCAAAATGACACGTTACAGTGGTTATGGCAGCTGTTTAGACAGTAGTTAGTTTTATCTGGAAAAGAAATGTGTCACCATATGGGGTAACAAACTAATTTTCCTACGGAACTGGTCACTTTGAGAGAGTGAAAGAAATATCATAAGAAACAGATAAAACATTAACTAAAAGCAATGTCATAGGAGGCATGACACTAAAAATCATGACAGTGTCTCGTAGGAAACGGCTACTTCGAAAGGATCAACTGAAAGGAGTTCGTCGTAGGGAACTGCTACTTGGAGGAGGGAACCTAGGAGGAGTTTGTCATAGAAAACATGCTACTTCGGGAAGAGTGGTTGAAAAGAATTTGCTATAGGAAATAGGCCACTTTGAGAGGAGTGACAAAGGAATTTGCTGAGTATATAGTTCACCGAATGAATGAAAAGTATGCCATAAGATACAGGTCATTCGAACACATCGCAGAAAACGGATCACATGAAAATGAGTCATTAAATGATTCTGTGGCTGGAAATGGGTCACTGAAAGGAGCGGGCTTAACAGACCGACTTGAAAGGCGCGGCCTTAACAGACCGACTTGAAAGGCGCGGCCTTAACAGACCGACTTGAAAGGCGCGGCCTTAACAGACCGACTTGAAAGGCGCGGCCTTAACAGACCGACTTGAAAGGCGCGGCCTTAACAGACCGACTGGAAAGGCGCGGCCTTAACAGACCGACTGGAAAGGCGCGGCCTTAACAGACCGACTTGAAAGGCGCGGCCTTAACAGACCGACTTGAAAGGCGCGGCCTTAACAGACCGACTTGAAAGGCGCGGCCTTAACAGACCGACTGGAAAGGCGCGGCCTTAACAGACAGACTTGAAAGGCGCGGCCTTAACAGACCGACTGGAAAGGCGCGGCCTTAACAGACCGACTTGAAAGGCGCGGCCTTAACAGACCGACTGGAAAGGCGCGGCCTTAACAGACCGACTTGAAAGGCGCGGCCTTAACAGACCGACTTGAAAGGCGCGGCCTTAACAGACCGACTTGAAAGGCGCGGCCTTAACAGACCGACTGGAAAGGCGCGGCCTTAACAGACAGACTTGAAAGGCGCGGCCTTAACAGACCGACTGGAAAGGCGCGGCCTTAACAGACCGACTGGAAAGGCGCGGCCTTAACAGACCGACTGGAAAGGCGCGGCCTTAACAGACCGACTTGAAAGGCGCGGCCTTAACAGACCGACTTGAAAGGCGCGGCCTTAACAGACCGACTTGAAAGGCGCGGCCTTAACAGACCGACTTGAAAGGCGCGGCCTTAACAGACCGACTGGAAAGGCGCGGCCTTAACAGACAGACTTGAAAGGCGCGGCCTTAACAGACCGACTGGAAAGGCGCGGCCTTAACAGACCGACTGGAAAGGCGCGGCCTTAACAGACCGACTGGAAAGGCGCGGCCTTAACAGACCGACTTGAAAGGCGCGGCCTTAACAGACCGACTGGAAAGGCGCGGCCTTAACAGACAGACTTGAAAGGCGCGGCCTTAACAGACCGACTGGAAAGGCGCGGCCTTAACAGACCGACTGGAAAGGCGCGGCCTTAACAGACCGACTGGAAAGGCGCGGCCTTAACAGACCGACTTGAAAGGCGCGGCCTTAACAGACCGACTTGAAAGGCGCGGCCTTAACAGACCGACTGGAAAGGCGCGGCCTTAACAGACCGACTTGAAAGGCGCGGCCTTAACAGACCGACTTGAAAGGCGCGGCCTTAACAGACCGACTTGAAAGGCGCGGCCTTAACAGACCGACTGGAAAGGCGCGGCCTTAACAGACAGACTTGAAAGGCGCGGCCTTAACAGACCGACTGGAAAGGCGCGGCCTTAACAGACCGACTTGAAAGGCGCGGCCTTAACAGACCGACTGGAAAGGCGCGGCCTTAACAGACCGACTTGAAAGGCGCGGCCTTAACAGACAGACTTGAAAGGCGCGGCCTTAACAGACCGACTGGAAAGGCGCGGCCTTAACAGACCGACTGGAAAGGCGCGGCCTTAACAGACAGACTTGAAAGGCGCGGCCTTAACAGACCGACTGGAAAGGCGCGGCCTTAACAGACCGACTGGAAAGGCGCGGCCTTAACAGACCGACTGGAAAGGCGCGGCCTTAACAGACAGACTTGAAAGGCGCGGCCTTAACAGACCGACTGGAAAGGCGCGGCCTTAACAGACCGACTGGAAAGGCGCGGCCTTAACAGACAGACTTGAAAGGCGCGGCCTTAACAGACCGACTGGAAAGGCGCGGCCTTAACAGACCGACTGGAAAGGCGCGGCCTTAACAGACAGACTTGAAAGGCGCGGCCTTAACAGACCGACTGGAAAGGCGCGGCCTTAACAGACCGACTGGAAAGGCGCGGCCTTAACAGACCGACTGGAAAGGCGCGGCCTTAACAGACCGACTGGAAAGGCGCGGCCTTAACAGACAGACTTGAAAGGCGCGGCCTTAACAGACCGACTGGAAAGGCGCGGCCTTAACAGACCGACTGGAAAGGCGCGGCCTTAACAGACCGACTGGAAAGGCGCGGCCTTAACAGACCGACTTGAAAGGCGCGGCCTTAACAGACCGACTTGAAAGGCGCGGCCTTAACAGACCGACTTGAAAGGCGCGGCCTTAACAGACCGACTTGAAAGGCGCGGCCTTAACAGACCGACTGGAAAGGCGCGGCCTTAACAGACAGACTTGAAAGGCGCGGCCTTAACAGACCGACTGGAAAGGCGCGGCCTTAACAGACCGACTGGAAAGGCGCGGCCTTAACAGACCGACTGGAAAGGCGCGGCCTTAACAGACCGACTTGAAAGGCGCGGCCTTAACAGACCGACTGGAAAGGCGCGGCCTTAACAGACAGACTTGAAAGGCGCGGCCTTAACAGACCGACTGGAAAGGCGCGGCCTTAACAGACCGACTGGAAAGGCGCGGCCTTAACAGACCGACTGGAAAGGCGCGGCCTTAACAGACCGACTTGAAAGGCGCGGCCTTAACAGACCGACTTGAAAGGCGCGGCCTTAACAGACCGACTGGAAAGGCGCGGCCTTAACAGACCGACTTGAAAGGCGCGGCCTTAACAGACCGACTTGAAAGGCGCGGCCTTAACAGACCGACTTGAAAGGCGCGGCCTTAACAGACCGACTGGAAAGGCGCGGCCTTAACAGACAGACTTGAAAGGCGCGGCCTTAACAGACCGACTGGAAAGGCGCGGCCTTAACAGACCGACTTGAAAGGCGCGGCCTTAACAGACCGACTGGAAAGGCGCGGCCTTAACAGACCGACTTGAAAGGCGCGGCCTTAACAGACCGACTTGAAAGGCGCGGCCTTAACAGACCGACTTGAAAGGCGCGGCCTTAACAGACCGACTGGAAAGGCGCGGCCTTAACAGACAGACTTGAAAGGCGCGGCCTTAACAGACCGACTGGAAAGGCGCGGCCTTAACAGACCGACTTGAAAGGCGCGGCCTTAACAGACCGACTGGAAAGGCGCGGCCTTAACAGACAGACTTGAAAGGCGCGGCCTTAACAGACCGACTGGAAAGGCGCGGCCTTAACAGACCGACTGGAAAGGCGCGGCCTTAACAGACCGACTTGAAAGGCGCGGCCTTAACAGACCGACTTGAAAGGCGCGGCCTTAACAGACCGACTTGAAAGGCGCGGCCTTAACAGACCGACTGGAAAGGCGCGGCCTTAACAGACAGACTTGAAAGGCGCGGCCTTAACAGACCGACTTGAAAGGAGCGGCCTTAACAGACTGACATGAAAGGAGTGACCTACCACATTCACCACAGTTGAAGACATTCCTTGAAGTCCAGGCAGAAGACTCGCGATGGTATACCCAGCAGAGTGGAGGTTGGCACGTGCACTGGTTATCGACGCAGGTCAAATTTTCCTCTAGATCGGTACAGTCTTTCTCGGTATCGCAAGGCAGATCAGGGAGGGTTACTGGAACAGTACAGTAGAGAATTCGGTGAGATAGCAATAAACTATAGAAAAGCTGATAAAGTGTGTAAAATTCTTTTGGCAATGCAGTAATACCTGCAATGTATTATATAAACTTCTGAAAGACATATAATCTACTGTATAAGGTATTAAAAGATAAATTCGGTATAAAATGCTGTAAGACATGGCATGCAGAGATGCTGTATCTCCTACAGCCGTCAGATCAAACGAGTTGTACACAACACTGCAAGACATAATATGCCGACCTCTCCCTGCCGGATCTCATCAGGTGTTTATATCTTGTTTCTGACCAACGCTGATATCTGGACCTTTCTTCTAACTTGATCTCTCTCTCTCTCTCTCTCTCTCTCTCTCTCTCTCTCTCTCTCTCTCTCTCTCTCTCTCACACACACACGCACGCACGCACGCACACACACACACACACACACACACTGTTCGGGTACTAATTAAGCACAAATAAAGGTACATTCATTCATTGACACTTACAGCATGTTAAATATAAAATTCCAAAGGCCTATTCACAACAAAATCACTAAAGGTCAATGACCACTCAATTTTATTATTTTTGCTACTATAGTGGCTGGTGCCCATTTGCATATCAGCGTCTCTACAGTCTAATAATTATCAAGTTAGTTTCAATATATGAACCAAGAAAAAAACGTAGCTTACCCTTGATTTACATATTTAAGCTTTTATACAAGTAATCCTATCAATCGCACCAGTAGCCTGGTTAGGGCGTGGTTATTGTAACAAAGCTTGTTTAGGCGAAGTTAAAAAATATGAAAAAAATGTAAAACAATGTACACTAAAAAATAGGATATAATAATTTCAAGTGATCTAGAACATTTAAAATCTACTAAGTAAAAAATTTTGCATTTTAATTTTCAAATACTGAAATTTCAAATTTCCAATGCATGTAGTAAAAAAAAATAGATAAAACGCCACCTCTAATAATTTTATCATTGTCAAAAGTTTTTGCCCCAGTGTTGAAGAAAACACGCCCGGTCAAGTGTTGTTTGATAAAAGACAATTAAGAAAACCAGGTCGATTAAGAAATGCAACATTAAATCCTCGTTGTGTTAAATTAAACCTTTTGATGCACCAGTATCTAACTCCATGTAACTGTTGAATTATTGTTTTGACTATAAGGTTTTTTAATCATTAAAACGTACAGTCGATTTTAAAACTATTACGGGGTGTTGGTACACTTAACAGCAACCATCGGCATTGAAAAACAGCAGCCGTTTCTTATTCAAGATTACAGAGTAAGGGAATACTACTGACTTAAAATTAACAGACTTTATGGCCTTTCAGTAATTGGCTCTTACGGTGCTCTCCGTTCAAGTACAATGCCTGAAGCGCAAAATTCATCGGTAATTTTCTACAAAATATTGATCATGCTAGTGTTAACAAAGCATCGAAATCTTGAGTCACCTTTTAGGCAATAAGGAAAATCCAGGTGATAAGGTTTATTTGAAAATTAAGACTCACAACCGACGTTTTAACGTTAACAGTGGGTACAATTTTCCTGGATCATTTTTCTGAAAAGCTGCTAGCAATTGACTTATGCATAATACAACATTAACCAACTTTTGAAGACGCACATTGCGAGAATTATGATGAAGTTCATCAAAGACATGATACTATGTTCTAGCCAAAATGTTGACCCATATCGAGGAGCCATGTTATCCGAAACAACAGACAAAGCATCTGAAAAGCCACTTGTTTGCGATGATGCAGAGATCCACTTCAACTTCGTCAGATAAAGTAGATTAAGAGAAAATTGGGTTGGGGAATTTAAGAAACAAATTAAGTAGTTATCAGGGGACTTAAGATGGTCGATGACAATGACCATAAAAACAGGAAAACATTCTGCGAAAGTTCGAATTCTGCGAAAGTTCGAATTCTGCGAAAGTTCGAATTCTGCGAAAGTTCGAATTCTGCGAAAGTTCGAATTCTGCGAAAGTTCGAATTCTGCGAAAGTTCGAATTCTGCGAAAGTTCGAATTCTGCGAAAGTTCGAATTCTGCGATTACCATAAAAAATTATAAATTTCAATGCTCTTTGAAAATTGTTAACAACTTTTAAAATCTCAACTATTTTTGAATGAATCTTCGATAATACATTTTTATACGGGTCTTTAGCTGTACGATGGTAGAACGTCTTTGGCTAGGATAGCTGAGCAAGTAATGATTGATGGAACAATAACCTTACGTTGATATTTTTGAAGGAATAAAAACCTTAATAATTTGATACTTTTTTTTTACTTCATATCCAACAAAGCATGAAATTACCATCAGATGAACATTGATGTAATTTGAAAGAAATCGAGCAGCGGGATCTTAGACCTATGTCAGTCAATCATGTCGTACTTTTCAAGTGGTAGGTGTATTTTCTGTTCAAGGTGCTCGTCCTTTTTCACAATGCCTTTCACGTTAAGGACTTCGCGTGGAAGGAGAATGTAAAGTGAAACTGCCTAGCTCTGAGACTGTTCAATAACGAAGACATATCGCAATCATACAGGAAAAAAAAAGCTTGAATACATTTCCACCTCTGTTGAACATGACGTTAAATATGTTTTAATCTGCTGATTAGAGAGATTAGATTAGAGATTCGTGCCGTGACCACATCCGTGCTTTGTGACATTACAGGCATTGCATTGTGACATCAATGATGACATACGGGGAAATACAAATATTGCCATTTGGCAACATCAAAATATCGTTAAAAATTACATCCATTCCTTAACGAACGCTAATGACAGACTAGTGCTTACGTACAATGAGGAAAACATGGTTGATAAGCGTTATGAGGAAATGCGCCGTACGCTTTTGAGTGATGATAATTAGGACGCAGGATAACAGAATGAAAATGTCCTCCTTAGAGATTTAAGAAATACTTAAGCTCATACGTCACGGTTGTAGCTCATATGATGTATTATTTATTCAAATGGACCTCCTAGAATAGAACTGAATAAAGTCTTGAAAGGGGGATGACTCTTTACGTGTACTTTGAATGATGTTTTAAATATGGAAGAACAGTAATGCTGATGGTGTTAGTCTTTCGATGGATTTTGTAATTCAGTTTATTAATAACGGGAAAAAATCAAATGGACGAAACTCGCTCATAACTGCACAATGAAAAGAACATAGCAAAGTATTAGATTAAGGATGTGGCCATTCCTCAGTTTAAAATAATTCCATTCACTGATTCTTAAAATTTTGTTGACTGGTCCTCAATTTTAAAGTCAACTTTTACTCAATCTCATGTTTTACCCGTACGTATATCGTCCCCACTGGATAACCGCTCTGAAACTGTTGGTAGGTTTTAAGAAAGACATGGAGAACAGACAGACTTGAGAATGGTTAGTACAACACTTATCCCCATTAGCAAGTTCAGTGCTTAACAAACCACATTCAAAACTTACCACCCACTGTGGACGAAGAATCATTCCTTGGTTTGTCACTGTCCTTTATAGAAGAGACATTTAGGCCTAACTGAATAATAAATGCCAATGGAACGGCAGGTTTATCAAGTGTCTGATATATCGATTCTTTGCCTTTGACATACTTTGTCAGGACAGAGGAAAGCACGGCAAGTGTGACGAAAGACACCTTCATATTTCGGCTTTTTCTCTTGCGATCTGTCCCGATTTTCCTGTTTCAGACAATCTCATCGTAAACTGAGTGCGGATTTACTGAAAAGAGCGCCACATTGCTCTTTTTTCTTAAAAGAGGTAGCAAAACTATCACTCATGCTCCGACACCGTCTATGCTAGCGCTAATCAACATGGCGGTGGTTTGGTACTGTACTGTGAAGATAACTTGAATCCTCCTATCCAAAAACACTAGTTTTCTGCTGAACGCAATGTCCCGCTTCACTTTTATGTTGAAAGTTTCCTCCAGGAAAAGGCAGCGATAAATTCCCGAGGGATTTTTTTTAATCTTCGAAGGAAATAGAACCTAAACTTCTGTGAAATGTAGACAGACTGCCTTCTGCTATGACTGTTCCCCGAGAACAAGATAACAGTTAAGATACGGGGGACAGGAGGTCCCTTGGGGATGTCGTGATAATGGGGGGTGGAGAGGGGAGGCGGGGAGGGAAAGGTTCATTGAGTAAATCATTCTAGAAGTTGCGTTATGACTTTTTGACATTTTGTCAGCAACATTCAAAATACAATTACTTTGGCATCACGATCTTTTAAATTTCTAAATAGATCGCTTCGGTAATGGAGCAAATTAAATGTAAACACGTTGGTTAATGATATTTCAGTACCGCCTGCCAACCCTAATAACTGATAAGATACGGACGATAAGTAACAAGACTGATACCATAACGCTTGTCTTTTACCTAATGACAACGCTCTTTTCCACGGAACCGTGAAAAATATTAGAAAACTGGTGGAATATGTATATCATAAATGACCTTTCCGCATGAATGAGTAGGCCTAATTTACACCGAACCTTGAAATCGAAGAGACAACAGTGAACCTAAAATCAAAATTTTTCGGCTCCACGTACAGAATTCCTTTGGATATAATGGTTGGTGCTAAGTTACAGCCCCTGCACAGAATTCAGAAGCGTTAACAGGAATAAACTGAGACAGCGTTAGTAAGAGAAAAGTTACCGGAATACATGGAAACATGACCAGTCAAGTTAACATGTATGGCGAAAGAATAGGAGCGGTTGATTCATATACTGTAGATATTTAGTGATAATAGGAGGAGGAGAAGAGAGTTGCGGGGTGTGGGGGGCGTTGGAGGTGTCACACAGGTGAAGCAAGAAAGGTAGACAGGTGGACAGGCTGTGTGAGTAAGACTGGAAAAGTTTTCTATGTCCATGCTGAGCTAACTCCCCTTTAGGGAAGTGAAATGTACACGCTGGATGCATATGAAAAGCAAAAAGTTGAAGCGAGAGCATAACAATTAACATGAGGTGAAGGGATGGATCCGCGTCTCATGAGATGGAGGGGGTAAAATGAAATATATATCCATTTATGATACAAGTAACCCATAAATATCGGGTACAATTTACACTGGAAATAGCTTACAGTCAAAGGGATCTGGTCTTAGGTCGTTTTAGGATGGATATGCAGCACTGACTTCTAAACGGAATAAAAGTAGTTTTCTGCCGCAGTGGGGCCGGTCGTATATTCCCGTGATGTATACAGTATTAAACCAGCCTAATTTTTTTTGCCATACCCCTAGATTGAGTTAGGTTAGGTTAGGTTAGGTTAGGTAGGGTTAGGTTAAATGTAATTAGTTCAGCACAATAGCTGTAACTGGTTGTGGAAAACGTAATGAGATTATTTTCAAGAATATTCTATGGTTAGTTTTGTCAGGGAAAGGTCCCGGGCTGGTGCAATACTCGGTACATCTCGGGAAAATACGGGCCGGTCAAGCTGTGTGCTTAGATAAACTGCAATTTAACAGCTCAGCGATTTATAAAAGAGAATTAAAGTCTGACAGCTGCCAAGAAACTTGCTGACAAAGAGAATCTTTCAGGTGACAAAATCAGTGTATTATGTCCCTTCAGTATTGAGTTACTGTTCCTTAGAAGTTCGAAAAATAAGAGTGATTCATGGTAGATATAAGAAGTCTTGAGTAGCAGCCGTTGGACCAGCTGGGAATAACGGCTGCACTTATTACTACAACCATACGGCAAAGGCGAAGAAACGGATAGTTTGAACGAGTGGTTCCATATGGTAAAAAACGAGTTACTCTAAAAGAGCTAATACAAATCGCATGAAGTACCATTAGATCAGGGTTACCGGTACCGAATCATTCACAGCACTTCCAAAGAAAATTAATTAGTTCTCTTTTGCCTTATCTGTAGTTCATTCTGAAGTGCTTTGTGCGCTCTACAGTTAATTGTTTATCGGTCTTTCACATTTAAGAATAACTCAGTTCCCAGGACATTCTTTTTGCAATGACCACCTGACAGATTTTCGTGATTTAATGTCGCAACAACTACGGTCATTGCCACAGAATACCAATAGATCTTTATCGTAACGCGCTATCATGCGGTGTTTACCATAAAACAAAGCACCATTTACGTAGAATTTGTCCTTTCTCATTTTTAAGTTCTTCCTCATAAGTGATACGCATCTTAGCTGCAAGTGTTTTATATTCTATGTTAATACATCATCATCATCATCATCATCATCATCATCCCGATCATTTGTCATTTTCAACAGTAACCTAGATGTAACTCGCTTTCCATATTCTCAAGCTTAGCAAGTTGTAGTACATTTCATCAGGAACTGAATTAGATAGCCGTTTTATTGAAAATTATGCAAATTTTGCAATAAGTGACGCCGGCAGTTTTGATAACAAGTGGGGTTTCCCCCCTCCAAGTGTGCCCTTGTTTATAAAAACTGGTTCAGTCTCCGAATATTAAATGGCATGTATTAATTCCTCGAGTCCTACAGAGTTTTTGATTCTTATCGGGGTTCAAGGGCTTATTTCGCCGAATTTACTACTGTAAAAATCTAACCTCACTCATTTCTCCATCACTTAATTCAAATCGCAGCAAAAATATAACGAAAATCTGTGGTAACTAATTTCAGAATAACTAAATTCAGAATAAAAAAATCAAAATGCAGGAAAAACGATATTTGTGAAATATATAACGGAAAACTAAAAACAAATCTAAATGTTATACTGTCTTAAGTAACCAGAACGAAGACCCTGTGATAAAGTATTAATGCGCTGAAGTTTCTTCGGCGCAATCGAGTTTTCTATACAGCGCTACAGCGTATAATCAAGGCCACCGAAACTAGATCTATCTTTCGGCGGTCTCGGTAGAATGCTGTATGAGCCGCGGCCCATGAAACTTTAACAACGCTCCGGTAGTGGGCTGTCCTATATCGTTGCCAGACCCACGGTTATGGCTAACTTTAACCTTTATTTTATTTAATAAAATAAAATAAAAACTACTGCGGCTAGATGGCTGTAATTTGGTATGTTTGATGATTGGAGGGAGGATGATCAACATACCAATTCGCAGCCGTCTAGCCTTAGTAGTTTTTGAGATGTGAGGGCGGACAGAAAAAGTGCGGACATGAAAAAGTGCGGAAGGACAAAGCCTGCTCAATAGTTTTCTTTCACAGAAAAATAAAAAACGCAGCTGAACCAGTTAGGACGACCCACGGATTCAGGTTTCTCAACTTTCATTGCAACAAAACTGAATCGTAGGCGGGGTACACACTATCCAACATGCTTGTCCAGCGTGTTTGTTCAAACATCGCCATAGATTGAAACGGATGTTTGATCAAACGTCAGTATGCCTGCCGAAAACGTCCATGCAACATGAGCCATAAGAAAGCCTGCATAGCCATACTTGCAGCTAGAGCCACTGAAAAGCCTATTAAACGAAAGAAAGTATGGATGAAGGAGTGGTACAAGAAAAAAAGTAAACCATCTCAGGACAAACAGGCTGTTTGACCATCGAGTATCGAACTGCTTGTCAAACCTTCCTACCTGACTACACACACTCAAATTGTTTTCAAGTTGTTGGATCAAACACCTTGTTGGATAAGCATGTTGGATTGTGTGTACCCCGCTGTAAATACAAAGACAGCTGAACGCCATCTTAACCCACTTTGCCTAATAACTCCGCTGGTTTTCGGGTCCCCATATTGACCTACCACTTGACCATGATTTTTTTTTATACGAATGCAAGGGCGATGACCATACAACCACTCCTACTCTTATCTGAAATTGGTACTAAAATTAGTGCACAAACTTACTTCCTAGTTTTTATCTTAGATATTCTACTAAACATGGTCCATCCAGTGCCTTATCATGCCAAAACCCAAATGGAAGATAAGAGAATGAATAAAAACGCTACAAACTTTCCTGTTTTAAGAACTGAGGAGAGAAAGCTGAGATGGCGGACTACATTACATAAAACTGGTGTACTGTACAGGCAGCAACACCTTTGATATTTGCAGCTGTTGCTGACTGACTGATCTGACGTCGCTCCAGCTCTAAGCTCTTCGTTGGGCGAGTCGGTAGAGCTGTGGAATGGCACTCGCTAGGCCCGAGTTCGAGTCTCCGGCCGGCTGATGATGAGTTCGAGTCATTTATTTCTGGTAATAGAAATTCAGCTCTCGCTATAATGTGGTTCGGATTCCACAATAAGCTGTAGGTCCCGTTGCTAAGTAACCAACTGGTTCTTAGCCACGTAAAATAAGTCTAGTCCTTCGGGCCAGCCCTAGAAGAGCTGTTAATCAGCTCAGTGGTCTGGTAAAACTAAGGTATACTTAACTTAGCTCTTTGATCACCTCATGATACATTTCATTCAACACCGACCTTCAAACCCCCGGAGATAGCTCAAGTCATCATCTGATAAAAGGTTCATTGTCTGCTGCGTAATGCAGACGACTGCCATACCTTCTCTTACCTTCAGGATGATAAAACAAAATACTCATCTGGTCCTTTGAATATCAGATGTAAGAACGACTTGCTCGCTTATTAATCATAAGCCAACTATATTTCACGCCTATAAACTAGCCTATGGTTATCTTCATTGTACATCACATGCAAATAAATCTAAATGAACATCGCAAAAGGTTATGGCAACAAGGCTATAGCACAGAACTCTAGCGTAAAGACTGTAGCAACAGAGGTTTTGCAGTGCAGAGTCTGGAAATGCTCTGGTACGCAGGCTTTAGCACAAAGGCTATGGTATTGTGGCTATAGTGCAGAGACTGTAGCACAGAGGGTATGAAACAGTGGTTACAGTGCAAAAGGTAAGGTACAGTGGCTATGCTTCAAAGGCTATGGCACAAAAATATGGTGAAATGGCTGCAACACGAGGCTTTAGCGCAACGACCACGTGACGGGCAATGACCCTATAACACACAAGCTATGGTGAAAAGGCAACGGAACAGAGTCTACGGGGAAAAGGCTAAGGCACAGAGTCTATGGTGAAAAGGCTACGGCACAAAGGCTACAGTAAAGCAAAGATTTGGGGACAGTGGTGTTTCAGTCAACCGTGTCCTAAGGCACTGTAAATATGATTCCACACCTCCTCCCCACCACAGATGAAACAATTGTCACAGAAGGAGTTTAATCTTCTGATCGATCAGCCAAAGAGTAATACAAAAAAGGGAACAAAGCATTTATAACTCCTGTTTAAGTGGAGACTTTTGTGTAATGAATTCCCGTGAGAAAAAATTTCATAGCATTGTAAATTACAAGCAGTTTTAAAGCACTCTGGGAAGACTCAAAATCTAGCAATCAAAATAGTTACTTTCCTTTCTCATGTATGGCCAGAATTGCATTCAGATACTAGATTTAGTTAGAGAGAGCTCTCTAATTCGCCATCAGGTTGGCTTCGTTATAGCATGATCATGGGAATTTTGACAGCAGATAGACTCTCTTGGAAAGGAAACCATTGTCTAAGTTAAGGAGTTCGTATCTAGGAAACAATGGCTAACGAGGTCAGAGACTGTGCTAAAATGAATTTGACCAAGTTTGAATTTGAATCATCAGTCGAGGTTCTCTTGGATGCAGTTAGATCTAGAATGACAAAAAAAAATAAATAAAAAGTTCAAACAAAAAAAATAGAAAAAAAATTTCAAACATGCTTTTATTAAAATGCACTAAAAAGTAAAAAAATAATTTTTTGAGACACCAGGATTTTCTGACAATCGTATCTATAAAAATAAAAGCGTGGGCCCCAACCATGGAAGGAAATGCTACAAGAAAAGGAATGGAATTTTTTACTTCTTGTAGCATTTCCTTCCATGTTTGGGGCCCACGCTTTTATTTTTGTAGACATGATTAATTGTAAGAAAATCCTGGTGTCTCAAAGTATTTTTTACTTCAGTGCATTTTAATAAAAGCATGTTTAAAATTTTTCTTATATTTTTTTTATTTTATACTTTTTAGTTTTGACAAATTGTAACTGATTTATGATTGTAATTAACAAAACCGATATCCGTTTACGGGTAGGGCGAGGGAAGGGGGAAGAGGAAAGAAGGGGAGGGGGAGGGGAGTAGGAAGGTTAGAGGAAAGGGGGGAAGGGGATGGAAGAGGAGGAAAGGGGAAGGAAGATGAAAGACGAGGGAAGGGGAGAGGAAGGAATATGGACGGTGAAGGGGAGGGGAGGAGAAAGGAGGAGTGGGGGAAGGGGACGGGAGGAAAATGATGGGATGGAGGGGAAAGAGGAGGAGGGGGGATGGAGAAGGAAGGGGTAGGGGAGGAAAGGGGATGGGAAATGGGGAAGGGAGGGGTGGGGGAAGTGGGAGGGGTGTGGGAAGGGGGAAAGTGGAAGGGGATGGAACAGGGAAGGGAAGGGGAGGACGCATAATTAACACTTGTGTGCTCCAGAAGGGGGGAAGAGGCGGGGGAAGATAGGCGAGGGAAGGGAGAAGGTGGAGAGGGGAAGGGGGAAGATAGGGGAAGGGAAGGAGGCGGAGGGGAGTGGTAAGGGGGAAGATAGGGGAAGGGAAGGAGGCGGAGGGGAGTGGTAAGGCAGAGGGAAGGAGGAAGGCGGAGGGTAGGTGGAAGGCAGAGGGTAGGAGGAAGGCGGAAGGTAGGTGGAAGGGGAGGGAGTGGGAAGGCAGAGGGTAGGAGGAAGGCGGAAGGTAGGTGGAAGGGGAGGGAGTGGGAAGGCAAAGGGAAGAAGGAAGGGGAGGGAGTGGTAAGGCAAAGGGAAGAAGGAAGGGGAGGGAGTGGTAAGGCAAAGGGAAGAAGGAAGGGGAGGGAGTGGTAAGGCAGAGGGAAGGAGGAAGGGGAGGGAGTGGTAAGGCAGAGGGAAGGAGGAAGGGGAGGGAGTGGTAAGGCAGAGGGAAGGAGGAAGGGGAGGGAGTGGTAAGGCAGAGGGAAGGAGGAAGGGGAGGGAGTGGGAAGGCAGAGGGTAGGAGGAAGGGGAGGGAGTGGGAAGGCAGAGGGTAGGAGGAAGGGGAGGGAGTGGGAAGGCAGAGGGTAGGAGGAAGGGGAGGGAGTGGGAAGGCAGAGGGAAGGAGGAAGGGGAGGGAGTGGGAAGGCAGAGGGAAGGAGGAAGGGGAGGGAGTGGGAAGGCAGAGGGAAGGAGGAAGGGGAGGGAGTGGGAAGGCAGAGGGAAGGAGGAAGGGGAGGGAGTGGGAAGGCAGAGGGAAGGAGGAAGGGGAGGGAGTGGGAAGGCAGAGGGAAGGAGGAAGGGGAGGGAGTGGGAAGGCAGAGGGTAGGAGGAAGGGGAGGGAGTGGGAAGGCAGAGGGTAGGAGGAAGAGGAGGGAGTGGGAAGGCAGAGGGAAGGAGGAAGGGGAGGGAGAGGGAAGGAGGAAGGGGAGGGAGTGGGAAGGCAGAGGGAAGGAGGAAGGGGAGGGAGTGGGAAGGCAGAGGGAAGGAGGAAGGGGAGGGAGTGGGAAGGCAGAGGGAAGGAGGAAGGGGAGGGAGTGGGAAGGCAGAGGGTAGGAGGAAGGGGAGGGAGTGGTAAGGCAGAGGGAAGGAGGAAGGGGAGGGAGTGGGAAGGCAGAGGGAAGGAGGAAGGGGAGGGAGTGGTAAGGCAGAGGGAAGGAGGAAGGGGAGGGAGTGGTAAGGCAGAGGGAAGGAGGAAGGGGAGGGAGTGGTAAGGCAGAGGGAAGGAGGAAGGGGAGGGAGTGGGAAGGCAGAGGGAAGGAGGAAGGGGAGGGAGTGGGAAGGCAGAGGGTAGGAGGAAGGGGAGGGAGTGGGAAGGCAGAGGGTAGGAGGAAGGGGAGGGAGTGGGAAGGCAGAGGGTAGGAGGAAGGGGAGGGAGTGGTAAGGCAGAGGGAAGGAGGAAGGGGAGGGAGTGGGAAGGCAGAGGGAAGGAGGAAGGGGAGGGAGTGGGAAGGCAGAGGGAAGGAGGAAGGGGAGGGAGTGGGAAGGCAGAGGGAAGGAGGAAGGGGAGGGAGTGGGAAGGCAGAGGGAAGGAGGAAGGGGAGGGAGTGGGAAGGCAGAGGGTAGGAGGAAGGGGAGGGAGTGGGAAGGCAGAGGGTAGGAGGAAGGGGAGGGAGTGGGAAGGCAGAGGGTAGGAGGAAGGGGAGGGAGTGGGAAGGCAGAGGGAAGGAGGAAGGGGAGGGAGTGGGAAGGCAGAGGGAAGGAGGAAGGGGAGGGAGTGGGAAGGCAGAGGGAAGGAGGAAGGGGAGGGAGTGGGAAGGCAGAGGGAAGGAGGAAGGGGAGGGAGTGGGAAGGCAGAGGGAAGGAGGAAGGGGAAGGAGTGGGAAGGCAGAGGGAAGGAGGAAGGGGAGGGAGTGGGAAGGCAGAGGGAAGGAGGAAGGGGAGGGAGTGGGAAGGCAGAGGGAAGGAGGAAGGGAAGGGAGTGGGAAGGCAGAGGGTAGGAGGAAGGGGAGGGAGTGGGAAGGCAGAGGGTAGGAGGAAGGGGAGGGAGTGGGAAGGCAGATGGTAGGAGGAAGGGGAGGGAGTGGGAAGGCAGAGGTAGGAGGAAGGGGAGGGAGTGGGAAGGCAGATGGTAGGAGGAAGGGGAGGGAGTGGGAAGGCAGATGGTAGGAGGAAGGGGAGGGAGTGGGAAGGCAGAGGTAGGAGGAAGGGGAGGGAGTGGGAAGGCAGATGGTAGGAGGAAGGGGAGGGAGTGGAAAGGCAGAGAGTAGGAGGAAGGGGAGGGAGTGGGAAGGCAGAGAGTAGGAGGAAGGGGAGGGAGTGGGAAGGCAGATGGTAGGAGGAAGGGGAGGGAGTGGGAAGGCAGAGGGTAGGAGGAAGGGGAGGGAGTGGGAAGGCAGAGGGTAGGAGGAAGGGGAGGGAGTGGGAAGGCAGATGGTAGGAGGAAGGGGAGGGAGTGGGAAGGCAGATGGTAGGAGGAAGGGGAGGGAGTGGGAAGGCAGAGGGGAGGAGGAAGGGGAGGGAGTGGGAAGGCAGAGGGTAGGAGGAAGGGGAGGGAGTGGGAAGGCAGAGGGTAGGAGGAAGGGGAGGGAGTGGGAAGGTAGAGGTAGGAGGAAGGGGAGGGAGTGGGAAGGCAGAGGGTAGGAGGAAGGGGGGGGGAAGGGGGAGGGAAGGTGGAAGTAGAGGGGATGAAGAGGGAAGGGGAGGACACGCTAAATTAACACTTGGTCGTATGCTCCGGAAGGGGGAGGGGGAATGGAGGGGATGGAAAAGGGAAGGGGAAGAGGAGGACAGCTAAATTAACATCTGATCGCATGCTCCGGAAGGGGAGGGGGAAGGGGGATGGAAGAGGGAAGGGGAGGGGGATGGAAGAGGGAAGGGGAGGAAGAGGGAAGAGGAAAAGGGAGGGAGAGGGGGAAAGGAATGGAAGGCGATGGGGAAGTGGGAGCGGGGTGGAAGGGGAGAGGGAGGAAAGTGGGAAGGGGAGGGGAAGGACAACTGTAAATTAACACTTCACCGTGTGCTTCGGAAGGGGAGAGGAGGGGAGAGGAGGGGAAGGGGGATGGAAGGGGAGGGGAGGACACAGCTAAACTAACACTTGATCATATGCACCGGAAGGGGAAGGGGAGGGGAGGGGATTGGAACGGGGAGGGGGATGGAAAAGAGAAGGGGAGGGGAAGACACAGCTAAATTAACACTTGATCGTGTGTTTTGGAAGGGATAGGGGGATGGGGAGGGAGCGGGGGATGGGTTGGAGAAGGGGATGGGAGAGAGAAGGGGGAGGGGAGAGAAATGGGAGGGGGAGGGAGAGGACACAGCTAAATTAACACTTGATCATGTGCTTGGGGAGGGGGAAGTGGAAGGGGGATGGAAAAGGGAAGGGGGAGGGGGATGGAAGAGGGAATGGGGAGTGGTTATATAGAAGATAGATTCTAACGAGTCAAAGTTGTGAAAAATCCGAAGAGCTCATACAAATCCCCAGATACTGGGAGTGGTCAATGTAGGGTCACTAGAGGTCACTGCTGACCTACTGATCATTTAAGGTTGTATTGTCGCCGGGATTGAGTAACCATGCAAAATTTCAAGTCTATCAAATGAAGCGATGTCAGGCAGGGCAGCCGATCGAGACTACAGGTCTACCCCAAAAGCCAAATCAAAAGTCCTTCAAAAGAAGGCATCGTGCTTACCCCATACAAAAATGGGAAAAAAGCACGTTAAAAGAAGAAGAAGATGATCAGATGAAGGGTACAGGTCGGAAATTGAGTTACAAGTTTTGAGGATAGACAGAGAGAGACAGAGACACAGAAGTCAAGTTAAATAAGAGCATATAAAAAGGATCCGTTGTAGTCTACAGACAAAGGCTATGACACAAAGGCTATGACACAAAGGCTATGGCACAGAAATAGTGTAAAAGCTGTGGCACACAGACTTTAGCACAAGGCTATGGCACAGAGGCTATAATGCCAAAACTATGGCACAGGGGCTATAATGCCAAAACTATGGCACAGGGGCTATAATGCCAAAACTATGGCACAGGGGCTATAATGCCAAAGCTATAACACAAAGGCTATAGCTCCAAAGTATGGCACAAAGGCTATAGCGCCAAAGCTATTGCACAAAGGCTTATAGCACTAAAGCTATGGAACAAAGGCTATAGAACCAAAGCCATGGTGCAAGGGCTATAGCATGAAAGCTATGGTACAGAGGCTATGGAGCCAAACCTATGGCACACTAGCTTTAGCACCAAGGCTATAACAAAGGTTATAGCGACAAGACCATGGCACAGATGCTATAGCGCCAAAGCTAAGGCACCAAGGCTATAACGCAAAGGCTAAGGAACAAGGGTATAGCTCCCAAGGCTATGGCACAGAGGCATAATATAGCACAAGGCCTGTGAAAGCAGAGAAAGGCCGTTTAGCCTTCGCTGGGGATTAACTAGTGCTTATTAATTCTTCGGGTTGGTAAATATAACGTTTGTTTTACAAGGTCTTGAAAAGTTATAGTCATACAAGACCCTGAAACTACCATTTTTACTATACATGAATGCGATGACTCTTATCTACGTGTCATTATCTTATCAGAAAGTCCGCATGAAGCAAGTCGTCGGGCATTGCCAATGATACAATTAAATTCTATTATTAATTTTCCAGTAATAAATATTTTTCTAACAAAAAGATTATGAAAATGTAACAAATCAAATGAAGCTTCTCAGAATACTTGTAGAATTTAAGGTTAACTGTAATTTCCTTAAGATGCGAACACAGTCTGTTTTTTATAAAAAAAAATGTCGGGGGTATATTACATACTTGCTAAGCCTCGGTGTCAGTCGGGCAAAAATAAGCGATTACAAAAGACGTGTAAACCAGTGCTTGTGTAAACAACTTATTCTCTCAGAAAGCTGACTTCAACTTCTGTGCCTACTGAAACCTAAGCTACAGAAAATTCAGATACAAGATAAATGAAGTGAATAAATTAATGACGTGGATGAGTTGACAAGAATTGAAAGAACGAATACACTTGGAGTTCAGTAACTGACAGGTTAATGATGCTACATAGAAAGAATGTACTTTAGTGATCACGACATTCGTGGAGATGGTCGTCGTCGAAGAACTTGTGGTTGATAAAATGGAATTCAAAATCAACTACGAAAACAGCTTCCGGAGACTTTGCAGTTAAAATCACCCCAGGGAAAAATGGTGTCTATGCTGTATTTTTCTATATTTGGTGGCCTAGTGGCTGGGGTACTGGGTAAGGACATAATTTGGTTAATATATAATCAGTAAGGACATAATTTGGTTAATAAAAAGTTAAAAAATCTGTGTCCAAATTCAGCATACTTGAATTCAGACCTAAGCAAGCTTGTAATCCTAACACTTGGATATAATTTCTTATGAAATTCAAGTTATTCCACTTTTTAGTATTGAAATCTTACTTCAAGAGACCTTATTGTTTACGTAATAACGTCGTTTACCAAAAGAACGATATTCAGACTGATTTGATTTATGAAAATTAGGCTATAGAGCCAAGCACAAGGGCACTTTCAGCCATTCAGTACCCAAGACAGTGAAAAGAGAGAGTGTTCAGTGGTTGGACGGAAAGAAGTGAAAAAGAAAGCGAGAGCGGAGGTCGAGTCACAAAGACTAAAAGGCGGGTGCAGCTGGGGGCCTAAGGGACGCTGCAGACACCCTTTAGTAATGCCTACAAACGAAATTCAAATAAAGAGGAAAGAATCTATGTGATGGAATATGAAAAAGTGATGTTTTTATATACAAAAGTGAGCATTTCAAAACCTCTGCACATATGAAAAAAAAATATTTGGATTAGTCATACAGATAAACTAACAGTTATGTTTTAGATATCTTATCAGCATGGCTGAAACTTGAATTGTATGCTTACTTTGGCTAACGGTTGGCCTACGTCAATATACACCAGGAAAATTTGTAACGCGCGTGACGTTACATAACTTTCAGATCCAAGGGTAAAAAGTTTTCAGAGACAATACGTAAATCCGTAAATTACATTTACAAATGTTCTTTGCGCAATTTTAAAAACTAGCGAAATAGTCTCGTATTTTGAGAGCCTCAGTGCTTAAAGCTATTATAGATACCGCAGAACTCTATAATTTACGAGTCTCTTGTGAAAATGAGTTGGACCACTAGTATAAAGGGCTTAAAGACAAGCCATTACAAATGATTACAGTCCATCACAATGAAATCCTGAGGCCAAGAAGATATTTCGAAAGGTACCAGTGACTTTAATAAAAGGGAATTACAACAACAACAACCTTAATCTATACAAGCTGTCAGACGCGCATCAAAGATTACGATCGTCAAAATGATAAATACAAACATCAAGGTTTTAACAGAGGAACTTGTAGAAATGGGGCAAGAGTTTTTTTTCCGTATGATTTGTCAAATTCATCAAGATACCAGAAACCGCCAAAGGTGGGGTACTGGTGTACACGGATACAAGGTTATCTGTTGATTAACAAAACTGTTCCAAGGACAGGGCTAGTACAGTATAAGGAGCATACAGCATATCTGAAAGAAAATTAAAAAAGCACCAGAGCGTGCACAGAATATCCTGTTAGGTGACAAATCTCTCAGGCAGATTTATCAATTATCAAGGCCTCAAGGCCTATGGTTTTTTTTTGTTTTTATCTTGGCTTCTTGTACCTCTTCATAACTCAGTCGATTACACTAGACTCAAGGTTTGCTTGAAGTTTTCACTCCAGCTTGGTAATGGGTTTATGTAGGGCGAGGTCATTTGAATAAGTAACAATTACAGTGCCTAACCATTTGAGAAAGCCAGACTGGTGAATAGTTTCGATTGTTTCCACATTAAGCATACGAAGAAACATAAGTAATTCCACAGTATATAATTTATTTACTCCAAGGGTAAAAAGAGATCTCGGATTCATTTGCTCATTAAAAGGATGCTTGCATACACTGAGTTATGAAAATTTGTCTGTAAAGCCAAGCATTGGGGAGCTTTCAGCCATTCAGCTCACAAAACAGGGAAGAGGGAGAGTTGGAGTGGTCGGACAGCAAGATGGAATAAAAGGGGGGTATGAAATTAAAGATAAAGGCTAATAAGTGGAAGCATAGGGGGCGGGGGGGCCCGAAGGAACGTTGCAAAAAACCTTTAGTAATGCCTACAGCGCACCGTTGTGTAGTTCATTGACGGCACTAACCCCCTATGGGGAAAGGCATACGCTTCAGACGACACGGCAGACCAGACCGCACTGTAACCTCAAGCCAAGATGAAGGCGAATTCTAGGAGAAGAGAATGATATAATTTGAATATCAAAGACAGTCCACGAGTAACTATATATCTATATAACTACATTTAGCGTCTCCCTGCCGGGATAAGTCTCGCTCACCAATGTCCCTTATAAAAATATCCAGAAAAAGGGGTCTCTAGGTTTGAGTTTCCAAGTGATACCTTATGTGTCCTTAGTGTCGGGATATGCTGCCTCGCTCCCTTCTTAGACAACATTTTTTGACAGTGAGGATTCGCTAGTCATATAAGAATAAAGACTACCAACTCCAAGTGCAGAGGCCAAGGAAAAAAAATTTCAATACACTGTTCATTGAATGGTTAAGAAAAAGCCACTGTATACAACCAAATTTAATTAAGAAAATACAGAACAGGAGCTTCCGACCTTCAATAAGGTCCTCTTCAGCTGTAATGAGTAAAAATTACAAAGTTTACAAAGAAATAAAAGTAAAAATACAACATTTTTGAAAAAGAGCTATTAGAATTTTAACTTCAGTCCTGGGGGTCTTCCTTCAGTGTCAAAAGAGACCCACAGACTGACAGTTTCTATTTTAATTGCTCTTTTTAAACATTTTTCATTTTTAATTTTATTTTTTGTAAATTTTGTAATTTTTACTCACTGTTCATTACTTAATCTATGATATTCTGTATAATTAGAATAAAACATTTTAAACCAAGAAATATCAACTATCCTAAGAAATTCACTTCTAAAAGTTCATGTCGGGCTGTTCAGCTCCCCCGAACCTGATATCTGACCTCTCACCTACACCAACCTATTTTCCAGGCATTTACAGCCCAGATCGATCTTGCAGTACTCAAGCAGAATGTCAAGAATACCCATGGACGTCTCCCTACCCGACCTGCGTAGACAACGAGTGCCGTTGTACTGAAGACCAATGTCTTATTTACACTGCTTATGGTAGTGGCGTCGCATATTATTGCGGGACATGTGGTGAGTATTTAAGTAATTAAGTACAGCTTCAGTTAGCTTCATTCACATCTTTAAATTAATCTAGTTAATATACCAGTTGTCATTTTATTTCCAGCCAGAATCTCCTCAGCTATTCGATCGTAACTCAAGAGTTCAATTACAACGTGGTTTAATGAAGGCAATGCTGCTTGATTAAAATGATTTTTTTTTCTCCAGGTGTCATAGGCTCTGAGTGCAACGAAACCAATCCTTGTGTCCAAATACCAATGTTATGCAAGACGGACAATTTCTGCCACTGCAATCAAGGGGATGTCTACATGGAATTATGGTGAGTAGGCTGTAGGCAGGTGTCTACCCAAAAAGTGGAAATTCAAAAACATTCTATTCACGAGTAGGGAACAAACTGGGGCCGAATGGAGGCCTATTAGAAGGCCTCCAAAATTAAACCTTGATGGGGATTATGAACACTGAAGAATATGGCGTTGATACTCACGTATAGCCAAACGCGCATGCGCGCTCACTCCTAACATACATACATACATTTTTCTACCCTTTCTATGGAGACTCCTTGAAGGTGTTAGCATAACTGCTTTACACGACTACGGGATTGCTGGTGGTTGGTAGAATAAGCTATCTCCTATTAGCGTGGGCCCTTGCAGGTTTAGTGGGAAACTATATTCATAAACAGGAAATAAATCTCAATGGTTGACCATTCGGATAAAATTTTAATAAAACTTTACTTTGAATTAACAACCATTAGCCTATAATATTGAACAAAATTTCAGTTTCAGAAAAACGACTTTTTCTTAACACACTGATTTACAAGTATCGTATCCTCACACCAGATGCAGACCACCATAAGATGCTTCCTTCGGTGCTTAGGTGAACAAAAATACGGTGGTTATATTTTTAAAACAGTAGTTATAAAATAAACCCAAAATGAACAAACATTCACACCGAGCAAGCGAAAACGACCGTGAACTGGTGAACGAATTTTCGCAAAATAGTCCAGTGTAAAAAAAATTTACATAACGAATAAAATAGACTATACAATTATTGGATCTTTCCTTAGGTAGTAACCCCGTGGGTTTTGTTTTAACCCGGTATGTATCCACCTTTGCAGCGTGTTTAATACAAGCCCGTTGGGGATGACCGTAAAAATCATAAACAAAAGTCTGAATATCAATGATAATGACCCCCAAGAAATGTCCTAGATAGCGCCCCCCTAACTTTGCTGGGGGTCACTGTCTAGCAAAGATCCCAGTTATTTCCACCATCTACTGTAGGAAAGATTCCTATTATTTCAATTCAGTTTTTGTTTTATAATAAGTGATTTTATTATGTTACAGCGTCATATACAAACCAATAGAAACAATGTTCGAAAGCGACGTACTCATCGTAACGCTCGTGGTTTTGCTCGTCGTACTCAGAGTGATTAAATCGTAAGTATATCTCTCTCTCTCTCTCTCTCTCTCTCTCTCTCTCTCTCTCTCTCTCTCTCTCTCTCTCTCTCTCTTTCCTTACCCTTCCTCCCTCCCCTTCTCTTTCTCCCTCAACTATCCTTTGTTCGTCATACTCAGGGTGATCAAATCGTAATTCTCTCTCTCTCTCTCTCTCTCTCTCTCTCTCTCTCTCTCTCTCTCTCTCTCAATTTCCCTTTTCTTACCCTTCCTCCCTCCCTTTCCCTTTCAACTTTCTTACCCTTCCTCCCTCCCTTCCTCCCTCCCTTTCTCTTTCAACTTTCTTACCCTTCCTCCCTCCCTTTCTCTTTCAACTTTCTTACCCTTCCTCCCTCCCTTTCTCTTTCAACTTTCTTACCCTTCCTCCCTCCCTTTCTCTTTCAACTTCCTTACCCTTCCTCCCTCCCTTTCTCTTTCAACTTTCTTACCCTTCCTCCCTCCCTTTCTCTTTCAACTTTCTTACCCTTCCTCCCGCCCTTTCTCTTTCAACTTTCTTACCCTTCCTCCCTCCCTTTCTCTTTCAACTTTCTTACCCTTCCTCCCTCCCTTTCTCTTTCAACTTTCTTACCAATCCTCCCTCCCTTTCTCTTTCAACTTTCTTACCAATCCTCCCTCCCTTTCTCTTTCAACTTTCTTACCCTTCCTCCCTCCCTTTCTCTTTCAACTTTCTTACCCTTCCTCCCTCCCTTTCTCTTTCAACTTTCTTACCCTTCCTCCCTCCCTTTCTCTTTCAACTTTCTTACCCTTCCTCCCTCCCTTTCTCTTTCAACTTTCTTACCCTTCCTCCCTCCCTTTCTCTTTCAACTTTCTTACCCTTCCTCCCTCCCTTTCTCTTTCAACTTTCTTACCCTTCCTCCCTCCCTTTCTCTTTCAACTTTCTTACCCTTCCTCCCTCCCTTTCTCTTTCAACTTTCTTACCCTTCCTCCCTCCCTTTCTCTTTCAACTTTCTTACCCTTCCTCCCTCCCTTTCTCTTTCAACTTCCTTACCCTTCCTCCCTCCCTTTCTCTTTCAACTTTCTTACCCTTCCTCCCTCCCTTTCTCTTTCAACTTTCTTACCCTTCCTCCCTCCCTTTCTCTTTCAACTTTCTTACCCTTCCTCCCTCCCTTTCTCTTTCAACTTTCTTACCCTTCCTCCCTCCCTTTCTCTTTCAACTTTCTTACCCTTCCTCCCTCCCTTTCTCTTTCAACTTTCTTACCCTTCCTCCCTCCCTTTCTCTTTCAACTTTCTTACCCTTCCTCCCTCCCTTTCTCTCTCAACTATCTTTTGCTCGTCATACTTAAGGTGATCAAATGGTAATTCTCTCTCTCTCTCTCTCTCTCTCTCTCTCTCTCTCTCTCTCTCTCTCTCTCTCTCTCTCTCTCTCTCCTTACCTTTCCTCCCTCTCCTTACCCTTCCTCCCTCAACTATCTTTTGCTCGTCATACTCAGGGTGACAAACTCAAGTACAGTATATCTCTCTCTCTCTTTCCATTTCCCTTCCCTTATCCTTCCTCCTCCTCCCTCAACTACTGACTAGTCAAAAACGTTCCCATAGAAACCTCAGTGTAATGTTCATTTGGGTTTTTTACGTTACTGTTATCTATGCCAATTCATACAAACGTTATACGTTAGCGTTTTTTAAATAAAATTTTTAATAGTGCGTCCCTTACAGATTAACATTCTTGATTTTGTCGGAAAAATGTAAGATTTACAGATGCCAATTTTGCACAGAAATCATTCGTACATTAAACATTTCCAATTTACTCCACAGGTGGAAGAAAATTAAAGCTTTATTGTGCAGGAGATGCAGAGGAAGGGAGTCCGAAGAATCGGTAAGTAAATGAACGTAGAAATTCTGAAATATTAATATTACGAATAATTTGTAATGAAAGTAGGTGTAAAATTGTTGGACATTTATATAATATTTAACACGAAAATCGATATAAGTATAACACTTGACAGCACTAATTAGGGACTGATATTAGTGAACGTAGGCTAACTCAACAAAGTGGCCTTTTTTATCGAGTATATTTCTCAGACTGTGGTTGGAATCAATCCACGAAGCGGTGAAAAAAGTGCAGCCTTTACCATCACTAACTCTGACTTCATGGTCACATCTCACGTAAGTATAAAATACTTCCAAGATCTCTGACGAGGTTTACTTTTTAAGGTGTGTGATCTAACTCGAGTACTACACCCCAATTTTGTTTTAACTTACCCCTACACCCGCGCCCACCCCCCGCCCCGCCCTTGAGCTGAAGGATAACATTTTTAGTGTAAATGCTGCCAAAGAACTTTCTAACCTTAATAAGATGCTCATAAAGCCAGCAGCGCTCGATGTCTCGAGCATCACTCAATTAACGTAATCAATATAGACCCTAAATCCTTTTGGTACTGGCTGTTAGTGCCATGTAAGGCAGGCCCATTCGTGACGGAAAATATAACAGTAATAATGAATAAAATCCTCAAGTAGGCCATCATTATGTCAAGGTTAACTACTCAGATTTAATTTTTGGAGCTAGTGCTACATGAATGAAATGGAATATAGAATTTAGGCCAAAGGCCAAGCACTGGGACCTATGAGGTCATTCAGCACTGAAACGGAAATTAAGAGGAGAAAGGCTTGAAATGTGTAATGGGAGGAAAACCTCGCAGTTGCACTATGAAACAAATGTTAAGAGAGGGTGGATAATAAGATGGAAGAGACAGAATATGAATGGAGGTGCGGTAAAAGGAATGAAAGGGGTTGCATTTAGGGGCAGAGGGGACGCTGCTAATAATCTTAAGTAATGCCTACAGTGCACCATGTGAGGTGCAGTGACGGCACTAACCCCTTACGAGGAGTGCTACTTGAACAATTCAAGCCAAGGAACAAATTCCGTTATACGAAATGGAAGTCTACACCGACTGTAAATCTTATCTGCCATGTAAAATAAACATTGCGTGAACATCAATACACTAATGTTAAATCGAAAACCTAATTTCACCCTTCAAGGGCTTACTACAATTAGTTAAAACTCAAAATACTCATTATAAGTTTGAGAGAAAACATACAGTTACTCGATTACAATTATAAATAAACAAAAACGAAATATGTAAACCCTGCACTCGCACTAAGGATCATATTTTTCCTTAGGACTCTGACTTCGAATGGGCACTCGAGCTCTCTCGACAACTAGCCAGTCCAACGGAGGACTGGCTGTCAATGAGGTCATTCACGTTGTCCTCGCCATCGTTAAACTCCAGGAGAAGAAACCAATACTATGAGCAACGAATATCGCTGGAGACTATATCGGAGCCTGGGCCATCTGTGTGAGTATTTCATGCGTATTTTCACACTTAACTCGTCCCCAGCAATGTCTTACCCATCCTCAATTATGCAGCACATAAACCTTTGAGACTAGAGCGGGACATCTAACTGACCCAAGATGTTGAGCCAGACTGGGTGGACCTATGAGCAGATTAGCTTTATCCCGCAAAACTAACTCGTCCCCAGCAATGTCTTACCCATCCTCAATTAAGTAGCACATAAACCTTTGAGACTAGAGCGGGACATTTAACTGACCCAAGATGTTGAGCCAGACTGGGTGGACCTATGAGCAGATTAGCTTTATCCCGCAAAACTGTCCTTCTATATAGTACGGATAGCTTTCAGGTCATCCTGTTAGACTGAGAGACTGACTTTACTGGCAAAGCCCTTTCCTTCAAGTACGTTCTTCTGTAGCCCGTGTTTCAGGGGCTACCACCAGAATCTGCCCCTCGACAGTTTAAGGTTTCTCTCGAGCCTCCTCTAATACTGAGGGCTATTTTTGTCTTACCACACCCACTCAAGATTTTTATTTATCTTTTATCTTAAAATATACTAGCATAAAGCAAGCACTTGCAGTTGTTTAGGATTTATCTTTATACCCTGGTACTGATAAGTAGTTATCACATTCAATTTCGGCAACCAGTTCCTCATTTGAGCGAAGATAATTTTAGTTTAACAAACAGACGCTGGTGCATTTCATTATTTCCCAAGAAATATATACTACCATATTTATATTCAAGCCCAGTTTAAAGATCAGGCCAACACGAGACTGAAAAATACTTTTAAACTAGTTTTATTACCAACGTAAATTGCTTTAGTTTAATATTTGCCGTATTCAGTATATTCAATTAATGAGTTACTGTGAATGACTTAAAAGTAAACTGGCATTTTTTAAACTTGCAAACTTCAAGTACCCATAATTAATTTCTGATAAATCCACGAACGTAAATTTTGATGGCCTCAATAGTATTTCTTACTATGGTGCCAGTCAAACAATTCAAGTAGCATGTTTTTGCTAAACAATATATCTGAGCCACTATGTTAGTATGTAGTCCCTGAAGCCACGTATGATTTAATCGACCGATTTATGAAATTGAGCGCCATGTCCCTAACTCCTAGGGTTGGGAGGTGACCATGTAACCTGGGCTTTTAAAAATTTTCCCTTGGTTTGACATAGGTACACAGGCACGAGTTTGCATATTGGGATTTTCATATCACGCCATATTTCTCATACATTCTCTAAAATCTGCTTTAGCTTGTTGTGCACCCTAATTACCCAGTCGCTCCCCAAAGCATTCAGGTTCAGTGCTTGCATGATTTTGTGTTTAGCAAATAGCCTTACAGATCAAAATTTAGTCAAATACTGTCTGTTTATGCTATAGTACTTCAGTATGCTGAGATACTGACGACACTGCAGATACCTAACCAAGCCATTTCTCTACCTTGTTACTTATTAGTGTCAAAGACTTAATTAGTTTCAGTACCCGACTCAAGTTACCTGAATTGCCTGTTCTAAAGACTCAAACGTTCGTTCCTTTTAGCCAGCTTCTTAATGCCAAATATGCCTAGACAAAATTTGCACTGAACGCTTATGCCTAGACACAAATTCACAAACTTTATTTTTGAGAGGGGTTGTTTAAAAAAAAACTGCTTCTTACAGGACTATTATTAAATTTAAAAATCAACAAGGTTCAACTTGCACAGTTCTTCAGGCCTGTCACAGGATTATAGCACCTAGTTAAAGGTTACTTCCAAAAATTAATGTTGCTTCACTACGAGTGTCCATTTTACCTGTCAAAGATGTTTTAGTGTAGATATTTATGAAGTTATAATTAAAAATTAAAATAATTATAATTAAATATTATAATTAAAACTATAACTGAAGTTAGAAAATTCAACATCTCATATTTTAATATATAATTGATCCGTAAATCAGTTCGATTATATTATGCCAGCAAGTACAACAGCCTTTTAGTGACTAAGCAAGGATTTGTCCTATATTGCAATAAAACTTACAGAACTGACTGCATCTTCAGCATAAACCCAGAGTATTGCCAAACCTCTGTCTAGTATATTTAGTTATCTTATACTTGAGCCGTTATCACCCATTGCTGTGTGGTTCCAGTAATTACTAGAACTGCCTTATAACATAGGCTCTAGGCATAAGAACACCCTGAAAATTTGTTTTCAGAAGCTAGGTATCGTTACATCCAACTCTGTGCAGATATATAGAAAGATGGATATTTTGTTATTACATTTGACTTAAATTTGATCAAAATCATAATTCAGGTTAAAGAAATTAACTTCTCCACTTCTTACAAGTTTGAATATGTGCAAGTTCTGAAAGCTATCAGCCAACTTAGGAGCTTAATTTGAAATCTGCTACTCAAGTGATTTTGACCACTTTTACAGATACGATGTCTTAATATTTGGTTAGGTTCTGAAAATGAAGTCTGATGACGAAACTGACATTTCAATTGCATTACCTATTACAAACATAGGGTCAGGATATTTTAAGAAGTGTCACAAAGGGACATAAGCATAAGTGCGCAAGTTCTTGTCTGTAACTGATGGTGCCTTAGTTTAAGTTAAGTGTGGGGTTCAGGGGTCTAGGTAGGACCAGGGCTCTCAAGTTAGGTTAGGTAAGCCCTACCCACCCCTACTAATGTAGGACTTAGTGACCTAGGTTAAACGTAGTTAGGTCTGGATACTTAACTGTATTTCACTAATTTTTCTATTTCCTTAGCCGATAAGCCCAGTTTCCCACCGTGGTCCACCATTACTGTGACTTACGGAAGTGTGTGTAATGGATTAATGAACCTTTAAGAGGCTAATTTTAATCACCAAACGAATAATTAGTTATTTTTTATCCCCAGGCAATGCACAAGATTTCATGAGGACCAATTCTGTTGTATTACCAGCGCTATTACTGCGTGTATAGACACCTAAGCAATAACTAAATAACCAGTAGCAATACGACAGTAGTGCGACTTCAACATCAAAATAGGTTAACACAATTATACCAGATATGACAAGCTGACTGTAGGAGTCTTAATTACACTTGAACCCTTGACATTCTCCAGCAAAGAAATAGGCACTGTACTAGGCAGATTTCCAGAATACGACTCAAGTAAAAGTCTTACATCACATTAACTAGTAGACAGTGCCAACACCTGCTTACGGTGCCCTAGTTCGGGTCTGGAGGGGACTGAGGTGTCAAGTACCATGACCAGCAAGTCTTTGAAATTCTGGCTAAAAAAAAAAAAAAAAAAAGCCTTATCTACCCAACTCTTTTGATGATGACCACAGTTCCTGAAAGATAATTTTGGATGCACGATTTTTAAGGTATTTTATTAGCATAAACTTTAAATAAGAGCACAGCAATTACCAAATGGCAATACTATAGTAGAAGGACGACAAAGAACGTTATCTGAAGTTACAGAAAAACCCTTCCCTATACCGATTACACCAGCTAAAGTAGGTTGGCGACTGTAGGCAGTCTTAATTAAACTTGAATCCTTGACATTTCCAGTGAAGGAATAACTCACTATACCAAGGATTTACCCAAAGCTGTAAATAATTAAAGCCCTCTGAATCCAGTGGATAATGCCAGCACCCATTTATGGTGCCCTAGTTCAGGTTAGGTGGTGGGTTGAAGGTCCAGGTAGAACTTGGAACCTTAAGTTAGGGAATGGCCTCCCTGAGGCTGTTTGCCGGCCGATGTATGTTATCAGGAAAAAAAGTAGCCTAATATACCTAATCTTCACAATACCAGGTAGATTATCCAGACTTAATAAATACATGAAATGATTGTATGGGAATAACGAACTAAAGAAGGCCAACACCTTCAAATGATGCTCAAGTTCATGTTAAGTGGGGGTGGGTGTTAATTCCAGACAGGACCAGGAACCTTAAGTATATCCACGTCGTACAATACTTACAGCCCTTACAGCAGTTTTTATACTGATAAAGAAACCTAATAACTAAAACCTGTCAGTACCCTAATTGAATCTTATGAAGATATATAAAAATAGTCTTGGTATACTATAACTATTTTATGGTAAATCAGACTTTATATCCAGTTATTAGACCTTGTTACCCTAAGACAAGCCACTACCCACCTATCCCTTCCTTAAGTCCAATGGTCCCCTACACTAATAAGTGTGATACCCTAGACAAAAAAGGTTTTATTACCGATTACTATGATATATACATCAAGTTACCAGAAAGACACCTGCGAAGAACTAGTCTGAAATAGCTTTTATACCCCTAAAATTTCTTTGATGTCTATTTGGGCAAATTGTTACGTTCTTATTAGAAACCGTACATCTCAAATCACCTCAAAAGCATACCTTCTCAGACATTTCATGACACTACGAATTTATCATACATATAAATATTCCTAGTACTATGTATTTTGTCTAGTTGCACTTAATTATTGACTATACTCGAATAATTCACATCCTACAATAGTACTTACCAATAATCACAAAATCAAGGATCCGAAATCTACGACCGACTTCACACACCCAGATAACACTATTGCTTTCGGTAATGTTCGCGAACAACTGACACCCTTACTCTGTTCGATGTCTTCTTGGCCAAGGACAACGGACTCGCAGTCTGCCTACTAAATCCGGTTTTTGTCTTCTTTTTTTTTTTACTGTATTTCGATGATGAGATAAATCCTGTTTTGACTATAGCAGACAGAATTCATTAAGGAAAATTGCATAATTGACAGAACTTCCTGTCACGCATACACAAACACACAACAATAGTTTTTGACAATAAAAACATCAACGTCTTAGAATTGACACACTGGTTAAAATTCCATCAATTGGTTTGCTTACGCAATTTATCGTTGCAACGACTGTGGTCTTTGACACCGTTTCATTAATCAGTCATTTGATCAATGAAACTTGTAAAATCATTCTCAGAGCAGGGATTTCTCCATACTACAAACATCTGTGCTAACATTGATTAAATTAAGGTTACTAAGGGAATTTTGATTAAAGAAAACTTATTTTTCTACACTAGTTTTAGCGTTTGTGTTACCATGCTCATAACAGACTATGGTTTTACATTTTCACCCTTGGTTTCATTACTTTTACATCAAGTATAATTATTTAGCTTCCAAGATCATTTGTGTTCATTTCAGTTACTGTGGCCGAAGCTGATTTATATTTGATTTGTTTTTACTTAAATCTGCTATTCAGTCATCATGAAAATAACAACCTTTTGAAAATCTGATTTTGACAATGAATAATTTTTAAAAAGTATCAGCAACTTTGAACAAAATTTATGACGGACATAAATCCAGTCGTCACACATTTTTCTTTTCAGGCCATTATTATGAACGATATCCTGAGCATTCTGAGTGAAATTTAACATTTTAAAGTCAAATGTTTCAGTGTTTCACTCTGAAATGTCTTGTTTTGCATTTTGTAAGTCAATTTCGTTGAGTTTACAAAATGTAAGCTCAACGAAATTGGATACTGACTAATTTTATAAAAAAAATTCTCCACCTAATCACTTTCACGTGTTTATTTTCTCATTTGTCAATATAGTTCCAGAGAGGGGCAGGGGGAAAGCTCATCTTTGAGTGACTTTCCTAATCCGCCTTCCATAGAGTCCTCCAGTCGTTTCTCCGTTTCCAGTACCTACCCATCCAGACGACCTTCCAAACCAACTGCACCGCTCAGACGTTTAAATAATCTGAGTTTTAGACAAACAAGGAGGTCCTCCTCGGCTTCTGGCGGCAGCTTTCACTCTGCAGATTCGTCCTCAATAAAGAGAAACGACTTGAGAAGGTCCTCATCAGCAGCATCAAGCATTACGTCAAGAGATTTCTCCTCAGATAGCAGCAGCAGAAGGTCCTCTAACTGCACCCATCCAGGCAGACCACCTGGAATAACTATCAGAGACTGTCAGTCTTTGAGCTACTCATCAGCCTTATCCACCTTGCCCTCCTCCAGTAGGCCATCTGTTTCTTCAGAGACTGCAGATGCCTCTGCACTGTCCAAGTTGAAACTTCCGCCTGATCAGCAGTTAGCTGAACCTTCTGTGAAGTCTAAGTACACATCCTCTTCCCCAGCTGCTGAAACTGTGTTACACATTTCACAACAATTAGACGAGAATACTGACAGCCTCAGTGGCACATCTGCTTCGTCTTCAAGAGCAAGTTCTTTCCAGTCTTTGCCAAGAGAGTGATCAAGTCAGTTGTGTGTGTAAATGATTTAAGAAAGCTTTTGGGAAACAGCTCTTATTTTCATGTACAATATGCATGTAATTAAACATATGTATAACAGCATGTGTGCTTGTAAACAAGTAATGCGAACTTAAACGCCACTGAAAGTCAGAGGGGTTCTGAGAAGGAGCTATGCACGTTTGATTAAGCTGTGTCATTCACGACCCTGGACTCGATTACTACCTGGATGTAAATGGATGTTTTGAAATCAGGACTTTTATTATTTCACGTGCTTGTTTTCCCTTGCTATTTACAGACAAAACTTGCTCTTAGATGCAACATTAAAGCATACTTTAGTTCCTATGTGCACTATTTAGGTGGTACCTCATTGTAAATAATAATGAAAACTATTGTAGTTTTTCTTCATATTTGTATACTTGAATGCCTTCCTTTAGGACAAGGTATTTTGTGTCTTGTCTAGAGTGGCGATTTTTATTTTTTGGACAAGTGTAAATTACAGGATAATGGGATGAAAGAAAGGACAAACTGATACTAATTTTGCTTTAAGTAATTATTCATGAATGTACATATATTCAACCCTTCTTTTGTAATTTGTTTCCCTTAATTCTAATACCTTAATTAGGCAGTGGTTATCTAAACAATACAAATTTCCTGTTGAACATTCATCGCATAAAATGTTGACAAACGTAAATGAAATGGTTTCACTTGTTTATGTGTATTTACCATAATCTTATCATGAACATTTCCCACTTTACAAAAAATAATAGAAGTCTTCCATCTGCAATATTGCTTAGTAGTAGTAGTCAGGCAGCGCTTCTATGATGAAAATAATGCTGAAAATCATTCTAGTTTTGCATTTCACATTACAAACGATTCATTGTTTTTTGTTGTACTCACAATGTACTTTTACGATTAAGACGCAGTTATGTTTTTTTAAGGCAAATAAATCATTATGATACTTTTGATCTGTTTAATTTCATCCTCAAATTCTAGTAATATCTGAATCTATCCATCTGGGGCCAAACATCTCAGAGCAAGGAAAATATCTTGGCTCTCATTGACTGTGAATGGTGTATGCCCGAATACTACAAAGTTTCAGCTCTTTCAACTTATGGGTTGTATTTAATGTAAGTATTTCTCTCTCTCTCTCTCTCTCTCTCTCTCTCTCTCTCTCTCTCTCTCTCTCTCTCTCTCTCTCTCTCTCTCTCTCTCTCTATATATATATATATATATATATATATATATATATATATATATATATATATATACATACACACATATATACATATATATATACTGTATGTATGTATGTACTGTATATGTGTGTGTGGGCGTGCGTCTACACACACACACACATATATATATACATATACACACCCCACACACACATGTGTGTATATATATACATACATATATATATATATATATATATATATATATATATATATATATATATATATATATATATATATATATATACTTACTTTTAGATATATGCTTTCCCTTCAATGATTTATTGTTGTTAATAATAATAATAATAATAATAATAATAATAATAATAATAATAATAATAATAATAATAATAATAATAATAATAGGCCATTTTCGGGGTCATGAGACAGCAATCGCATCCTAAAAAATTATTGTTAGAAACTGGAAACAGTTCTTAGGAGTTTGGTCTGAGCAGCATTTGGTAACAATGATGCCATAAAGTGAACTAACAGGGTATAACAGACAAATCTTTGAAAGTCGACAAAGCAAATTTCCTTATCACAAGTGGGGGTGTGGGTGGTTCCCGTGAAATGATCAGGTGGGTCTACCCCGCTCTTTACGTTCATACTGCACATCATTTTCACTCAGGTGGCCACTGACTCCGGTATGTGCCATCCGAGAGAAATATCTATTTAGAGCTAAACATTTTTCAGCGGTGAGACTAAATGGGCCATAGCATTTTGTATGGACACAAAAGCCGACGATTTAGGCAACCTGGTACCTTTATCTAAACAAGGTTCGAGAGACAGCGGATGAGAGAGTGCGGAAGGTGATAAGAGTCAGGAAAAAATGCCAAAGCCAGGCAGTAGAAGCTATGAATCGAACGGCCAAGTCGCAGACATGAGTCGCTCTTCTGACTGCGTTGCTCAAAAACTGCGGCTATTCATACTGATTTATTTATCTAATTATTTCATTATCCAGCCTTTTATTTCATCATCTGATTCAGCGCAACAGTCGCACGCAACCGAATGTTGTGTTCTGAGGGCTACATGTATCAAGAATCGTAAGTTTAATGTTTTCTAATATATATATATATATATATATATATATATATATATATATATATATATATATATATATATATGTGTGTGTGTGTGTGTGTGTGTGTGTGTGTGTGTGTGGGTGTGTGAGTGTGCGTGTTGGTGTGTTACAAATGAACATGCAAGTCGAATTCATTTATATCACTTACGTGCTTGGCAAAGCGTTGAACATTCCAACAATCACAGAGCGAGAGTGTTTATGCATATAACCTAGCGACTGCTGAATTCGTACATTCGATATGCTAAAGGTCAATTTTTTTTCTTGTTCATCTCCTTTTTAGTCTTTTTTCTCTTTTATTCTACGTAAGCTTTTCTGTCCTTCTTTGTTCAACCATATGCTTTAAAACACTTGTTGACTCGAAATTCGCGTGGAGTATGTAAAACAATGCAAGATTTAAATCTCTCTAAAAACAACATGCTAGAGGTATCTGGCAGCGATCTAGTCACTGCGGTGACACGATCAAAACAAATGACTCGCGTGTGTATTAACACCACCAATCAGTAGTCCCAGTGTTCCAGTTTCCGGTGCCTTCGGTATATCACCTGACTGCAAGTTAGTGAAATTTTCGTCTATTTTCTCGAGTAGTTTGAAAAATATCATATTTTCATTGTGAAATTCAAATGAAATTTGAAATTAATGAGCTAGTTAATGTTTCTCTCGTGTTGTATCATTGTGGCAGAATGTGGTAGGCACTGCCTTCTCTCGAAGCAATTTTATGAAATGAAATAAACTAGTAGACCTAGCGAAGGATCAAGTGTTAAATATCGCTGCTTAATTTCCGTTTATCAAAGAGTAAAACAACGCAGGAGGAATAATACACACACACACACATACACCCTCTCTCTCTCTCTCTCTCTCTCTCTCTCTCTCTCTCTCTCTCTCTCTCTCTCTCTCTCTCTCTCTCTCTCAGTCTTTGATATCAGAAACTCTTGCATTCGGAAAAAACTGTCTTGTATTACAAATTCAGAAACTTCACGAACATAAATTATTCCGGTTGCGAAAGAAATCTGCCATCATGCCTTGCACTGTAGAACTGTAGGGAGAAATATCTGGTGCAAAAGGGTGTTTGTAGTGTCCTTTCGACCCCTAGCTACCCCCACTTTGTAGCATTTTACTCTTTCCGTACACGATAGCCAACCTGCTTCTTAACCTGTTAGAGAATGTGATAACGCGGAAGAGGATAAAGACATTTAGAATAGCTAAAAGCAAAGGGAAATAAGAAACAAATTAAAAAAATCGATTATCGTTTTCCCTGTGTTCACAACTTGACTCATTTGTTGAGCGAATGCTTACATTCCTGTTGAGTTTTTTTTTTTTTTTTTTTTTTTAATTACTCACATGTTTCTTGTTTACTCTTTAATTTGTTTATTTAACTTTTTACTCACTGACTTGCGCGTTATGCTTCACTAAGTAAATTTAATTTATTTCACTTGACACGGAGTGATTTATTTTCCCGTTTTGTTTATGTAAACAAAGGTATCCTTTTATTCATAATAACTTTTTGCTCACAGGATAAATCGTCGGATAATTCGAGGTCACCCATCCAGCTTGTCGCCATGACGGACGTAGGATTGGCAGTGGGAGCCAGTTTCATCGCCATTGGAGGGATCATGGCCTTATATGGTACCCTTCTTTGCATCACGTCTAAGGTTAGTGTCACTCTACAACGATGTTTTAACACTTTGGCACCGAGAAGGGCAAAGAAACGGAAGTACAACACACACACGTATATATACAGTATATATAGGCTTATATATGTTATACATACACACATTCAATATATATATATATATATATATATATATATATATATATATATATATATATATATATATATATATATATAAAGAAAGTATACCTTAGTTTAACCAGACCACTAAGCTGATTAACAGCTCTCCTAGGGATGGCCTGAAGGATTAGACTTATTTTACGTGGCTAAGAACCAATTGGTTACCTAGCAACGGGACCTGCAGCTTATTGTGGGATCCGAACCACATTATAGCGAGAAATGAATTTCTATCACCAGAAATATATTCCTCTAATTCTTCACTGGCCGGCCGGAGATTCGAACGCCGGCCCTGCAGAGTGCTAGCCGAGAACGATATCGACCAGTCCAGCGAAGAACTGTATATATATATATATACATATATATATATATATATATATATATATATATATATATATATATATATATATATATATAGTATACAGTATACAGTTTATACAAAAACGCGATATACGCGCCTTTACATGCGTGCTTGCCAGGGCGTTAGCATATACTTCACACGACAAAATTTGTACCAATGATCCTGAGCAACCAACGAGTGCTTGTAATGTTTTCCAAGGATGATCGATACTCCGCTTAGTGACGAGACAACACTGCTGTAACGGCCCTCATAGCCGGTCAGATACGCTGGCAACATATTTATACCGTTAGTCCTAACCACATAAACTCACCCTTGACCGGTACCACATACCTGAGGATGTTCACTGTTCTTCCTGATGTTGCAGTATCCTCAGGATACATTTTGTTTATGGCAATGACACCCCGACAACGATGCAACATCCTGTTGATGTATAATAAGTTGTTCTTCGCAACTACGCACTTATCTTACAATCATGCCTAAACCAATAAAACATCCCGATGATCTAAGTATTGATACATTGACGCTGAAGCACATCTAGACTGATGTAATCTCCTGAAGCTGTAAGAGTTGTTCCTTGCCATTACTATAACGATAACCAAACTGTGGGTTAGTTAAGGTTCTGATTAAGTTCTAGTTTATACTTTGTTTCTTTAGTCTAAAAATCTGCAAAATAGCAGGTCTCGGAATCTTCTGAAGGAAGCCTGTTTTCCTCGGTAATGCGGTGGGTTCCATTTAGCCCTTTCAACACAATGCATGGTCAAATGTGCTCTCTCTCTCTCTCTCTCTCTCTCTCTCTCTCTCTCTCTCTCTCTCTCTCTCTGTTGAAGCTCAGATTTGAATTTGGATTGTTACAAATAATTCAGCGAGTTATACTAAAAAATGAATTATTACATAGCTACTCTCTCTCTCTCTCTCTCTCTCTCTCTCTCTCTCTCTCTCTCTCTCTCTCTCTCTCTCTCATAAGGAAAAGAAAACTGTTTATAGTAGGCTTTAAAACATTTCACTTGGCTTGGCGTCAAGTCAGCGTAATTCGTAGAAGAGGTGAATATGTATATAGCTATATGGTTATTTTGAACACTGTTAAATAGGAAATAAATAGATAGATAGATAGATAGGCGAATGAATGAATAATTAAGTAAATAATTTTTGGCTCATTGTCATTTAGTGCTAGTGAATTTTACTACAATTTCTTATGAAGCTTGAAACCACTCAGAGTACAATGGTCAAGGTTTCCCTTCACTAGCATCTTCAAGTATCCAAGTTATGTATATATATATAATTATATATATATATATATATATATATATATATATATGTGTGTGTGTGTGTGTGTGTGTGTGTGTGTGTGTGTGTGTATAATGCCTTGCGGTAATCTAACAACTGAATAAAAGTCTAATGCCTGATAAAAACATAAATACTTTCTAGGCAGTAACCTTTCTTATTGCGGTGACACCATTGTGTGTTAGGTGTTTGAGGAGCTTACTAAATTAACTTCCGTACTCCGCAGGGGAGCATGTACAACGCAGAGGACGTGGACGCTATGGTGCAGGCCACTGTGATGGAGGAGGAGAAGCAGAGACAACAGGAGGAGGCTCTCTTCGAAGACTTTAGGCCCGGAGACAAAAACAAGAGGAAGAAAGTACTAATGGCCTAGCAGAAAGCCCCCTCGACTAACAGCCAGGATGAACATTATTCCGCTGTTAGAAGGAGGATCCCCTTTTCCCAGCCCCACAGATTGGCCTAACAGACAGCCTTCCCTACTAACTGCCAAGCTGATCAGGCTTTGGCAGTTAGGATGAGGATACTCTTACATTGACTCTCGGCGTACACTGATTCTGTTGCCCGATATCCTTATCAATAAAAGTGAATAAACTTAAAAAGCTAATCAAGAACACTGATTATATAAGAACTGATTATATAAGAACAACCTTGAGATTAAGCATTCTTATTCAGATTCCTTCAAAAAGGCGAAAATCTTTCATTGTGACCAAGGCTAGACTAAAAACCAATTTTATTGTTACGTGTCTGATAAGAGAGTCCAAGCACGGCGTTAACCTAGATAATTTAGTTTCTAGTAAAAAAAAAAATATTTTTTATGATTTTTCGGACGATATGAACTGTCATATGTAACGTTGAAAATTATTATTCTATCCTTTTGAAAGCACTTGTGTCCACCCTCCTTTCGTGATTGCTTAAACTTGTTAATATTTGATTTCAAATGTGTAAGTTTATGTACGATAATTATATAATTTTCAAGTCCCTATAGAGAATTTCTCTATCCATTTAATTAGGTTGTATTCATTTGTATTATAGGTTAGAGTATTCATTGTTTATCCTTAGGCTTAAGTGTTAATAAGCGCAGATTTAAACGTGTTCTCTGTGTTTGAAAGACAATTCAAATGTAATGGGCTTGACCTGATAATTTCTGCACTATACAATAATTATCGTAGATGAAGTAGGAAAGTAAAAATATTCTGGCTTTGTGTACTTGATCAAGAAATTCAAAAGGTACAAAACAGGGCCTGTAGAAATCTTTGATTCCTTCTTATACAACGAGAGGAAATGACAAGGAAGGTATGTATTTGGAAGTATTCGTTACCGAATAATGATGGGAAGTGAATGGTCAAAGGAGAATGCTATGCAGTAGACTGTAGATGATTTAATGATCATATAGAAGCAGAGCTTCTATCTAATCACTGGGGTGGATAGCAGTCTGAGAACTGAAGACAGAAATATCTGGTGTAAAAGGGATGACTATGTAGAAACTTCTACAAGACTGGCGTCGCAACAGCTTTGGGAACAAACGCCAAATATATTCTATTTCCTGTATATATTTGAAACGAAATAAAGACGGCTCAGAAATGAGTGGATGGAAAGGTATCAGAGAAGTCAAGTTTTTAAGAAGATGGTGGGTGAGTGATTGATTCCAGATGCTGCTACCATCTTAGAATTTCACCAAAGCTATAGTGCAGTTTAGGATTTTAGGGAAAACGGTCCTAAATCGCTTCCGTCGCTTCCCAGACCGTATGCATATACTTATACATACTTATATATATGTATGTATATATATATATATATATATATATATATATATATACGAGTATATATATATATATATATATATATATATATATATATATACACACACACAGATTAGTGTTATTGTGTTAATGAATTTAATGTTTCTAGGAATTATATTTTTTCGTTTGCTTAAAGTTCTTCATATTAAAATTACACATTTTCTTTACTAACTGTGTGAGTTCAGTTTCTTTGAAATTATAGGGCTGACTATAGAGAAAATAAATTCTTCATAGGACTATACGCTGAAATTCTAAATTCATACCATAGAGATATTTTCCTTTACTACCATTAAAGCCAAGATAAAATGAAGAGTTTGACCTAATTTAGTTAGCCGGAAAAAAACATTGATAGGTAATTTTCTCATCTAATATTGCTATAAAAAAATCGACTGTAACATATGTCTTGAACAAAATACTTCCCAAAACATTTTATATTATTGTCGAATTTCCCCGTTCGTATAGCCGAGTATGACACTACTCATGCCATATATATATATATATATATATATATATATATATATATATATATATATATATATATATATATATATATATATATATATATGCCTTTTCTATTTGTACAGGGTAACACAGAATAAGCTACTAAATCATCTGTCACTGTGATTGTAAATGACATGAAATAAGTTTCAGATACTTATGGTTTGAGCGTATCTATACTCTAGTCATTGATGCAATTTTTTCCCTATAATTCAGCGAAGACTAGGGTAACCATGATGTGATATGGTTTTCGTGCCCAAAGGGGTCATGCAGACTCTATGTTTATTCAGTGCAACATTCTGTTTGTTATGAGATATGACTATTTCACAGATTTTACATCATGTTTGATGTCAAGAGTCATTTCCCTTCATTTCTAAGCACTTAGGTCGTCGTCAAATCAAACTCTCTACTAAAGACAAAATAATTCAAGAAAATAAATGTAGTTACGTAAGCAAAGCATTATAATGAATAATTTAATATTGATTATATTTTAATTAACCTCTAATTTTGATGATTACAATTAATTATTAAAGTTATAGAGAATACTGAACAGTCGCTTGTTACTATTTGTTTACTCACATCCAGTGGTTGATGCGAAGGCTTAAAAGCTGTCCATTTAACCTGCTTCCGTTTTAAGTGTTTCCCAAGTCGCTACAACGCCATTTTGCCCTTCGGTAGTTTTTTTAAACAGTGACGTGATATTACAAGATCACAACGAGCGTGTCAATTCGGTTTCATTCGGTGGTGAAGGCGAGAAATATGCAGGTGATTCATGACGCTTCCCCGTTCCAGTAAGTCCAACGAGTTGCAACGTAGCCAATATTTATTTATTTATTTTTTGGTCATATCGTGTAACACACACCAAAGTGTGAGGTCATAACAAACCCCATAGGCCTATGACAATGAGACATCTTTAAAAAGGGAGGCCTGTTCGCTTGTATTCTGTTGATTTGTCATGGAGATTTTGAACGTTTAGGCCTAAGCTTTGTATGGTGTAGGCCTGGTGACTATGATCAATTGGGCTTTGGCTGTTTTGTTGGGCAACCGTCAGTAGCAAATTTTAGTCCGAGCATAACCTATTTTCTGTTCCTTTTATCTGTAGTATGCTACGAACAAGCGAAATTTTCCAGTGTTTTGACTCTAGCACTGTATTTGAAATGAAGGTATATAACTTGATACGAAGGTGTGTCTAATTAAACCAGGGTTGCGAAAGCGTAGGCTTGTGTTGTGCATACCTGGCTGTATGTCACCTAGAATATGATGTATGGTTATAAGTGTGTTGTTGATCAGTTTATAAAGTTATTTGAACAAGTGCATTCACTGTTTGAATTGGTTATGAGCATACTGTAAAATTGTTGCTGTTCAGTTTTAGTGAAGACCGACTGGAGAATGCTTAGACCTGTACGCCACCGTTAGACCGGCTGTTCACGGTCGTTCAGATTTATCTGTCAGTTCACCTGCCACCGTTAAATGAGCGTCCACACGAAAAGCGTAGAACTGTCAGTCGGATCGTCAAATTGAGGTTACCATCCTCATTTCTCGCCTTGTCTTCATCGGGGCAATAACATATCGCAGCGATGGAAACTCCCCTGGCTAATGAGTTAGAGATATAGACTAGCTGCTACGGTAATTCACTTATTATAAGATAGAAACAAAAAGCCGTAAAAGTATGGTATGAATATATTGTTCATTAAAGAGCGTTGTCTGTTATACAATATTCTTGAATGAGATTAAATTAGAACCTGGGGGTTGGTTTAGTTATTATTTATGAAATGGACCGTGACACCTTCCATTAAAAGGCAGGACACGTGCTTAGGCCCATACCAAATTGTCTGTATCACATGGAAATATTTTTTAAAATTTTTATTATATGATTTGGACTCAAAACGGCCTATAAATACCGCTGCGGGGCCTAGCAATTAATTGGATTAAGCTAATACATAGTATATTCATATTCTGGTTAGAGAGGCTGAGTTCTTTCCCGGGCGGAATCCAGCAGTCACAAAATTGTTGCTTGCCCTTGAGTCCACACATGCAATCAACTGTCAGTCGGTCGGAAGAACTTTAGGTAATTCCGTGAGTTCATCCTTTCTCGTGAAAGGACTGACTCCCCCCATAAACTGTCGTCTCCACGCAAGTTCTAATGGCAGATTCGATGAACTGACAAGAACTGACAGGTAAACCTGATCGTGTATACCTAGCCTTACAGTATGAAAAGTAAGGTTATATGTTCATGATGTGTGGTTGACATTTTTATTTTAAATTTGTAGCTGCTTTATTTGTTTTAGATATTTGCTGAAATGTAAATTTTATACTCATAATAACACTGACCTGCTATTTAGCTTAGGTGTTATGAAACGGGAAAAAAGTAGTTCTGGTAATTCTGTAGGCAAGTTATTTCTGGCACGAAGCAGTTAACAGTTCACATGATTTAATTATTATTGTTAATTTAAACCAAGAAGCTTCATGAGTAAAGCCCATCTTGTGATATGGCCAGGTTATAGAGACGTTAAGACAGGGCTGAAATAACCCTGAATGGTTGGCTGGTATAGGTTAGGACGGTCCCGAGACTGACTGCAGCCCATAACTCCATAAGTGGTTTTAGTGTTAGCTTGAAAGAAGTCAAAGGCGGACCTATGGACCGTCGAACAAAAAGAGGGGAAGATTTGGGTCATTGTGTAGAAGGGAAACTTCCCTTTAACTCTATAAGTAAGAATGTTATAGGGCGACCTTTCCATACAGTGGAACAGAACTCGATGCATAGTACCGTGTATATATGGAGTTCAGTTGCATGAATCACATTCAGTACTGTTATGGCAGATAACTCGATTCTTTTTAGTGCTGCGTGCTTTTTCAAAGTATTTCATGTGCATATTATATATATATATATATATATATATATATATATATATATATATATATATATATATATATATATATATATTATATATCTATATGTATATATATATATATATATATATATATATATATATATATATATATATATATATATATATATATGTGTAGAATCTACTGGTCACCTTTACCAGATACATACGTAATTGTAATAGCCACAATGCCCTCTTAATTTCTCGAATTCTTCATGGGTTTTTTTTTGGATACGCTTGTGTAGTGACACGCGTATCAAAAAAAAAAGCGCGAAGAATTCGAGAAGTTAAGAAGGCATTGTGGCTATTATAGTTACACACACACACACACACACACACACACACACACACACACATATATATATATATATATATATATATATATATATATATATATATATATATATATATATATATATATATATATATTTACACTTGTGACTGGAGTGAAGATATTTCAAGTGACAATGTAAAATTAACCCTTCGTGACTCACACTTGCAATTTGCGCCGTGACTCGTAAACCATAATGGGTTACATGATATTGCTATTTCCGCTTAGATTGTCTCGTGCTGTTGTTAATTGCCTGGGTAAATAGTTGTAAATACTTGGTGAAAATAAAACGCTACATCGCTTTAGGAAATTATCCATCATCTCCATTGGAAACAGGCATACTTTTAAACTTAAACGATCCGTTAATTGTATCATATATATATATATATATATATATATATATATATATATATATATATATATATATATATATATATATATATATATATATATATATATATATATATATATTATATATATATATATACATGCAGTATATACATACATGTTAAACTAAACGAATACTTTATGTCGCCAGCTTTTTTTTAGGTTGGTTGTTGGTCTTATTGTTTCATAAATTACGTTTGACATTTGCTAGATGTCAATAGAAATGTATCCATTTATATAAAGAACTCACGTAAATATAAACATTTCATGCACATGACTATCATAAAAAAAACTGATTCGCCAGCATTGGTTAGTTTTTTCCTCTTCTCCATACAAATGAATAAGGAGAGTGTAGGTACTAAACCGCTGAATATAAAAAAAAAATAATTAACGTATTTTTATCTGTTGAAAAGGCTAGATTACGGAATATAAAAATTTGGCAACTTTATCCTGCCTACGGAAGCACTCGTTTAATCCTGTTGCAATTATTATTATTATTATTATTATTATTATTATTATTATTATTATTATTATCATCGATGTTGTGTTTGTTGTTAACTGGGAGCCGGTTAACAAGTAAATATATTATATGTGTAATGCAAATACTATTTAAGAGACCGAGCCCGGCTTTTCTTCTCGAGATACTAACAGGCCACAGTCTTTAAAAACGGAGACTTAGGAGATGCCACGGGACACATCCATTTTAAAAGTTAAGGAAAATGCTTTGTGGAGAGCCTGTCTATATAGGCCTAAGAGAGCAGAACTGTACAGGGACGTTTCGGTTGGCTGCAGGCGTCCAGGCGTTCACACCAGGTCTCTTATTCACCGTAGGGCGATAACGCCGTCAGTGCACCTCATGCGGTGTACTGTAGGTATTACTTGAGGTTCTTTGCTGCCACCCCTTTCATTCATTTTACTGTACCTCTGTTCATATTCTCTTTCTTCCCTCTTACTTTCCACCCTCTCCTAACAATTATATGGTTTCATTGTGCAACTGCGAGGTTTTCCTCCTGTTACAACTTTCAAACTTTTTTACCGTAAATTTCCTTTTCAGCGCTGAATGACTTCATAGGTCCCAGCGCTTGGCCTTTGGCCTAAATTCTATATTCTGTTATATTCTGTCCTTATTCACTTCAAAACCGAGCCATCAATTTCAGGAAAAGAAGTTTGTGTAAAGCCTCAAACACTTACCAGCCACGCTTCTCTTAAGCCATACGGAGCCTGACTCATAGGATACTTTTTTTTTTTTTTAGCGAACCATATTATACATGCTTTCTGTTTCTGTTTATTGTTTTAATATGATGTTACACTTTAGGTTTAATGAATATTTTGTTTCTTGTTTCAATTTCTGAGGAAACGCCCAACTTTGTATAAAATTGTTGATGAGAACATTTCGACAAAGTAGTAAAGGGAGTTTTGGTGATGCGAAAACTATTGAATTTACCTTACTGTCGTTCTTTTAACTGCAGATTTTACCAAAATGTTCGTTTTCTGTTCCAGCAGATCACTAGCGGATCCAGAAAAATTTCATGGGGGCCCGCCACCAGTTTTCATATTATGCATATATATATATATATATATATATATATATATATATATATATATATATATATATATATATATATATATATATACAATTTATATAATATATATACATAATATATATATATATGTATATATATATGTATATGTATATATATATATTTATATGAATGTCTTTTCCTGTAATACTACAGTGTAATATGAAAATAAGAAGGCCCATAAAACACTATTTAAACGTTGAAACCATATATTTCGGGCACTTGTTTCTGTGCCCCTGTTCACTGGTAGAATATGGACAGGTGGAAAGTTACAATGGTATATATACAAAAACATGAAGGTGTGGCCTTAGGCCTCCGATGTTAAGGAGGTGGCGTTTCTTAAGAAGGAGGAGATTGACCAAATTCCCTAGTGGTTTTGGCCTCATTAGCTCCCGTTTGGCGATGGATCTGGCGGTCGCGTTTCTTGGGTCATCTTCTTCAAAAGGGGTGCGAGGATTAAGGTGTCAATGGCGTCCGATTTCCAATGTCCTCCTGACAGGTTCATATTGTTGGTTTGATTGATGATAGCAGATTCCAGCATCTTTCTTTTGGTTTCAACGTTTAAATAGTGTTTTATGGGCCTTCTTATTTTCATATATTTATATATTTCTATAATAGATTTATTATTTTTTCCCATTTTTATATTTCTCATTCATGTTATCTAATTCTTCAATATTTTTTAATTTGTTATTTTTCAATGGGGGGGCACGTGCCCAGGTGCCCCCCCACCCCCTCCCCCTTGGATCCGCTAGTGCAGCAGATACACACATTATACCGTCACGTATCTTGCGCTAAAATGTCCCAATAACTTAATTCGGGTTTTTACGCAATGGAAATATATTACTGTATGAAATGAAAATTTACGTGGAAAATTAGTCGGTTTTCCTTCGATACATCAAGTGGTAAGAAATCCTCTATAAGTTGTATTTTTGCTTGACAGGAAGACCACAGACTGTCGAAAGTGCAGTTAATTATGAACTTTGCCGTTGTTTTTCGGACATTTTAAGCGTTAACTGAAATCTGAAGGTGTCATCTTCGCCAGAGAGGAGCATTACGAATTGTCATAAGTGTCGTTATAAAGTTTACAGTTGTCCCTCGGATACTTCAAGTGATAACTTTAGGGATTTCACCACGCCATCTGCCTTTTACGCGATTCTCTGTCGCAGTTCCGCAAGATTCTTGGTTTTATTTTTTTAG
>JANJGK010000012.1:4805358-4807625 GCA_039081455.1 Macrobrachium rosenbergii
TTAATTTTTATAGTCATCGCCAATATTCGCTGATTTGTTTCAAATAGCTCTGCAGCGGATGCTTCCCTTATATGTAGTGGTGTCCCTTCAGATACGTTATTTTTTCTACCTGTTCTTCTATACCTCTTTTTTCCCCTGCCTACCCAGCTCTTTTTTCCTTTTTTTTTTTTCTTAGTCAAGCAAATTTTATCAGAAACTAGTAATGCAGGTGTCAACAGTGCTCTGAATTTGTGTAGGTGAAGCTTAGTGCTGTTCTGTATGTATGAGTTCTGGAAAGTCTGTCTCTCTGGTCAGAATTCTGTTTGGAGGTATATAGCCGAGTCACCTCTAATCGCGGGATCTGTTAATGTATTAGCAGCCATTCTTATAATAAATAGAGCAATTTCTAATTTGTATGAGGCTTTTGGCTATATATACTCTAGAGCCAATTTAACCAGTGCTTCTGTGTTGTGCAGTTGGAACTTCAGAAGTTCAAGCGAAGATGCAATGCATTATTACACTAATATTCTCCTTGCATTTTAGTGCAGCTTTATCTACTTTTTTCTTTTTTGATAAGTGAGAGCTCTTCTTTCTGTATTTCCCTTTACCTCCTCTTACTTCTTAATGAACACCATATTCCTTGGAAGCTTGAATTCCAAGTCAATGGCCCCTGTGGGAAGCTTGATTCCAAGTCAGTGGCCCCTGTGGGCATGTTCCATATGAATAGGTTTCATCTTCTGAATAATAATAATAATAATAATAATAATAATAATAATAATAATAATAATAATAAAAATAACAACAACAATCCGATGCTTTCGACGGTTAGCTCTCCCGGTCTTTACTGTAACATGCAATTGCTAATTGCTGTTGTGAGAAATATTGTAGACCGTTTCATCGTCAATTATCCGGCCACGTGTACATGAGTGCGGTGTCTGCGTCTGTTAGTGCTGTGATATGTTGAAAGTCTTTCACTGTAGTGGAATCATTATAGAAAGGGTGATTTCCCTACAGCTTTGAAATACCTTTCATATTATTTAACCCGTTATGATATTCAGTTGGCCTGAGGAGGAGTGCTGTATTTAGCAGCTGAAGTTTTGCTCATTTAATTGGGGATGAAATCTACAATTGCTTTGTCAAGAGTGGAGAGGCATTAAGGATGGGAGTAAAAGCTGATTGGTTTGCGGTGAGGTTAATTTGTCAATAGAGAGAGAGAGAGAGAGAGAGAGAGAGAGAGAGAGAGAGAGAGAGAAGTTAAGGAACCGAAATTAAGTGGAGGGTATGCTATCCCATATAGCTGACTGTTGCACAAGAGAAAATCCACCCCGTAGGGAGGTAGTACCAACAGTGCACCTCATGCGGTGCACTGTACGCATTACTAGTTAAGGTTCTTCGCAGCGTGCCTTCGGCACTAGCTGCAACCCCTTCGTTCCTTTTACTGTACCTCCTTTCATATTCTTTCTTCCATCTTACTTTCCACCCTCTCCTGACGATTGATTCATAGTGCAACTGCGAGGTTTTCCTCCTGTTACACCTTTCAAACTTTTACTGTCAGTTTTCGTTTCAGCGCTGAATGACCTCGTTGGTCCCAGTGCTTTGCCTTTGGCCTAAATTCTTTATTCAGTCCAAGAAGAAATCCAATATGTTTGACGTTATTCAGGGAAAAGAAAATCCATTATAACTGAACCAATTTCGGTGTCAGTCTCAAAAAAACAGTTAGTCGACTGAACTCTCCAAGTGCATAAGATAAGTAACAACAAGACTCGATTAAGGAATTGCGGCAAAAACTACCAGCAGTTTATCTGACAAATCGACAACGCAGGGTTAACAAGCCACTGTTATATAACAACATCCACTTAGCGTGGGATAAGAACGAAGTCTGGTTTGTTTGGGTTGTAACAGGAAGTCGCGAGTGTGTGCCACTTTCGTTTGCGTAACTTCCACGGTATTAGAGGACTGCAGAAGACGTCAAGAAAAGAAGTCAACTCGTATCTTTGTCTCGAGTCCTGCCGTTTATCAGCATTAAAAGGGTTAAGCGTTACTTAATTCATTCGTCACATTAAGGACAGTAATGTGATTAAATGGCGTGAAAAAGAGAGAGAGAGAGAGAGAGAGAGAGAGAGAGAGAGAGAGAGAGAGAGAGAGAGAGAGAGAGAATTGTGGTTATGTAATCTACTACTTGTCCATCTGAAGGATCAGCTCTCTGTGAAACTGAAGAACTGTTTACATAGTTTATGTTTGATTGAAGTTAATACATTTGCATCCGTTTGTTTGTTCCAATTTCTGTT
>JANJGK010000012.1:4807725-4830225 GCA_039081455.1 Macrobrachium rosenbergii
GATTTATAAGCATTAAAGGTAATTCTCTCTCTCTCCTCTCTCTCTCTCTCTCTCTCTCTCTCTCTCTCTCTCTCTCTCTCTCTCTCTCTCTCTCTCTCTCTCTCTCTGCATGAATTGAAACAAGGAAGGGGACGCTCACTCGCTCACCTGTCATGCCTTCCCCCACGAGAGAGGCAAAATGAAAAGATCGGCGAGAGGAAAATTCCGGCCGATTCTGTGAGATCACGGACGCAAATCGCCGAGACAGAATCCCTCCGGCTTTCGCCGCCCTTGTCTGCCTCGTTTCCTTCCGCTTATTCTCGTAACTTTTTTTTTTTACTTTTGTTTTTTTGTCTTTTTTTGATTTCGAATTCTTTCTTCCGTCTTGTTTGTCTTTTTTTTTTTTACCGTGCTTTATGTTAATTTCTTTAGAAAAGGGATAATGGTGTAAATGCGTTTGTCTGCGGTGTCGTAGAGCATATATATATATGTATATATGTGTATATATATATATATATACATATATATTAGTAAGCGAGGGAATAGGGTTGCAAAAAAGAATGGATGAAGATATAAATAGGTATGGCGAAAAATCTTTGCTGGGAGACATGACATAGCTTGTAAGTAGATGGAAGTTCCAATTCTCTCTCTCTCTCTCTCTCTCTCTCTCTCTCTCTCTCTCTCTCTCTCTCTCTCTCTCTCTCTCTCTCTCTCTCTCTAATATATATATATATATATATATATATATATATATATATATATATATATATGTATATATATACACACACAAAGTCATCTTCAGGGTACTAAACCGTGTTAAGAAAATAACATACACAAGAAAGCAAAATGTGGTACAAGATAAAAATAAAATATGTCAACGAGCTATTTAAGTATGTAAACAACATTCTTCAAAACAAAAGCATACTTAGTGCAAATATGTAACTACTACAAATATCAGTACAAAACTATCTATTTGTAAAAAATCTAACCTCTTGTTTTACTCTTACATCCTTAAGAACAAAGCTTTTCAACAATTCGTCCATATTTATGCATGTATATATATATATATATATATATATATATATATATATATATATATATATATATATATATATATATATATATATATATATATATATGTATATGTATATATATATATATATATATATTATATGTTATGTATATATATATATATATATATATATATATATATATATATGTATGTATGTATGTATGTATGTATGAACACAATCATATAATTCGTTAAAAGCTAAAACCTCAGCTACTGTAGACCCTTCTGCTCTGAAGCGGCGGCACGCAGCCTTGTCACCAGCAATAGTTCTTCATCAAGAGCTCGTCAGAGATTAAACACACGAATTACCGTTGTAGTCCAGGTCACGGAGGGACCAGGCAACCTGACGACGTGTGGCTGAGTGTGCTATTCATGGGCAAGCCCTTGGGACTTGCTCGGAGGGGCTTGGATGGCTCGGGTGTGTTGGGGGAGACGCAGCGGAGAGAACGAGAGGGATAATTTTCTTGTGTGATATTCACAATGACAAAAAAGAGGGGAAGTCCTCTCTTAATTATTTTCTCTCTCAGAGGACGTCCGTCACTCTGTTAAGGGTTGGAAGGGTAGTTCAGTTACAGATCTTGAATGTCGTTTTATATTGTCTTTTTTAACTTGTCTTTTTTTTTAATTTTCTTATGGAATACCATACAGTTGATTTCGCATTTACGTTCACATATAATGTTTAGTTAAAGCATGTGTTTTTATTGTAAATACGCATACAAATGATATATATATATATAAATATATATATATATATATATATATATATATATATATGCCTGTGTGTGCGTGATTGTGTATACATGTATTATATATATATACATACATATATATATATATATATATATATATATATATATATCCATAAATACATAAATATATATATATATATACTTATATACTTTCATTTGGCAATTAATGCTTTTGTATGCTTGCTATTCGTACACTACGAGCAGTCGTCTTCTTCGTTTAACGTGCTTTTTACTAGCAGTGTCCTGTGTTAATAGGTAGTGATCAGAGAGAGAGATGAGGATTACCTAGAGATTTTGCTTAGTGATCGTAGCTCCAGCGCTGCATTATATATATATATATATATATATATATATATATATATATATATATATATATATATATATATATATATATATATATTCCTGTTTGGCGGGTAAGGCTACAACCTTGAGGTTAATTAGCAAGCCTTTAGGTATGAAGTTGCTAGCCCCCCCTCACCTTTTTTCTTGATTGCAACAGACTTTGGTACCCATTAACAGCGGGTAGGTAGGTGATCGAAAGGTGGGGGTAATCCCTTGAGTACTGTATCACTCAGCCCCTTTGGCCGTGAGGTTGCCACATCCATTATATATATATATTATATATATATATATATATATATATATATATATATATATATATATATGTATATATATATATATATATATATATATATATATATATATATATATATATATATATATATATATATATATTACATATATGTGTGTGTGTGGATCTGTTGACATATATATATATATATATATATATATATATATATATATATATATATATATATATATATGTATATATATATATATATATATATATATATATATATATATATATATATATATATACTTATATATATATATATATATATATATATATATATATATATATATATATATATATATATATATATATATATATATATATATACCGGGTGTTCCAAAATTAGAGGCCCCCCTCCACAGAACAAATGGAAAGTTATGAAGTTTTCTGCTATAGCCTATTTCCAATTACATTATTTTAAGTTTCTATTAAGCTATTTTTCATTTTACATTTCTTGTATTTTCAGACTGAGTGACGGATTAGATACAGCCATGGCTAACGACTCGGAGGAAATCAGATGGATTGACCGAATCCGGGCTATAACCCTCAGAAAGGCCAGGGATGCTGGGGCATCCTTTATTTCACGTTCCGGATAGCTAAATACATGAAAAGAGATGAATCCTTTGTTAAAAGAAACTGGAACAAAAATCCATATAACTGTCATCGTGAAAAGAGTTAGAATCTTTGGAGGCCTGAAGTCCTTTCTCTGGGGTCAAAAGACATCATAGCTGAGGCAGTGGGTAGACCAAGAAAGTCTTTACGTAAATTGGCACTTGAACTAGAAACAAAAAGGGGAAAGAAGAGAAGTTATAGTGCTGTATATCGTGAGTTAAAAAAATCTGGTATCAAGCCATTTCATGTTATCAGCAAGCCCAACATCACTCAGGAACAGAGAGAAGACTGTGCATGGTTTTGTGGTTCATTTCTTAAAGATTGGGATGAAGCTGACTTTCTCCATGTTGCCGCATCAGATGAATTCTTCATTTACACAGTCAGGAAGCAAAATCATAAAAATGACATCATTTGGGCTGCAAAGTTGGATGATATCAGCGATGATGTGCGCTATCGCCAAGTTGTGAAATTTCATGAATGTTTGGGAATTTTTCTGTTTCACAGCCAAACGGTTAATGTGGATCATCAAAGAAAAAGGACAGTCATGGAATGGCGAATACTTCAGAGAAACTGTGCTTACTGGTGGAGCATATCCTTTCCTCAAAGATCCTGAAAATGTGTTATCTGTTGAAGGAGTCACATTTTTGCATGATAAGGCACCATGTTTCAAGGCTCTTCAGACACAGGAACTGCTTCGAAACTGGTATCGATTACTTCTCGTCAAGTGAATTTCCAGGTAGCTCCCCTGACCTTAATGTGTGTGAAAAGATTGATAGCATCTTAAAGGATCATGTTGAAGCGCGCACAGTGAACTATGATGGTATACCAAGCCTCGACGACCTGCGAAGAGAGGTGACCGAAGTGCTCAGGGAAATGGAGTTTGAGTCTCAGCTTTTTTGCGATTTGCTGAAATCGTACCCCTCAAGAATGCAGGCTGTGGTATAGGCAGATGAAGGCCACACAAAATATTAAATACTCGGAGAGAAACGTAAATAAATACCTGTTCTGAATTATTTTTGTTTTTGTCCATATCAATTTTAGTTTATGCTGTAGAAGGGGGGGCCTCTAATTTCGAAACACCCTATATATATATATATATATATATATATATATATATATATATATATATATATATATATATATATATATATATACATACATATATATATATATATATATATATATATATATATATATATATATATATATATATATATATATATATATACACACACACACACACACACACACACACACACCGTATATATGATTACTTACCATTAAGCTGTCCCTGCCTAATGGCGAACCAAAACGACATATTATAACTGGTAAAAATAAGACAACCTACAGTCTGCCATCATAGCAGAATCGAGCCTCAGTCATAAAAGAGCCTTTGAATATGAATGAAAGAGATGGGAGTTACCGAAACGGGTTGTCTGTCAAGTCCGTAGGGACAGACGGGGGGAGGGTTTGGTTAAAGGGTTATTTTCAAGGACAGATGAATAGAATACGGTGGAGTGTTTTCGCCCTGTAGGCAGAACGGGAGAAAATTGCTCGGTAAAAATAGTGTTTCTGTCAGGTATTTTGGTGGAGACGAGATGGAGTCAAAAAGAAAAAAAAAAAAAAAAGTGCTGGATTGGTTAGAGTGGAAAATGTTTTTAGGGAAAGAGTACAACAATATCTAGGGAGGTTATATCGTCTTTTATTTTCGTGGGTAGAAATACCGAGACGGGCAAGGCACCCCAAGCGTGCTCGGCATTTGAGAGAGAGAGAGAGAGAGAGAGAGAGAGAGAGAGAGGTGGGGGTTTGGTTCCTCTTGCCCTTACAGGAGAAAAATAACGATAACGTTCAGTGGACACCTAGGAAGTAGATTTGATTATTCATTCATATATTTATGAATAAGTAAGAGAGAGAGAGAGAGAGAGAGAGAGAGAGAGAGAGAGAGAGAGAGAGAGGTGGGGGTTTGGTTCCTCTTGCCCTTACAGGAGGAAAATAACGTTAACGTTCAGTGGACATCCAAGAAATAGATTTGATTATTCATTCATATACTTATGAAAAAGTAAGAGAGAGAGAGAGAGAGAGAGAGAGAGAGAGAGAATAAGGCATTTAACGTGCCAGTCAAAATAAGGCAGATTAAAGAAGCTAGGAAAGTCAGTGGAAACGGTAAACTAAATAGGTTTCTAGAAAAGGGCATCTTGAAGCCGGAGCAAATCGACTTAACCTTTCAGTCTGCGATTTCCAATATTTGACGAACACAACTAAGGATGCAGAGCATGAAGGCCTGAACAAATAAACAGAGTCATGTGTTTTCGATCTACAAGTTTCAGGAACACAGAGGACTGCAGAAGGTACCCCTATTCTGAAAATAAATGGCACAAAGGACTGGGCAAATCAGTCGATTCAATAGTTTGCAATTTACAATTTTTGAGAATACAGAAGTAAGGAGAAAGTTCCTATATGCAAGAAATAAAGGTCATGGAGGCGTGAGCAAACTGAAAGAGTTTTACATTTTCGGGGAAATATAAAAAAAGAGAGTTCTTACGTACACTAAGTAAGGACTAATTGATTTATGGTTACTAAAACTGGCGTGACAACATCTAGGTTATTGATGCCCCGCCAAGTAAGGGGCCAAGCAAATTTCGAGTTTGTTATTTCTAGGTTCTGTTGAACTCAGAGGAAAGGGGAGAATTTCTACATCCTAGGAGTCTGTGATTAGTAATTTCTGGGTAACAAGGGAGAGGATAGATTTCCTAAATGCTAGAAATACGCGGGACGAAGGATTGGCAACTCAGCTGACTTATACTGCGAGTCCACTGAATCAGTGACGACTTACAATCAAGGACCTCCTGAGATCGATGTCAAGACAGGTGCTTGTAGAGTACGAGTGATCTTACTGTTAGTAGGAACTCCCGTAGGGTTGTGGTGCTACCAGTGCACCTCATGCTGTGCGCTGTAGGCAATTACTTAAGGGTCTCAGCAGCGTCCCTCAGACCCCTAGCTGCAACCCCTTTCATTCCTTGTACTGTACCCCAGTTCATATTCTCTTTCTTCCGTTTTTCTCCCCCCCCCCTCTCCTAACAATTGTTTCATAGTGCAGCTGCGAGGGTGTCCTCCTGTTACACCTTTCAAACCTTTTACTGTCTATTTCCCATTCAGCGCTGGTGACCTCATACGTCCCAGTGCTTGGCCTTTGGCCTAAATTTTGTATCACATTCCTATTTTTTGGCTGGGGGACGGGATGAGTTGCGTTCGTAAGAAAATATTAGAGACTTTCAGTACAGTACATTAGGAAAATGTGTGCTGGTGAGGCATCTGTGTAAGGATTACACAGTATCTTTGAAATCTTTGTCCTCTGGTGAACTGATTCGCGGAACTTCTTATTTCTTCTAGTGCAACCACCGATGGGACCGACAATGCAATGCCTTTGTGGGGGTAAAGCCTCTTAGCGACACGAGATAGAAAAGAGCGAAGGAAGAAAATAGTTTTCAACCCCTAGAGGAGCTGACAGACTTCCCTCTCGAATGGTGAAAGATTGTATGAGGACAGGCAGCCGCAGATTGAAAGAGGGCTCTCAGCGGTTGGTTGGGGAGGAAAATAAACAGTTACCGAAAAGTACGCCTCTAGGAAGATTGATATCTACGGAATAGCCGTTGTGAAAATAGTGCTTGCGCAAGTGAGACATTTAGGCAACTTTGCGACGGAAGTCGAATTTGCAAAAAAAAAAAAAAAAAAAAAAAAGAACGAAAATCTAGAGGAGGATTATTTGATAAGTAAAATTGCCTTTGATTCGGCCTCGTCGATAAGAGAAAAACGATGAAGCACCCCAGTAATACGAGCAGTCTTCCAATTGGCGATTGATATGCCCAAGATAAAGCTGTCAGAACTTGGATGAAGAAAGGAACGTTTGACCTTTAAACATCAAATGTTGTAATCAGGCGATTTTGCCATTGGGTGTAACCTGAGAACCTAAAATGCATCTGTAATTGAATACTTGAATGACCTTTTCATCAAACAGAATTAGCGAATTGGATGGGACAAGAGACGGAAGTTGAATTAAACCGCCTTGGAAGCATTGAACTTTAAGTGGTTACATGATATTCATAAGTAGCTGAATTTTGACATTTAATGGTGTGCGGTTCGGAAAGTAAATATATTTTAAAACTGCTTCCGTAATTGTGTATCTTGTAAGTAGTTTTATGCTTTTAAATTCCATAGGCTTTGGGTACATTCAAAACAGGTTTAACTCTTCCATAATAAGCCGTGTATCAAGATTTCTTCACAAGAAAACACTCAAGGAATGTATTTAGCAATGTAACTTACGAGGGGGTATCATTGTTTCGGCCAAAAAGTAATTTTCTAGGATAGTGCGTTATTTATATCTCATTTCCACTTGCCAGAACGATATATTTGGCCCAGACTCCATATCCCAATCGAATTTGCCATTATTTTTTCCAATTCCCGTCATCCTTTTGGGGAAATAAATTTATGGCTCTTGAAGAGGTTCCTTCCCAATCACGTACTGATTTGACATAATAATAATAATAATAATAATAATAATAATAATAATAATAATAATAATAATAATAATAATAATAATAAAGTGTGTAATAAAAATCCACAATTATATAGTAAACTGTATTACTATGGAAAATAATATAGTTTACTATATAATTGTGGACTTTTATTGCACAGATTCTTTCTCACGAGTTTGTGAATTTCTTAGCAATAATAATAATAATAATAATAATAATAATAATAATAATAATAATAATAATAATAATAATAATGTGTGTAATAAAAATCCACAATTATATAGTAAACTATATTACTATGTAAAATAATATAGATCACTATATAAATGTGGACTTTTATTACACAGATTCTTTTTCACGAGATTGTGAATTTCTTAATAATAATAATAATAATAATAATAATAATAATAATAATAATAATAATAATAATAATAATAATGTGTGTAATAAAAATCCACAATTGTATAGTAAACTATATTACTATGTAAAATAATATAGATACTCTATAATTGTGGACTTTTATTACACAAATTCTTTTTCACGAGATTGTGAATTTCTTAGCAATAATAATAATAATAATAATAATAATAATAATAATAATAATAATAATAATAATAATAATAATAATAATAATAATAGGAAGTGTTGGACTCATAAGGAGGCAGGATGCAGCCCGGAACTCCACACCTTAAATACCACCCAGTCGAAAAGGATGACTGAGATAGACAAGAAAAAAAAGATAATAATTATAATTATAATGATAACAATGGAGTGGTTGAGAATACGCGGCAGCTATGGAATGATCATGTTGGCGTTATCGATACGACTACAGGATAATAATCCTAATAAATTCTAACACAATTCTGGCAGTTGATTAATTATGATAAGTCAGAATAAAAATATTGTGAATGTAATAAGTAGAAATAAATTATAAAAGTAAAATTATTATTAAACGTAACAGAATTAAATAGGAATGACTTTTAATAGAATTACTTAGGGTAAAAAAATCTAATAGCTACAAATAATGATAAAACCTAACATAACAAAAGCGAACGCTACGGCGACGGCGCTGATTGCAGCGCTCGAAAAGAAAACCTCCTCTCACTGGGAAGGTGCAAGAAATTGCATGCATGCTCCAGCAAGAGGAGCTCTTGAAACCGGAAGACGAGTGAAAATAAATCTCGGGGTGATCAATCACTCACTGGTGGCTCGACATTACCCCAAGGAAACGCGGAAGTGGAAGCCGTCTTCACGTAAAGGAAAAAAAAAAAGGAAATCAATGTAAGCCATTTTGATGATAAATAGCTGAAATAAGTTAAGTGTTTTAATAATGATAATGATGTTATGAGGTATAAGATTATATAGCTGTTAACTGTAATATTAGTTGTAGTATAGTTTTTCAGTATCGTTATTTTAAAGACAATATACTGTGATCATGATGACTGCGATATTTACTTTGATGAATACTCAACGAAAATAAGCAACCGTCGATGCAGCTAAAAGATCTTTCTTTCTCGACAGTTTATATTCATATTAATACTGAAAGCGGAAATGTCTCCTATCAAAGCGATCCTCGGTGGTTTCCCGCTATGCCTAGATCTTCCACACTGCCGAAGTCGGGAGTCAATTCCCGACCCATCAGCGCGCAGTTCAGACACTGACCACTGGAAGCATTCACCCAAGAGGGAGGGAGTCTTGTGATTTCTGCTGTGGAAAGAACGTTTCAAACGTTCCGGTGTGTTGAGAGGGAGGGAGTCTTTGATTTCTGCTGTGGCAAGAACGTTTCAAAAGTTCCGGAATGCTGTGAGGGATGAAATCTAGTGACGTCTTCTGTGGAAAGAACGTTTCAAACGTTATGGTATGCAGAGAGGGAGGGAGTATTGTGATTTTTGAGGTGGAAAGAACGTTTAAAACTTTCTGGCATAGTGAGAGGGAGGAAGTCTTGTGGTTTCCGCTGTGGAAAGCATTTCAAACGTTCCGTTATGCCGAGAGGGAGGGAGGCTTATGTTTTCTGCTGGGAAAAGAACGTTTCAAACGTTCCGGTAAGCAGAGAGGGAGAGGGCTCTGTGATGCCTGCTGTGGAAAGAACGATTCAAACCTTCCGATGTGATGAGGGGGACTCCTGTGATGCCTGCTATGAAAAGAATATCCCAAAGGTTCCGCTGTGCTGAGGGGGAGGAAGCCCTTTGATGCCTGAAGCGGGAAGAACGTTTCAAAGTTTCTGGTGTGCTGAGAGCTAGGGAATCTTGTGATATCTGCTGTGAAAAGAGCGTTCCAAACGTTCCGGCGTGCTGAGATGGAGGGAGTCTTTTGATTTCTGTTCCAAACGTTCCGGTATGCTAAGAGGGGGGGAGTCTTGAGATTTTCCGCGGAGTTGAAAACAGTTTCTTAAGTTCTTGTAAGCTAAGTTGAATGAAGGCTTGTGATTTCCCATCAGTGTTGAAAGAGTGTTCATACATTTCGATATGCCGAGAGAGAGAGAGAGAGAGAGAGAGAGAGAGAGAGAGAGAGAGAGAGAGAGAGAGAGAGAGAGAGAGAGATTTCTCGTTATCGCAGAGAAAACGTTTCAAGTGTTTTGGTCTGCTTAGAGGAAGTGATCCTTGGGATTCCTCGTTAGTGTTGAAAGTACTTCAAATGTTCTTGTTCACTAAAATTGAGGAAGTCTGGTGATTTCTCGCTTGTGCGGAGAAAACTTGTTAAATCTTACAGCGCAGAGAGAGAGAGAGAGAGAGAGAGAGAGAGAGAGAGAGAGAGAGAGAGAGAGAGGAAAAGAAGCTAAGGACTGAAAGGGAGGGGTGGGACCTCCATTCCTGCCCTGTGCCCCTTCTCCTCTTCTTGCCTCTCGCAGAGAGAAGGAGAGAGAGAAAGAGACAGAGAAAGAAAGAAAGAAGGAGAAAGAGAGAGAGAGAGAGAGAGAGAGAGAGAGAGAGAGAGAGAGAGAGAGAGAGAGAGAGAGAGAGAGGAAAAGAAGCTAAGGACTGAAAAAGGAGGGGTGGGACCTCCCTTCCTACTCTGTGCCCCGTCTCCTCTTCCTACCTCTCACAGAGAGAAGGAGAGAGAGAACGAGACAGAGAAAGGAAGAAAGACGGAGAAACAGAAAGATAAAGATAGGGAGAGAGAGAGGGAGAGAGATAGAGGAAAAGAATCTAAGGGCTGAAAGGGAGGGGTGGGACCTCCCTTCTTGTCCTGTGCCACTTCTCATCGTCCTACCTCTCACAGAGAGAAGGAGAGAGAGAAAGAGGCAGAGAAAGGAAGAAAGAAAGAAAAAGAGAAAAAGAGAGAGAGGAAATGAAGCTAAGGGCTGAAAGGGAGGGACCAGTGATGGAGATACAGGATAGAGAAGTGAAGAGAGCATTAAGTAAAATGAAGAATGGTGAAGCACCAGGTCCATCAGCGTTCCAAATTGAAATGATCAAATAACTAGGTACAGAGGGGGAGAAATGGATGCTGGATTTATTAAAAGCTATGTGGGAAGAGGAAGAAATGCCAAGGGACTGGGAGGAGAGTCTAATGGTATATATATACAAGCAGAAGGGAGAGGTCATGGAGTGTGGTAACTACAGAGGAATTAAACTAACAGAGCATGAATTGAAAGTTTTAGAGAGGATACTGGATGAGAGATTAAGAGAAATTGTAAAGATCGGGAAACAGCAGTATGGATTCATGAAAGGAAGAGGGACGGTGGATGCCATCTTCATAGTAAGACAGCTACAGGAAAAGAGGCCAGAGGGAAACCAGGAGCTTTATTGTGCATTTATAGACCTGGAGAAAGCATACGATAGAATCCCAAGAGAAGTGGTGTTTTGGTGTTTGAGGAAGAGGAACGCCCCAGAAAAGTAGGTTAGGCTGGTCGAGATGATATATCAGAGAACGAGCACAAAAGTAATAACAGCAGTTGGGGAAACAGAAAACTTTGAAGTTAGTGTTGGATTACACCAGGAGTCAGCGTTAATCCCATTTTTGTTTGTGCTGGTCATGGATGTGTTAAGTGAAGAGACCAAGAATGAAGTGCTGTGGGAATTGTTGTACGCTGATGATCTGGTGATTACTGCTGAAGATGAGGGGTACCTACAACGAAAGGTTGGAGAGTGGCAGGAGTCTTTAAGGAGGGGTGGCTTAAGGGTGAATGTGAATAAAACAGAGGTTTTAGTAATACAAGGCAGAAGAGTCTCGATTATAAACCAGGTGGAAAAGTTTAAATACTAGGATCTACTTTAAGCCAAGAGGGAGGATGTGAGGCTGAAGTGGACAGTAGGATGAAAGTGGTGTGGGGGAAGTGGAGAGATGTAGCTGGGGTTGTATGTGATAAGAAAATGCCAATCAAGCGAAAAGTCAGGATCTATAGCACAGTGATAAGACCAGTGTTAATGTATGGATCAGAAACATGGACTCTAAGAAAAAAAGAGGAAGTAAAGCTTGAGAGAACAGAGATGAGAATGCTGAGGTGGATTTTGGGAATATCGCTGATTGAGAGATTGGAAAATGATGAAATAAGAAGAAGAGCAGGCTTAGTAAAGATAACAGAGGTGATAAGAGAGTCACGATTGAGATGGTATGGACATGTGTTAAGGCTGGATGATGAGGAGGGAGTGAAGAGGGCTTGGGAAGAACCTGTTAGAGGAAGAGGATCGAGCGGGAGACAGAGAATTAGATGGCGAGGTAAAGATGGTGAGAGCAGAGATTTGGTGGAGGATGATGCCATTGATAGAAGGCAGTGGAGAAGGCGCATTGGTCAACCGACCCCTTAACATAGGGATAACGGTGGGAAAGAAGAAGACTGAAAGGGAGGGGTAGGACCTCCCTTCTTGCCCAGTGCCTCTTCTGATCTTTTTACCTCTCACAGAGATAAGGAGAGAGAGAAAGAGACAGAGAAAGGAAGAAAGAAGGAGAGAGAGAGAGAGAGAGAGAGAGAGAGAGGAAATGAAGCTAAGGACTGAAAGGGAGGGGTGGGACCTCCCTTCCTGCCCTGTGCCCCATCTCCTCTTCCTACTTCTCACAGAGAGAAGGAGAGAGAGAAAAAGACAGAGAAAAGAAGAAGGAAAAAGAAAAAGAAGGGGAGAGAGAGAGAGAGAGAGAGAGAGAGAGAGAGAGAGAGAGAGAGAGAGAGAGAGGAAAAGAAGCTAAGGACTGAAAGGGAGGGGTGGGACCTCCCTTACTGTCCTGTGCCCCTTCTCCTCTTCCTGCCTCTCACAGAGAGAAGGAGAGAGAGAATGAGGCAGAGAAAGGAAGAAAGAAAGAGAAAGACAGAGAGAGAGACAGACAGAGGAAAAGAAGCTAAGGACTGAAAGGGAGTGGTGGGACCTCCCTTCCTGCCCTGTGCCAACTTCAACGCTTCCTACCTCTCACAGAGAAAAGGAGAGAGATAAAGAGATAGAGAAAGGAAGAAAGTATTAGAAAGAGAAAGAGAGAAAAAGAAAGAGACAGAGGAAGGAAGAAAGTAGAAGAAAGAGAGAGAGAGAGAGAGGAAAAGAAGCTAAGAACTGAAAGGGAGGGGTGGGACCTCCCATCCTGTCCTGTGCCCCTTCTCCTCTTCCAGCGACGCCCCAACCGCTGTTCGCCCGCCAACCTTGGGTGGGCCGTGCTCTCCGAGTGGTCTTGGAGAGCCTTGTCCTAGTGGGTATGTGGTAGGGCCAGTGAACGTCCAGCGGGCACCCAACCGCTGTTCCCCGCCAACCTTCGGCGGGCCGTGCTCTCCGGGTGGTCTCGGAGAGCCTTGGCTTAGTGGGCATGTGCCAGGGCCAGCGAATGTACAGTGGCCCCCCAACTGCTGTTCACCTGCCAACCTTGGGTGGTCCGTTTTCTCTGGGTGGTCTCAGTGAGCTTTGGGATAGTGGGCATGTACCAAGGCCAGTGAACGTACAGCAGCCCCCCAACTGCTGTTCACCCACCAACCTTGGGCAGTCTGTGCTCTCTGGGTGGTCAGGGAGAGCCTTGGCCCAGTGGGCATGTGCCAGGGCCAGCAAATGTCCAACGGCCCCCAACCGCTGTTCACCTGCCAGACTTGGGTGGTCTGTGCTCTCTGGGTGGTCGGGGAGAGCCTTGGCCCAGTGGGCATGCCCGCCAACCTTGGGCGGTCCATGCTCTCCGGGTGGTCAGAGAGAGCCTTGGCCTAATGGGCATGTGCCAGAGCCAGCGAATGTACAGCGGCCCCCCAACTGCTGTTCGCCCACCAACCTTGGGCAGTCCGTGCCCTCCAGGTGGTCTTGGAGAGTCTTGGCCTAGTGGTCATGTGCCAGGGCCAGTGAACGTCCAGCGGCCCTCAACCGCTGTTCGCCCGCCAGACTTGGGTGGTCTGTGCTCTCTGGGTGATCAGGGAGAGCCTTGGCCCAGTGGGCATGCCCGCCAGCCTTGGGCAGTCCATGTTCTCCGGGTGGTCTCGGAGAGCCTTGGCCTAGCGAGCATGTGCCAGGGCCAGCAAACATCCAGTGGCCCCCCAACCGCTGTTCGCCCGCCAACCTTGGGCGGTCCATGCTCTCTGCATGGTCTCGGAGAGCCTTGGGCAGTCCATGTTCTCCGGGTGGTCTCGGAGAGCCTTGGCCTAGCGAGCATGTGCCAGGGCCAGCAAATGTCCAGCATCCTCCCAGCCACTGTTCACCCGCCAACCTTGGGCGGTCCATGCTCTCCTGGTGGTCTCGTAGAGCCTTGGCCTAGTGGGCGTGTGCCATGGCCGGCGAACGTCCAGCGGACCCCCAACCACTGTTTGTCTGCCAACCTTCGATGGTCCATGTTCCCTGGGTGGTCTCAGAGAGCCTTGGCCTAGTGGGCATGTGCCAGGGCTGGCAAATGTCCAGTGACCCCCCAACCTCTGTTCGCCTGCCAACCTTGGGCGGTCTGCGTTCTCCAAGTGGTCTCTGAGAACCTTGACCTAGTTGGCATGTGCCAGTGCCGGCGAACATCAGGTGGCCCCCCAACCGCTGTTCCCCCGCCAACCTTGGGCAGTCCATGCTCTCCGGGTGGTCTCAGAGACCCTCGGCCTAGTTGGCATGTGCCAGGGCTGGCAAACATCCAGTGGCTCCCAACTACTGTTCGCCCACTACCTTGGGTGGTTCGCGCTCTCAGGGTGGTTTAGGAGAGCCTCGTCCAGTGGCCCCCCAACTGCTGTTCGCCCGCCAACCTTGGGCGGCTCGTGCTCTCCTAGTGGTCTCAGAAAGCCTTGGCCTAGTTGGTATATGCCAGGGCCAGCGAACGTCCAGCGGCCGCCCAACCGCATTCACCCTCCAACCTTGGGCATCCAGTGCTCTCTGGTTGGTCTCAGAGAAACTTGCCCCAGTTGGCATGTTTCAGGGCCAGCGAACATCCAGCGGCCCCTCAACCGCAGTTCACCCACTGGTCCGCCCGCCAACCTTGGGCAGTCTGTGCTCTCCGGGTGGTCTCAGAGAGCCTTGGCCTAGTTGGCATGTGCCAGGGCCAGCAAATGTCCAGCAGCCCTCACCTGCTGTTCGCCCACCAACCTTGGGCGGTCCGTGCTCTGAGTGGTCTCGGAGAGCCTTGGCCTAGTTGGCTTGTGCCAGGGCCAGCGAACGTTCAGCGGCCCCCCAACTGTTGTTCGCCCTCCAACCTCAGGTGGTCCATGCTCTCTGGGTGGTCTCGGAGAGTCTTGGCCTAGTTGGGCCTTGGCCTAGTTGGCATGTGCCAGGGCGAGCAAACGTCCAGTGGGCCCCCAACCGCTTTTCACCCGCCGACCTTGGGCAGTCCATCCTCTCCGGGTGGTCTTGGAGAGCCTTAGCCTAGTTGGTGCGTGCCAGGGCCAGCGAACGTCCAGTGGGCCCCCAGCTGCTGTGTGCCCTCTGACCTTGGGCGGTCTGTGCTCTCCGGGTGGTCTCGGAGAGCCTTGGCCTACTTGGCACGTGCCAGGGCCAGCGAACGTCCAGCGGCCCCCCAACCGCTTTGCCCGCCGACCTTGGGCGGCCCGTGCTCTCCGGGTGGTCTCGGAGAGCCTTGGCCTAGTTGGCACATGCCAGGGCCAGCAAACATCCAGCGGCCCCGCAACTGCTGTTCACCCGCCGACCTTGGATGGTCTGTGCTCTCCCGGTGGTCTCAGAGAGCTGTGGCCTAGTTGGCACATGCCAGGGCCAGCGAACGTCCAGCGGCCCCCCAGCCACTGTTTGCCCGCCGACCTTGGACGGTCCATGCTCTCCAGGTGGTCTCGGAGGGCCTTGGCCTAGTTGGCATGTGCCAGGGCCAGTGAACGTCCAGCGGCCCCCCAACTGCTGTTCGCCCGCTGACCTTGGGGCGTCCGTGCTCTCCGGGTGGTCTTGGAGAACCTTGACCCAGTTGGCATGTGCCAGGCCCAGCGAACGCCTGCTTGTTTCCAGGAAACACGACCACCAGACGCATCGCCAAATGGGAGTTAATGAGGCCAAAAACCACTAGGAAATTGTTTATTTTCCCTCCTTGGGAAATGGTCACCTGCATACCATCGGAAAAAATTAAGTATATCTTAACCAGACCACTGAACTGATTAACAGCTCTCCTAGGGCTGGCCCGAAGGATTAGATAGACTTAATGCCACACCTGCATATGCTTTGTATATATACCCTTGTAACATTTCATCTGTCCATATTTTACCAGTGAACAGGGGCACAGAAGGAAGTGCTCGAAATATATGGTTGCAACGTTCAAATAGTGTTTTATGGGCCTTTTTTATCTTCATATTATACTGTGGTACCACAGTAAAAGACATTCATATATATATAATGCGTGTGTGCATGCGTGTAAATCGCTCATTCACGTCATTTGAACGTTATGGTGTGACAAAAGGTTGAGGAAATCATATGATTTCTAGTTTGTTTGGGGAAAACTTTTCAAACGTTATGGTATGATAACATTTATGCGGGTGGTTTATTTTACCTTGAAAAGCTTGGGAAGCACCTGAGTTTGGACTTTTTTGACTTGGTTCTGCTTTTATGCAGCTAATTAATTGTACTTTTCATGACTTCGGAAGTAATAAAGTATAATTTTTTGTTGTTGTGGCATGTTACGTTCATTGTGTGGTTTGTTAATTTTACTTTTAATTACTTTATTAGTTGATGTTTTTTTTATATTCACTGATAAATGAAAACATTATTCATAAATAATTATAACTAGGTCCTAAATTTTAGCGGTATGCAAAGTTTGTGTGGTTGGTTGATTTAATTTTACCTTCAAGCGCTCCGGAAACGACTGTCTTTATTCGCTTTTTTTTTTTATATTCCCAAAACCTATATTATGTACTGAAAAAGTATTATTTACCCACAGTTATTAACACCTGGTTATAGATCTTGTTGAATGACAAAGGTCGCAAGGTGAAAATTCGCAACTGAATAGATGAATGCACAAGTGTCCCTTGTGCATTCATGAGGTATGTGATTTTACTCATTCAGAAATCTCAGTTCTTTAGGTAAAGGCGCCTAGAAAAATGTTTTGACGGTTTCTGTATATTGTAGTAAATGTGTATCATAGCTTGAAACGTCGCTTTTGTAAATAAAAATAATTATATTAACAAGTAAAAAATGCGCCCTGTACACCGTATATTGCTGTATGAAACTCTCAGTTACGGCCCATGAAACTCTCATCAGCGGCTTACACGAAGCTTTCAGCCACGGCCCGGTGGTGGCCTGTGTTTAGTAGGTCTTTCTTCTCTAGATCGAGAACGGAATATGCTGTATATCAGGTCCACAATAATATTCAATGGTATTCTTGTTGATTTTATAAAAAAGTTACAAAAAAGTTGCAAAAGCTTTCGAACCCTGTCCTGGGTTCATCTTCAGTCGAACTAAAAATTATTGACATAATAAGTAAATATGTTAGCTCCAGTTTCAAGTGTGGAACCAGTGGACGACCTCAACGATGTGTTTTTCCAATGGACGAGGCGACAAGCAGGACGGTCAACTATCCAACTAGGTGATTGCTTCTCCTCTTCCTATATTCCGCGTGGCTATTCTTCTTGATCTCCTCACCCGTTGTTGTTGTTCTGCATGTAATTCATTGTTAGCGGTGACATCCTCGGAATCCCGGCTGTTATAAGGTGTCTGCGGGGTGATGTCGGCGATAAAGGCATCATCAGACGAAGGAAAGTAGGAGCCTGTCCTAACATTAAAACCTTTAATAAATGTTTTGATTACATGAAAGTTAACTAGCGGGTCCTCGTTAACGAACGACTTGTTTCCCTTAAATGATTCTCCTATATTTATGGCGGCGCCCTCGACTAATCTTATGTTGACGTTGTTACTTTTGTGAATGATGTTGGCTCTATTCCAGTCCGGTCTATGATCGTTATTGAATGCTTGTGTAACTATTGCACTATTTTGAGAGTGTAATGAGAAAGCCCGTCTATGTTCCACTGAACGTGTTTCTAACCCTCTACCGCTTTCTCCGAAATATTTACCTTTGCAGTCTTTACATGGTATTTCGTATACTCCTGGTACTATGGGGTTATTATGATTGTTGTTGTTTTTATTAGGTTATTTCTTATCGTGTTGGTATATTTGAAAACAATTTTAGTATTATCCTGGCTATTATGTACATATTTACTTATGTTATCTATGTTAGGGTTAAAAGGTAAGGTTAAAAATCTATTCGGTTTTCTTCTAATGTTATTATCTTTAGGGCAATAAGAAGTCTTCCGGGCACGTGAGATAGATAGCCTTTTCAATGAAGTTGGGGGGGGGGTACCTAAGGCTTCTGAAAGTTGCCGTAATGTGATGTATTTCGTCATTAATATATTCTGTGTTGTTAGCACCTACAGCAGTGCCAGACGCACGATCATGGCTAACTTAAATAAAATTTTAAAATACCTACTGAGTCTAGAGGGCTGCAATTTGTTATGTTTGATGATTGGAGGGTGGATGATCAACATACTAATTTGCAGCCCTCTAGCCTCAGTAGTTTTGAGGGCGGACAGACAAACAAATAGCCATCTCAATAGTTTTCTTTTACAGAAAACTAAAAACAGGTCGACTGAAAGATATCTTTCGAAAATCCAAGTTGTCCTATACTGCGTTGAGACATTATTATTGTTATATCATTGGTCACTTCATACTGTAAAAAACAGGTGATTTAAACATGGAGTTTGTTACCTGTAATCCTCCGTTGTTGCACACAAAAATTTTTTTTCATATACATAACGTCTTATTATATAGAGATTATTATGTTGTTGTTGTAGTTATTTTATTTTCTATTTACTTCTTGATGTTCCTGCTTAGATGAAATGTCATTTCCATTTATGTTCCATCTTTAGATTAGCGTCTGTTTTCAAATAGATTTGCTGCTGACGATTACCGGGAAAGCTGCTTCATCTGGAGAGAAAGGAACAAAATAAATAAGCGTGAGTCCACTGGAACAATTATTGTTACGTGAAGTAGAACGTTCAATTTAGATCAACTAAGACTTGCTTTCACTTCATCTATTTGCAAATGATTTCCTACTCCGTTTTACTGTGAAAAAATAAGGATTTCCTTAAAAAAAGATGGAGGCTGGTTACCAATTTACAAGTTCACAACAATGGCTAAGACCGTATATCATTTTTTGAAAATTGCTGCGTTGTTGTTGTTTTTTATTATGCTGGCTTTATGCCAACACGGGCTCTTGCTCATAGAGCAGCCCGTAACTTTGCCACGCTGTTTGTCATCAGGGGATAGTTGGAGAATTTCCAAAACGTTTGTCGAATTTGGAGCTGTGCAGGAATTACCTCAATAATTGTCATTAAAGTTGAGAGGAATTTTGTTTTTCCGTCGAGAGCTTTCACGGTGGTAAATTAAAGGATAATTTCCAGATTGTTTATCTTTAGCGTTTTAGAAAAATATCCACGTTTTAATACACCGAGTTGCAGATAAATTTCGTTTTTGTATTTTATCAAGACGAACGTTTATATAATATGAAAGATTTCTGAGTGTCATGCAACCATGAGTTAAGGAACAATTCGTTCTTTATATTTAAAAATTTTTTAGACGGATTTATAGGTAATAAATTATTAAGAGTTACAGAAATATTTTCAGCTTTGTTATCATGAGTTACAGAATGTTTTCCAGGTTGTTACCAGAAGTTGTTGATTGTCGGGGTATACGTTATTAGAAGTTGTAGAAGAAATCACGGTTTTTATGTTATATATTGCAGATATTCTAATTTACGTGTTAATATAGTTGCAGAATATTTCCAGAGCTTCAGTTTATCGAGAGTTATGGAGGAGCCTTCGTGTTGTTCGTCTTAAAGATATGTAAAATAACCAGCGTATATATTGTTATCAGGGGGAAGTTTTGACTCCTATATTAACCCAGACAAAATAAAAATAACGGTACATTTACCCCGTGGCGTGATTTTACCACGGCACAGCGATTCTGAAAACTTCCAATCCAACTGGCTGTTCGAACCCGAGCGCTCTCCAGTGTGTATGTATGTGTGTTTTATTACCAAAACAACCAATGAATGCAAAACAGTCCTCTGCATATAAAAGTTCTTTATTTGTAGTTTCGGCTGTGGCGTTGAAAGCCCCTTTTTTGTATTCACGAGTGGCTTTCGCAGGTTTGGAAGTGTTTTCAACGGGCGCCAGCGTTTGACTGCTCATTCGCTGTGGTGAGGGCCGTCTCTTGCCAAAAGGTTGAGAGGAGGGGATATGGAAGAGGAGGGCGCCGTTTGAAATCTGGGTAACTTTTTGGATTTTCTGTTTTTCAGGGGTTGTACTCAAGGAACTTAAATTACTTTGAAGGCCATGTTATTATTATCATTATATTCAGAAGATGAACCCTGTTCGTACGAAACAAGGTCCGAGGGGGGCACTGACCTCGAAATTCGAGCTTCCAAAGTATATGGTGTTCATTATAAAGTAAGAGAAGGTAAAGGGAAATACAGAAAGAAGAGATCCCACTTATTAAAAAGAAAAAATTAATTGAAAAAAATAATAAATAGATGAAAATGTATTAAAATGCAAGGAAAATAGCATTAGGGTAGATAAAAATGTATTCAAATGCAAGGAAAATAGCATTAGGGTAGATAAAAATGTATTCAGATGCAAGGATAACAGCATTAGGGTAGATAAAAATGTTCTAAAATGCAAGGAGTGTAGGATTAGGGCAGCAATGTGCTTCGATAGGCTGAAGAATCTGTGGGATAGAATGATGCTGGTTTAAGAAGAGATCTGTGTGAAGGCAATGTTCTTTGAGAAGTTCAAGGTCTTAGGATAGAATGATGCCGGTTTAGGAAGGGAAGGGAACGGCATGGAATTTTGCGTGAATTAGACTAAATTTTTTGGGATATGTAGCAAAGGGGAGTTTGATTTGATTGAAGGCTATGTATTGCGTAACGCTATGGATATGTGAAATGTGAAGAGGCCCGTAAAAATGTTCGCGATAGTGTATAACTTTCCAAAAGGTAGAGGGTATATATAGGCGAGGGTGTTATAGGACTTTGGAAAAGGAAGCGTTTGGAAATGATTTCTGATAAGTGCTTCTCATTCCCGTTGGGTTGTGCAGTCAGCTCTTTGTAAGAGTGCAACTTGCAGGAAGCAACTTGCAAGAAGTGCCTTTGAACTTCACGTAATTACTGACGCGAGAAAAATCCTTGTCTCTTTAAGGTCCTTTTTTAGATTTTTCATAGCTTATGACGTCGATTCTTAGCCTGGCGTAATTTTAAACTAAAGCTTTAATGAATCCGTGCGTTTCTTTCAGTCCCCTCTCCCGGGAGGTGAAGAAACCGAGATGGGTATTACTTTCCAGGTCAATTCTGTAAGATGTTTGTTTATTAGCAGCCTAACTCGCCTTTAATTCTACGTAAAGCTCGAATGGATGTGAACCGTGAAAATTCTGAATTAGGATAAGGGATCGCTGGTTGAATTTTCTTAATTTCTTGACGTATCTCGGCTTAATTACGGTATATCTTAATTTCGAAGTAGTAATCGATAGTGAGGAAAACAGCATTAAGTTGAATATTGTTTTAATATTTAACTTAATAATAATAATAATAATAATAATAATAATAATAATAATAATAATAATAATAATAATAATAATAATATGGCAGCAGACCCTCTTTTAAACAGGTTCTATTGAATATTATTGCTGCTTCAGCTGCATTTATTTTGTAGAAGACTTTTTCTATTTTCCTTATTGCGGACTTCTCTTCAGTGGAGGTGCGTGCTAACAGCTCGCCTATATTTGTCATTTCATGGGGGAAAAGTCAAAATCTGGATTCTGCTTCTTTATATATTCTATACAGTTAGTTCTATACAATTGTTGCCGCGACGCGTTTCGACAGATTTTGACTTTTCCTCCATGAAATGACAAATATAGGCGAGCTGTTAGCACGCACCTCCACTGAAGAGAAGTCCGCAATAAGGAAAATAGAAAAAGTCTTCTACAAAATAAATGCAGCTGAAGCAGCAATAATATTCAATAGAATAATAATAATAATAATAATAATAATAATAATAATAATAATAATAATAATAATAATAATAATTGTCGTGTTATCGTCACATTTACAAACACACATATATATGTATATATACACACATGTATATAATATATATATATATATATATATATATATATATATATATATATATATATATATATATATATATATATATATACACAGTATATATAATTATATATATATATATATATATATATATATATATGCATTATATATGTGTGTGTATGTCTATATATGCGCGAGACACAAACAGACATGAAAACCTTAAAAAAAAGTGACATAAAAATTGGTAAGCTGATAATTAGCAAAATAAACTCCACAGTATGTCTTTCTTGTGTTTTATCTGAGAGAGAGAGAGAGAGAGAGAGAGAGAGAGAGAGAGAGAGAGAGAGAGAGAGAGAGAGAGAGAGAGAGCCAAGGGAATCATTCATTATAACATTATTCTATGAGCGTCTGCTACAGAAATTCCCTCCGGGCCTGCTTGGCTTCTTGGCTACCTGTTGTCAGCATCTTTGT
>JANJGK010000012.1:4835225-4847725 GCA_039081455.1 Macrobrachium rosenbergii
TTATAGGGTTTATGTCCAGGTCTGCTTAGCAATTTTGCATTCTGACGGAAAAAAAATTTGCAGATAGGGCTGTAATAATGAATAAAGTTTTAAAATGCTTCTTTACTCTTGGCATTCATGTGTAGGTAAACAATTACTTTCCCACAACAACAACAAATATTAAAATAGGATTTTAGCCCGAGCTTACGTAAGTGTATTCAAGCAAATTCAACGTTTCTCGAGACTTGCCCTCTGGGGTTACATAACTTCGTCATCACACTCCCTGGTTTCTTGTGGGCAGTCTCCCGATGTTTAGGATCTATCTGCTTCAGAGATCCCGTTACCGAGAAGTGTTTATGTCGTTCTTGATGACCCGAAGCGTACAAAAGCAACCTATCCCTCATCTGGAGACAGGTGAAGTAAATCTTCGCTGGCATTTTGAGAAGGCGCCGTTATCTTGGTTTAAAGCTGGCGGCATTGCAACCAGGGGATTGATCGTAGCGCGAGCACAGGGAACGGGGAGCGCCAAGCCACCAAGCCCGGGGAGTGGGGTGCGGTGCCGCGCAGCTATTTTTATTGATCGTTGGCTAGAGAGGCGCGACAGTGGCTGAGATCCCGTCAGTGACTGCGGCTGCTGCCAGTCCTAGAGCTGAACTCCGTGGGGTTGACCAACACTCCCCTTCTCTCTCTCTTTGACATGAACTTTGTGTAAAAAGCCACCGCCCCGCCCTCCACTCTATTTACTACTGCCCGCTAAGTAGAGGTCAACCCGGGTCAAAAGCTTGAGGTCTCGGGTCGTGCAGAAAGAAGTCTGCTGCAGTGGGTGTTTGTGGTGCTGTACCGAAAAAACTTTTTTGGGGGTTTTTAAAAGTAAAAAAAGGGCCAACTGAGCGATGATCGGTGTTAGTGAGGTAGCCTGAGTGCTACTACTAGCTACTAGTAGTAGTGGTGGTGGTGTTGTGTGTTAAAGGGTGATAATAATCTGACCTGGTTTTTCGGTACACAGCCAAGATGAGGCATAAAGTGAGGTGGTGGGATTCCCTATCCATGCTCCAGCGATGGACAGCTCTCGTGATAGTCTTCCTCGCCTGCTTACCCGCGATATTAGCAGTCTACGACCACGATGACGACCTCCAGGTGCCTCACACAGAGTAAGTACTTATTCAGGCAGTGATTGAAGTTCTGGTCGTTTCTTTCTCCTCGCCTTCCGAGTCCGCTTCCATCAACTCCACCTCATGACTCCCTTTAAACCCTTCATGGACCTCCTCCCTCGCCACCTCCTCCTCCTCCTCCTCACCTCCTCCCCTTCCCCTTCCCCTTCCCCTTCTTGTAACCCCCTTTTCCCGCCTGGATCACAGAAAACGGGGGTGTTCGAGTTTTCGTGTGGCGCGTAAAAGAGTTGTATGCACAAGACCGAAAGGCGTCTGAGGGCCACTTCAAGCATGGACTGGGAGTGGTCAAAGTCAGTCTCTCATATACCCCTTTCCCCCCCCCCCAACCTCTCCCTCCCCTTCCCCTTCGCCCTATGCCCCAGACCTTCATTTAGGAACAGGTGTTCTTATGAATGAATGAAGTGCTTGCCTGAGAAAGGCCCCCCTCGCAGGACAAACACCGCCACATGAACCTAAGGTTTGCAAACTTGGCAGCTGTTTTCTTTCCCTTTTTTTTCTTGAAGGTTTCGCCCGACAGGTAATGCTACTGTTACATCTTATTATCCCTGCCGTGGGATGATTATTATTTATTCTTATTTGATTCTACCGAGAACTGGGTGTTTGGATTTCAAGGAATTCGTTGGTGAACGCGATCAAGGTGCATTTCCATGCAGAATAGATCGATATGGGACAAATACGGATCTTTCTCTGCCGCTGGTCAGGTGATAAAAATACTCGACGACTTAGATCGTGTTGCAACGCCAGGAATTCGCTCTTGTTGTCGTCAATGAAGTGAATAAGATGACAATCACTTCTGTTTGTTATTAACAGCAGCATCATCATGTTACAGTAACTGGGAATTGTACCCTCTGTATCCGAATATAAAATATTGACGAAACTACCCCTTCGAATTTTTTGACCTAGAATATTTGTAGATTACCTAAAGAATTTTTTTTTTAAACTATCATAATTTTTGAGGAGTTATCTTTGTGTGTTTTCCACTCTGGAGTCAAAACTAGGCAATTCGTATTTATAGAGTCCGTGTGGCATCTTGGCCAGACCGCGGGATTCTCTCTGACCCTGGATATTTCCATCCATTCAGGAGCCTCACATGTCCACGTGGTTGGGGAAGAGGAGAGCGTGACGGAGGGACTGGGGGAAGGAGAGAAGGGGGGAGGGGTGACGAGCGAGGCCTATGGACCTGTTTGTGTGTATGTAAGAGATAGAGATGGAAGGGGGGGAGGGGGGTGTTGATGTAAAGAACGATGGAAGGATCGATAGAGGAGGCAAGAGTAGTAAGAATGTGAAAGAATTTTTGAAGGTTTTCGAAAATGTACCTAAGAAAATGTTGTGTAAGTCCTGTGTGAAGATATCCACAGAAGAAGGAGAATCGAGCATGTTCTCCACAGCTGTCGTTTGTATACAGTATATATTTATAATATATATTTATATTTACACCACTTTGGATTTCTTCACCATTTTAGTGACTCACAGTATTATGAGATTTTCATGAATAATAATAATAATAATAATAATAATAATAATAATAATAATAATAATAATAATATCCTTTATTTCACCTCAGGGCCATATACAGAGATAAACCCTGTAGAAACAATACAGTACACAAAATCAAAGGTAACGGGGTAAGAAGTCACAATAATAAACGCCTGCAAGCAGACAGTTGTTTAGCGTAAGTAAGAGTACCAAACTCTTTCTTTGATTCCCTTTGCAATAAAGACTGCCAACCACTTGACTGAGAGTGTCATGACACAGTCAAGTTCCAATGACCTAAGCCTCTCAAAACTTCCAAGTGGAAAGATGCTGGATGTCGAACTTTGCTGCAGAAGCTATTGCCTAATGTACATTTTGAAATGCCAATTATCGCCAGACTAAGCCTTCCGAGATCTTCCCCGTAGGGGGGGCGGTGTCAGTGCCGCCAGTGCACCTCATGTGGTGCGCTGTAGGCATTACTTAAGGGTCTTTGCAGCGTCCCTTCGGCCCCTAGCTGCAACCTCTGTCATTCCTTTTAGTGTACCTCTGTTCATATTCTCTTTCTTCCGTCTGACTTTCCACCCTATCTAATTGTTTTATAGTGCAACTGCGAGGTTTTCCTCCTGTTACACATTTTAAACCTCTTAATCCCAATGTTCCTTTCAGCGCTGAATGACCTCCTCATAGATCCCAGCGCTTGGCCTTTGGCCTACATTCTCTATTCTATTCTTCCGAGACCTCCTCAATAAATTTTGTCTCATAAACTGTCTCGGTTCTCCGTCAGTCTCTTTCATGATATTGATTGACTTGAAAAGATGGTTCGATTATCTCCAAAAATTGTTTGTAGCTTAGAAGCTTCCCAGTTCTTTAAACCCTGCTTTCATCTGTCCGACTGTCTGATTGTCTTCGTTTACATATGTAGAGTATTACTCATATGCATAATTATATATATGGATATATATAATTATTTTTTATTTATTATATATATATATACACACAAATGATTTGTTTGATTTTGATTGTGCGTGTGCTTGTATGTGTAATAACGCAACTATTAATGTATTTTAAATTATATATTATTATAATAAGCATAATAACAATAGTAATGCTTATATGATACCGTTTAAATTACTTCGATTTCAACCAGTGATGAAGCAAGATGCTGAGCTAAGCATATTTTTCCATGAGCTTACCACACGACTACCGTCTTATTTCTTCTTTCACTTCATCATTTAAAACATTGAAATGATTTAAAAGGCATCATATAAACATTACTATTGTTGTATTGTTATTATGCTTCTCATAGTTTCATATATATATATATATATATATATATATATATATATATATATATATATATATATATATATATATGTATATGTATATGTATATGTATATATTATTACGTTATTACATACGTATATGTTTCCTTGGATTACCAGTGGCATCAAATGACATATGCTAGGAACTAATTTTGCTATATTTTGCAACACCTTTTGCTTACCCACAGAGTGCGAATCAGTGGTAGGAATATTACACAAGACACCTGTTCAAGAGAGAGAGAGAGAGAGAGAGAGAGAGAGAGAGAGAGAGAGAGAGAGAGAGAGAGAGAGAGAGAGAGAGAGAGAGAGCTTTGGTTACCGAATTCTCTATCATATGAAAGAAAACTCAGTCATTGCCAGAGAAAAATGTACTAAGACGAGTGAGCTGAAGTAGTGGCTAAAAGTAATTTGCGTTCACTAAACTCAAAATATAAGAAATGTTCTCGGAGGTTCTCGAACTGCCAGAGGTTGCAAAGGCCGGGGGGGCGGGGGGGGGGCGGGGTGTTTGCTGCTGCTCTCACTGCATGGCGTAGGTTTGAGTCATAATTAAAATGGTAATAATTAACTGCATTTTATATTTGTCACAATACCTTGTAAATTAATACTGAATTAACCGTAGCTCATGGCTGTTCTATTGTTCATGTCAGGTAAACTTGTAAGGTCTATGTTTTAATAACTAAGGAGTTATCTGGTAAGAAGTCATAGAAGAAAAAAAAAGGATATAGCTGGTATATAGAAAGAGATTTCGTGGTACTCACCATGTTATTTATTTCTTTTGGATGTAATTTGAAATATTTCTGAGCAGATACGAACTTTTGAAAGGGCAAGGTTTAGACTCACTGGGGATTGCAAATGTCATTATTAATGAAATGGCTGTGGGTAATTATTATTGTGATACCTCCTTGATTCATTAATTGTAGTTAAAGGTTTTTCTACCCTATTTTGTTTAGCCTATTTACCAGATATTTTTTTTTCACATGTTGTGGCCTGGTTGACAGCAATAGTTAAAGTCAAAGTTAAAGTCCTCCTGGACCTCTGTAGGCTCATAGGGCAGGCGCTGATCTCCTGTTTCTTAGGCCGACAGCCAGTGAGGGACATGTCCTGATGCCTATGACACGTGGGCAGTGTGTCGCTAGGCCCACTGTTTAACTTCCCAGCCCGAGGGCTGGTACTTATTCAATAGTATTATTTATAATAAATTCGTAATCCTTAATATCTGTTGTCAATTAAAATCGTTTAAAGACAAACCAGCAACCAGAGTAGAAGTAGTAATCTGTAAATACCTTTAACAGAAGTTTGCTTTAACGGAACTAAAATTTTCAGTTGTTAGACTGGTGTTGAATAAATCGTAACAGGCGGGTAACTGGCATTATTCAAAGCCACCCCAAGCTCACGGTATGGGCGGGTGTTCTTAAAAAGCCAGTGTGTGTGTCAGTTAGCTTAAGCATTGAAATATGCACCTGGTTGTTAGTTAACTTGCTGGAGGAACTCTCTCTCTCTCTCTCTAGTGAACACCATATTATTCTTTGGAAGGTTGGATTTCAAGTCAATGGGCCCTGTGGGCTTGTTCTATACTAATAGGGTTCATCTTCTGAATAACAATAAATTATAATAATGAAGAAGGCAATATACTGATGCTCAGATCACTTCTGAGAGCATGCATATCTTCCTTGTCACATAGATGGACACCTGCGTTTATTACTTAGATTTATCTTTTTGTTGATAAATCCTTTCTAATTTTTATTCTCTTCGCTGTATTTTTAGTCCCTTCATATAAGGGTATCCACTGTTTCGTAGTTCTTACGCATCCGGCCATTCTGGTCTAGGAGGACGTTTTTTGCGAGGTAATCTTCTTTCGGTCTCTTTTCGTATGAATGTGGGCACAATTTGAGTAATGATGCCAATAACGATGACAGCCGTCATCATCATCCTCATCTAACTCAGTTAACGAGTTCTCTCTGTATGGACTTGACCATAAGCACCCCTCTCCTTCCTTGTTTTTGTTCGTGACATTTCCCCTCGGATGACTGGACGTGACTGTGGGAGCCATTTCACTTCCTTACATTTCCCCTCAGATGGGCGCCTGGCTTTATTCTAACCCACTTCGAGCTGGTTCAATGCGTGATCAATGACGGGACTTGCCCGCCCGTACGTGACTGGTTTGTCCTGAATAATCCGCCCAGCATCTGATATTCCCCGGGCTCTTCCTTCCACGCTTGGACTCTCCTTTATTCCATGTATTCTTTTCCACTTCCCTTTTCTTCATAGGCTTTTCTTACTTTTCGTGTGTTCTCTACACTTTCCCCCGTTCCCCTATTCCTCTTCATGGACTTTTCTTATTTCCTTACCTTTCTCATGTTCTCTTTACCCTTGTCTGTTTTCTTGTTAATCTTCGTAGACTTTCGTTATTTCCTTACCTTTCTCATGTTCTCTTTACCCTAGTCTGTTCTGTTTCTCTTCATAGACTTTCATTATTTCCTTACCTTTCTCATGTTCTCTTTACCCTAGTCTGTGTTCTTGTTTATCTTCGTAGACTTTCATTATTTCCTTACCTTTCTCATGCTCTCTTTACCCTAGTCTGTGTTCATGTTTCTCTTCATAGACTTTCATTATTTCCTTACCTTTCTCATGTTCTCTGTACTCTCTGCAGTTCCCCTGTTCCTCTTCATAGACTTTCATTATTTCCTTACCTTTCTCGTGTTCTCTTTACCCTAGTCTGTTTTCCTGTTCCCCTTCGCACACTTTCATCATTTCCTTTGTATTAGCCCTTCATTCCTACTGGACGTATCCCGTATTCCTTTTATACTCATCTACTTCATAGAGGATACTCAACTTGTGTTAATTGATGTTGTCTCATCCACTTCAGGTTTTTCTTGTATTTCTTTTACTCTCCTTAATTCTCCCTTTGCTTTTCAGACTTCAGAGGCACTGCGCACGCTCTTTCGCTTTAGATAATCTAAAAAGATGAGTTTGGAAGTTGAGGTCAGCGCGATTAGAGCGAATAGGTCGCGCACGTCTGCTGGTCACCTGCCTAAAAAGGAGGAATGAAAGGTGTAAACAAAGGAGAGGGAGAAAGGGAGAATGTTTTGAGGTGAATAAAGTGGAAGAGAGAAGGAGAATGAACGAAGGGAAATACTTGAAAGAGGAATGGAGGACTGATTCATGATTGAAATGGGAGAGGAAAGAAAAGATGAATAAGTGACATGAGAGATGTGAGGAACCACGAATGAAAGAATGAGTGAAGTGGGAAAGGAAGTTAACAAGTAAAAAATGCGCCGAAGTTTCTTCGGCGAAATCAAGTTTTCTGTACAGCGTATAATCAAGGCCACCGAAAATAGATCTATCTTTCGGTGGTCTCGGTATAATGCTGTATGAGCCGCGACTCATGAAACTTTAACCACGGGCTGGTGGTGGCCTGGCCTATATCGTTGCCAGACGCACGATTATGGCTAACTTTAACCTTAAATGAAATAAAAACTACTGAGGCTAGAGGGCTGCAATTTGGTATGTTTGATGCTGGAGGGTGGATGATCAACATACCAATTTGCAGCCCTCTAGCCTCTGTAGTTTATAAGATGTGAGGGCGGACAGGAAAAGTGCAGACGGACAGACAAAGCCATCTCAATAGTTTTGTTTTCAGAAAACTAAAAACGAAAGAGATGAGTGAAGTGGAGGAGGAAAGGAAGAATGGAGGAGATGAACAGATTGACAAAAGAATATGATGGTGATAATGATGATGATGATGATGACTTGGGTAAAGAAGAGGATATTAATTGTAGATTGAATGAATGTTGACCTCCCAAGCCATTGCAGCCAATACTAGGGCACCAAGGTCTGGTGCAATTTTGAAATATTGACATTTTGGGTGAAGTTGCAAGCCCCGTGCCCAAACGCAAAGGACGGGTAAAAAGAAAAGAAAACGAGGAAGAAGATAACTAAGGGAAAAAAGAGAGAGAAGTAAGAATTTATGAAAATGGAATGGAAAAGGAATAAACGATAAAAGTGTAAGGGAGGATGTTTTATTGAAAACGGTGTAAGATGAGATGGGTGAATAAAAGTGATTATGATAGCAAGGGAAGTAGAGGGAAGGTGGTTAAAAACAAGAAAATTGTGAAATGAGTATATATATATATATATATATATATATATATATATATATATATATATATATATATATATATATATATATATATATGTAGAATCTGCTGGTCACTTTTACCAGATACATATGTAATTGTAATAGCCACCATGCCCTCTTCACTTCTCGAATTCTTCGCGCTTTTTGGATACGCTTGTCACTACAAAGCCTTAAGATCCAAGTGCAAGAAATATGAAGAAATTGTGATGTCCAGTAACGGGAAACGAACCCGGGTTCCATAATCACAATGGGGTCACGTATAATTGCTTTTATTCACCCATCTCATTTTACACTTTTATCGTTTGTTCCTTTTTCATTCCATTTTTATAAATAAATAAAAGCAAGAGGAAAACCAAAGAAACTGAGAAGAGAGGGAACTAGGTACCAAAGAAGACAAAGAATTAGATTAAAAAAATAGAAAAAGGAGTGAATTAAAATGCGAGCAAGGAAGAGAGGTATTATCGAGCTTATATTTAGAGCTAGATGTATTTTTAAACAAAAGCAACAAATATTTTGTAAAATGTATCAGAAACGAGCAAATAAAGAGAACTGAAAGCACGATGCAGTTTAACAAAAGCAGTAAGAAAAGCTTATAAAGTATAGCAAGTCAGACAAGAGTAAAATGGAATTGAACAAAATTAACAAATAAATTATGAGGTAAAATCAAGAAATAAAATAAACAGACCAATAGAAGCCATAAGTTTACAAAAAAAGTCGTAACAAAAGCAACAAGTCAAGCAAATAAAGCATGACAAAAGCAACATGTCAAGCAAATAAAAGCAGCAAGTCAAGAAAATAAAGGGTAGCAAAAGCAACAAGTCAAGCAAATAAAAAGTAACAAAAGCAACAAGTCAAGCAAGTAAAAGTTACAAAAGCAACAAGCCAAGCAAATAAAAGCAACAAGTCAAGAAAATAAAGCGTAACAAAAGCAACAAGTCAAGCAAATAAGAAGTAACAAAAGCAACATGTCAAGCAAATAAAAGCAACAAGTCAAGCAAATAAAAGCAACAAGTCAAGAAAATCAAGCGTAACAAAAGCAACAAGTCAAGCAGATAAAAGGTAACAAAAGCAACAAGTCAAACAAGTAAAGCGTAACAAAAGCAACAAGTAAAACAAATAAAAAGTAACGAAAGCAACAAGTAAAGCAAATAAAATGGAGCACTTACCACACCCGTTGGCGTGATATTTACTCTGGTTTGGGCGATATAATTGCCTTGTTGTGATTATGATTTTATCATTTTGATTGCCCTGTCCTTGCTCTGCAATACAACGGTGCTGGATTTACCTATCCCCCACACCCAACCCCCTACAAAAAAAAAAAAAAAACATGGGTACACGGGTTGTTTGTCTGTGTGATAGTGCTATGGTTATTATAAATTATAGCACTTTCATCATTTAGTGTGCATACCTTTTTTTCATTAATATTTTCTCATGAACAAATGCCAAAGGAAAGCTCTGAGGTTCCTTGAGGTACCTTCTATTTCATGCTTGTAACTTATACTTTGAGTTATCAGTTTTTCTTTCATTTCTGACTTTTATATTTATCTGCTTGCAATGGATAGTATACATTCTTCCTTGCCAGATTGATTGTTGCTCGATCTGATCACAAGATATCGAAAGGTTCTGAATGGTTCGACTATGGACCAGAGGAGAGCTGATTAGATTGTGAGATGGAATCTTTCCTGAGTCGAAGCTTTTTCCACTTTTTTTTTTTATAGAGGTATCTATGAATTTCGCATTGGCATAGGTAGGCAGTCTGAGTGTTGCTTAGTTAAAAGTCTAGGCAGTGATCTCTAGCTTACTATTTGTTTTCTAGTTGAATTTGTGGTGTAGCGTTGCCCACAAAGAAAGATTATTACTGCCACAGAAACAGACATGAATTTCGTTGGCAAGAAGGTTTATTTGCCAATAGTATTTTTATGAAACGCTGTTAGAATTTCCTCTCTCTCTCTCTCTCTCTCTCTCTCTCTCTCTCTCTCTCTCTCTCTCTCTCTCTCTCTCTCTCTCTCTCTCTGTATATATATTATATATCTATATATATACAGAGAGAGAGAGAAATATAAAATATGTGAGTATGTATATATAATTATATATATATATATATATATATATATATATATATATATATGTATATATATATATATATATATATATATATATATATATATATATATATATATATATATATATGAGAGAGAGAGAGATAAGAATACAATATTTTACTTGCCCTGAAGTGTCTGAAAATAAAACTCTGAAGTGTTGTCAGATCCATACTTGGACAGACTAGTAAGTTTCTTTGCTTGGTTTCTGTGAAAATTTTACCAGCGATTCTGGATAAGGGAGTATTTATATTCATTATTTTTTTGTGAGGGCTGGGTGTTGTTTAGCTTTGGCGGTAGTTTTGCGGTTCCTAGATGCTCGTTATTAATACTTATGCAATCATTTAGTTATTATAATTATTACCCCTAATATTATTATGGTTTACTTGTTGTTGCAATAACATTATTATTATTATTATTATTATTATTATTATTATTATTATTATTATTATTATTATTATTATTGTAGTTGTTGTTATTGTTATGCAAAATACGAACACACCTGTATGAAAAAACTCAATCTTGCTTAGTAAGTATCCACGGAACAGGATGCCATGTGACAAAAGCGAAAACGATTAAGGTATGACAGGTACAATAAAGCCTTTTAAAAAAAGTTTATAAGTGCAGATGAATATAATACGGAATTCCGCGCAGGAAAGTCGAGGCAGGTATCAAAGCTGTTTACTGGCAGCCAGTAAGGTATTTTTCCGAAAAAAAAAGAAAAGAAAAAAAGGAAAAGAGCCGCTGCTGTGACCTTGTCTTGATAATTCTTGGCTAAACCCCAAATTGGCGTCTCTCCTCTCGAACGAACATGAGTCTGTGATGGCACAGAGCCATCTGAATCTGACAACAGTGACGTCCATACCTTTCCTTTTTTTCAGATGGACCCCGGGATTTGAATCACGGGATGTACACGCTGCTTAATGTCTTGTTTGTGGGGGACAGGAGGAGATGCCTCCTTCCTACCTTCCTCCTCCTGCATTTACAGGGTCTTGATTCAACGTTGCTGACTTTATATGTAATCGTTCTTTCATCTTATCATCTTAATATGTTACAGGGCGATTGATAGAATGGGACAAACTAAAGGCAAAAATTTATTGTTTGTGGGGGACATGAGGAAATGCCTCCTCCCTACCTTCCTCCTCCTGCATTTACTGGATCTTGTTTCATCATCGCTGACCTGATATATCATCATTCTTTCATCTTATTATCTTAATATGTTATAGGGCGATTGATAGAATGGGGCAGACTAAAGGCAAACATTATGTCAGGAAAGTTGGCTGTTAGGGTGGCTATTTTTTCTTTCGAGTACTGATCGTGAAAAAGTATAGGTAATTTGAGTGTAATAATTATGGCTAAACGAAGATAAGTATGATTGTATGTCATTATGAATATTTAGACATAGATTTATGAATTGTAAGTATAAATGAAAGTAATGAAGATGACGATAGCAACCTAATCCTGAATGCATGACAAGAACCAGAAGATTAGCTCTTCATGTAGTCAGCCCTTCTAAGGGACCTTGGGATATAATAATAATAATAATAATAATAATAATAATAATAATAATAATAATAATAATAATAATAGAAAGAGAAAAAATTGATAAGTATGAAGACCTGAAAATCGAAATAAGAAGGATAAGGAATATGCCAGTGAAAATTATGCCCATAATCATAGAAACACTAGGCACGATCCCAAGATCCCTGAAAAGGAATCTGGAAAAACTAGATGCCGAAGTAGCTCCAGGACTCATGCAGAAAAGTATGCTACTAGAAACAGCGCACATAGTGAAAAAAGGGATGGAATCCTAAGGAGGCAGGATGGAACCCGGAACACCACACTGTAAAAACCAGCCGGTCGAATAGGATGACTGTAATAGACCAAAAGAAAAAAATGATAAGAATAATAATAAAAATCGAGAAGTATTTACAAACACTAGGAGGACCTAGAAAACTGAAGGTTAGAATCAGTCGTGGGGAAGAAAGTATGATTATATGCTGTTATGAATATTTAGACAGAAATGCGTATATAGAGGTATATAAATGAAAGTAGTGGAGAAGGGTGTGGGTAAGAAATCTCCAAATCTCTTGCCCACTCGGGAGTCTGAATGAGCAGCCTTCCACAGGAGAGCTCCGGGCAGGCACGTCCCCAGCAGGAGCTTCCATGACACGACATGGACAGTATGAATGAGACCGCGAGAGAGAGCCAGGCCAGCGTGTATGTATATATCTCGGTGAAGGTCAAGAGCCGCCCCCTCGCCTTGTACTTGTGAAAATTTAACTGGATTCTTTCATCTTTGAATAGTTGTCCCTGG
>JANJGK010000012.1:4850225-4856570 GCA_039081455.1 Macrobrachium rosenbergii
TTTACGAATTATTTTCATGGGTGTTCTGACCTTAGTTTGTTGCAGGCACCGTTTAATATGGTTCTGAAGTGTTTGCATTGTGTAAGGGGCATTTACCTTTCGAAATGAATGTATCAAGTGTTCTTAACTATGTATTAGACCCTGATATACCCAAAGGTATATGTAGAGAGGTCGGTTACAAGGTCAAGGTATATATAGAGAGGTAGGTTACAAGGTCATTAACGTTATGATTGATTGACTTGTTGGTGTGCAACGTGCTTACTGAGTTAGGAGAGAATTATTTATTTTTTAATCTATTGACAGATATTCAAAGAGTGAGTACAGTAGTGGAGTACAGGTATATCCGATATTGTTAAAAATTGTTTACTTTTCTCCTACTTCTTTTTTGATTGTAAGACTAATTATAATAACGCTATTATTAATATATTAGTATTGAAGATATGATTTTAAAAGCAGTAATAATGATAACAGGATTATTAGCGCGCAGAGTTTTAGGGAGAAAATATTTTACAAAATGGTTTTGCATTGAGAGATATTGACTAAGATACTGAAAGCAACAGAAAGAAATAGACGAACAGAGACAGGCAGAGAGATAAGAAGAAGCGGAAACGTGGCGATAGGTAGACAGATAAATAGATAAACTCAAGACAGACAAATAGATGATATCAAGACATTTCTTTGGGAGCGCCGAACACTCTTGAGAACTCCTGGAGATTTCTGCCTTTTCTGGACCCCACCCCCCCACTCCCCCTCTTCCACTCCCCTCACCCCCAGAGACCCGAGTCCACTCACCCTCCTCCAAGCAAGGTATGCAGGGCACATCCCGATTAATACTGAGAGACAAAAGCTGAGAGAGAGAGAGAGAGAGAGAGAGAGAGAGAGAGAGAGAGAGAGAGAGAGAGAGAGAGAGAGAGAGAGAGAGAGAGAGCCAGCAGCAGCAGCAGCTAGTGAGGGATACCTCAGGTCGAGGGTTTTGGGGAGGGGTTGGGGAGAAGGGGTGGGGGGCTGAAGGGCAAAATTGCTTCAGAGTTGGGTCATCGGTTTATGAGTGAACTCTCTCGGCAAAGTAATGTAGGCCATAAGAAAGATGCTCTTGGGCTTTAAGGCACAAGGGTTTTTATACCGTAAGTTGGTAATTGATATTACATCTATACACGTATATAAATGGGCGCGTCCAAACGCATTAATATATATATATATTATATATATATATATATATATATATATATATATATATATATATATATATATATATATATATATTTATATACATATACACATATGGATGTATGTATACTGTGTGCTGAAATATTGCTTGAACCAAGATATTTTTGCTTATTTTCCTTTTGGTTATTCTCCGTAAGTAACGCCAGCGAGCTCATGTCTTTGTACACCAATATTTCCATTTATTTAATCCATCATAAAGTCCAGTGCAGCTTCACTCTAGATTATTAACCTGTAAGTTATATAAGTATTCCGTGCACTACCTTTTAGCCATCTCCCTCTCTCCATACACAAGTAATAGTCTATTGAACTTGGCGTAGGCTAACTTTGAGGGCATCTTGAATGATTTCTCGATTTTGGTCTCATCTAAGTGAAAATAATTCTTTGTCATCCGAAACGTTGTAAAGGGGAAAATCAAGCGTTGTTTTAATTTCGCCCTTTTAAATAATTCATTCCTGAATTATTATTTTTTTTTATTCAGTTTCAGTCCAGCATTAGGTGAGAAACGAAGGCATTTATCAATCCAAATGTTACCAAAGTGAATCGTTGAGTGCTGGGTTTTGAGCATTGGTTCAGATGTCTTGATCGCCATAGTGCTGACAGTGCAGCTGAAGTGGTGCACTGTAGGCATTGGTAAAGGGTGTTTGCAGCGTCCCCTCGCCTCCTAAGTGCACCACTTTTTAGCCTTTTACTTTACCTCCATTCCCACTTCCTATCTGAAGTCTTGCTTTCCTGTCTCTCAAAATATGACTTCCTAGTGCAGCTGTGGGATTTTCTCCCAGTTCTACTTTTACATCCTTTTGCTTCTTTGTTATAGGATCTGTCCCTTCCTGTCCAAGCACTCCAGCTCCCTCTTTTCACTGACTTAACAGCTGAATGGCCGAAAGTGCCCCAGTGCTAGTCTTGACAGCCTTAATTTCACAAATCAAATCAAATATCTCGAGATTCACTGAGCCCCTTCATTATATGGAAGACTGAGAAAATAGAATTGGAATGATTTTGACTTGATTCATACTTAGCGTAATAATGACAATCTTGTCACGTTACTGTACGACAATATAACGGCACGAACATGGCAGCTTTGTAACGTGGGTCATATAATGAAGCTGACAGTAATTGACACAACAGGGAAGAATTGCATATCAGAAATGAGAGTCGTCAAAATCTCGTTGTTATTACATAATCACATCAGGTAAATGACAATATCAGTAAGTCGAGCGCTGTAAATTTTACTCAGCTAGAATATATCACTGTCTGTGTTACGCAATTTGAATACAAACAAATGACAGTAATGGTAATTCGACCGCTGTCCACATTACGTAACTTGAATACAACTAAAAATCGAAAACCGTTTTACCTTAGGTAAATTAATTACGCAGAGTTATCTACAATCTGGTGTATAATCTTATACATTACGTAGGTTTATATACCACACAAACGGCAGCCGTGTAAGCAGAACTGCTTATCCGGTGGAGTCAAAGAAGAGTATTTTGCTTAATTTGATGGTGATTTGATTGCACCAGGCAGGAAAGCGAGAGGAGTGACGAAAGACGGCAGGTAGCCAGCCCACCCCCCCTCCCTCCAATCCACCATCCCCATCCCTTCTCCCCTCCCGAAATGTGGGTAGAACCGAGATGGTGGTAGTAGTAGCCAGGAATATATGTACTGTGTTACATGTGCCAAGCTCTGTCAGGTGACTCAACAGCGGCGTTGCAGTTTTCGCGACCATGTACTGTAGTACTTCAATCGTATCACTCGCTCGTTTACCTATTTTGAAATTCCCCCCCCCCTACCCCTTCTCTCTCTCTCTCTCTCTCTCTCTCTCTCTCTCTCTCTCTCTCTCTCTCTCTCTCTCTTACTACTAAGCTGTAGCGTATCACTTGCTTATTTACCTATTTTGAAATCTTTTTGTGAATACAAAGTAATATATACAGTAGTAGAATGCTCGACTGTCTTCATATTGCATGATCTATTTATTTCTATAGTAATTAATTCATAACTGCACGTACATACATACATAAACACACATTCTCTCTCTCTCTCTCTCTCTCTCTCTCTCTCTCTCTCTCTCTCTCTCTCTCTCGTACTACTAAATTGTAGTTTTTTCACTCGTATCACCTGCTCGTTTACTTCTATCTTAAAATCCTTTTGAGAGTCCCCCGGACAACACCCCCCCCTCTCTCTCTCTCTCTCTCCATATATATATATATATATATATATATATATATATATATATATATATATATATATATATATATATATATGTATGTATATATATGTATGTATGCATGTATATATACACAGTATATATATATAGTGTGTGTGTATATTCACACGTGTATGTATATATGTGTATTGCGTGTATTTATACTTATGTATATATATAAACACACACGCATACATTATGTATATATATATATATATATACATATATATTGTGTTTCTGTGTGCATACGCACGTTACGTATACGAGAAGAGAGATATATATATAGAGAGGGAGAGACAGACAGACAGACAGAGAGGGAAAAAAAAATAATGTGTCGCCTCCTAGTTCTGAAACTTCAGCATGTAATACCGAGTTCCATGATAATGATTCGACACCAAATGAAGACCGCCTTTGTTCTGCGTGATTTGGATGGGAATACGCTCTCCTGCCGAATTACGGCGCAGGCCACTCAATTTCGTGTTTTATTCCACAGCGGAATTGACGGCTTTTGTCACCGTGTGCTGGCCAGTCACCGAAGAAAGGAGGTGGTTTCTGATCAAAATTTCTTTTCGCCGTGATGGATTTTATTTATTTGTTTACACAAGTTCTGTGATTGTTTTTCTTTGTTGGGGATTTTATTTCATTGTTTTATTTGTATTTTTTAAGATTTTAATTCAAGTTTAGAGTAACTGAGGATATGACTATGTCCTTCCTTCACCTTTCCTTGTTGCGGAATTTTCTTCGTACTTGTGTTCCCCCCCCCCCCCTTTTTTTGGAATCTTTGTCTCTGTATAGATTAGGAACGCATCTGTTTTCTTCCATGTTCCTTCTTCACACTTATCAGTTATTTTTCTTTCCTTTGTTTTTCCTCTATCCTTTGTATTCTTTATCTAGAGTATCTGATTGGGTCCTTCCCCTCAGCTTAAGAACATTATTCTTCCCAAGTCTCAGCTATCAGAATGACCTAGAAGTAAAAGCAGTATTTTACAGCTTCAGTCTGGGGTCCTTGACTTGTATTATCTCCGATCTAGAATGATGTTCACTTTCACCACATTCCTTTGATAGATTGATTTATGATGTATCTGCAGATCACTTTAAGAGGCTGTGCTTAATGATGTATCTGCAGATCACTTTAAGAGGCAGAGCTTAAGACATCAGAAGTGCCAGGGTGATAAAGTTTGCTGATGTAATAATAGAGTCGAGATTGGGATGGCATGGGCATGTAGTAAGAATGATTGAGGTGGAAGGAATGAAGAAGGCTTGGGTGGAACCTGTAAAGGGTAGAAGATCAAGGAGGAGGCAGAGGATTAGATAGAGTGGTAAAGCAAAGGAGGATTTGGAGGAGAATGGTTAAGTGGAGGATGATGCTTTTGATAGGAATAGATGGAGAAGACGCCTCATGGCAACCGACCCCTTAGCGTAGGTATAGATGTTGTCATACAGAAGAACCAGCAGCTTGAGACTCAGGGACTAGTGCCATCATTGCATCTCACGTGGTGCACTGTAGGCATTACCTAAGTTTCTTTTCAGCGTTCCTTCGGCCCCTAGCTGCAACTCCTTTCACTCCTTTTACTATACCTCCATTCTTCTTCTCTTTCTTCAGTCTTACTTTCCGCCCTTTCCTAGCAGTAGTTTCACAGTGCGACTGGGAGTTATTACTCCTGTTACACCTTTCAGGCCTCCTTTACTCACAATTTTCCTTTCAGCGCTGAATGACCCCATGGTTCCCAACACTTGGCCTTTGGCCGGAATCTTATATTCTTATATTCCTCTCAAAGCTAGTCAGTGTAATTTACGCTATAGTGCCTAGCAGTAGTTTCATAGTGCGACTGGGAGTTATTACTCCTGTTACACCTTTCAGGCCTCCTTTACTCGCAATTTTCCTTTCAGCGCTGAATGACCCCATGGGTCCCAGCACTTGACCTTTGGCCGAAATCTTATATATTCTTATATTCCTCTCAAAGCTAGTCAGTATAACTTACGCTATAGTCAATTCATTACTTCCCTGTACACAAAAGATATATTGTAGCGAGGTCAAGGTTATTGCGAGAAAACGCTGACGTTACCATAGACTCGCATCCCCCACAAAGGGGGCGAGAGGGAAATCCCTCTGAAACTTTACTAGTTAATAAAGCATTAGAAAAGAAAAAAGTTCTCAAAAGGGCCGCTATCTCTGTGATGGAAGACATGACAAGAGGAAGGGGTAAGCAAAACCAGCTGTTGACATTTAGCCGACCCACAACAAGGGTAGTGGTACTGGCAGCTTGCTTGGTTTGCCGAAGTTATCTTCGAGACGTACGTGATCGAAAATGAAACACTGGAGGTAGTTTGTTAGGTAAAATTGTGTATATATATATATGTATGTATGTATATATTTATATATATACAGTATATGTATATATATACATATATACATATATATATTATATATATACATACATACACATATGTATATATATAATATATATACAGTATGTATATATATATATATATATATATATATATATATATATATATATATATATATATATATATATATATATATATATATATATATATATATATATATATCTGGTTAGGACCAGGCTTCGATAGAAATTTAACTGTTATGCAGTGACTCCAATATATCAGTGTACTATTGCACTCCGACCTTCAAAAGTAGCGATAGTGCATTAGAAGAGTAAACAAAGAGACCTTTATATTTTTTATGTTCATACTGACTCAGACCAGTGGTAAGGGAACTTGGGCCGGGCTTGACGACGGCGTATTTTGCACGTAGATATCATTGCCTATAAGACCGCATGTCATGTAATGAAAAAATAAATATACCGTTACACATTTTTTGTTTGTTATTTAGAAATTCATTTAAATCAGTTTACAAAGTTGATTACAATCAATACTGTTAGTTTATTCAG
>JANJGK010000012.1:4856670-4859170 GCA_039081455.1 Macrobrachium rosenbergii
ATTTAAATAAAAATATAAGACACAATGAGAGAGAGAGAGAGAGAAAGAGAGAGAGAGAGCGAGAGAGAGAGATAGAGAGAGAGAGAGAAATGAATTAGCCATGCCTTAAATACCCTTATCATATAGTGCACCTTTCTTACACCGTGAAATTCACTTGGAAAGCTTACTTATAATTCGTGTAGAAGGAGTAGGGAAGGGGTGGGGGGGGCGGGGGGAGGAATCTGTTGGTGGATGGGAGGGGGACAGAGAAAGAGAGAGAGAGGGGGGGGGAGGCGAGTGAGTAGATCCTTATGAGGAAGGAAATGCCAAAGCTTCTCCTTCCCTGCCTTGCGGATTGGAGTTACGGCAGGGAGTCTGACACTCCGTTTAGAGAATGAAAGTGAAACGCCGTTCTGAGAAAGAGAGAGAGAGAGAGATTGGTGAAGGTTTTTAAACGAAGTAAAAAAGGGGAGGAAAGAGAGAGATTAGGTGAAAGTCATCTAGTGAAAGTTTATAAATAAAATAAAAAGGAGAGAGAGAGAGAGAGAGAGAGAGAGAGAGAGGAGAGAGAGAGAGAGAGAGAGAGAGAGAGAGATTTTGGTGAAGGGATTTTAAGTGAAATAAAAAAGAAGAGAGAGAGAGAGATGAGGCGAAAGTCTGTAGTGAAAGTTTGTAAATGAAGTAAAAAGGAGAGAGAGGGAGAGAGAGAGAAGTTATAAATGATGAAAGGTAAAATAATGTAAGTTTAAATAGAAAGACATTGGAAGAGAGAGAGAGAGAGAGAGAGAGAGAGAGAGAGAGAGAGAGAGAGAGAGAGAGAGAGAGAGAGAGAGAGAGAAGGGTGGACAAAATCAAGAGCCGCAAAAATTAATACATGACAAGAAATAAGAACAAAAGTAAGAGAAGGAGCGAGAGAAAAGTGCGCGTAACATCTCGTCGTCTTGTAGCAGCAGCGGCAGAAGCAACAATCGAGAAAAACAAAAGTTCTCGAGAATTACTGAAGAGTTCTCGTTCCCCTCCTCCATTCCCCCCCAGCCCTCCCCCTCCCCTTCCCCATCCCCCCATCCGTACCTCCCGATAATCCACCTCCATACCCCCTCCCCCTTCCCCCTCCCCAAAGCCAGACATTCGCCAGAATACTCCGAAGAGATGTCGTTCTCGTTCATCTGGCACCTGGGGTCCAAGTAACCCAAGTCTCTCTCTCTCTCTCTCTCTCTCTCTCTCTCTCTCTCTCTCTCTCTCTCTCTCTCTCTCTCCTCTCTCTCTCTCTTTTCTTTCTTTTAATATTTATTCCATCCCTTCCCCATTTTCACTTTTCTTATACAAGTGAAAATTTCAGTTAAATGAAATAGCAAGTGGCGGCATAGGCCTAATGTTCTCGGTAGAGTTTTAAGGCTTTTTATTAAATGCAATGAAAATGTACGGCGGAAGGCTGCCTTGCTTACTGGAAGGTAGAGAGAGAGAGAGAGAGAGAGAGAGAGAGAGAGAGAGAGAGAGAGAGAGAGAGAGGTAAATCAGATGTGGGGAGAGGCAGATTAAAAGAGAGAGAGGAAACAAACAATGGGAGATAATGTTAAAAGCCATTATGAGAATTAAAATAGCAAGATGACAGGTCGAGAGAGGTGTAGTTAAAAGGGTAAGACAGAAATAGAAAGATAAAAGAGAGAAAAAATATTATGAAGTTCGAGACATCAAAAGAATATATAGTAAGTGAAATGAGAAGATAAATGAGAGAGAGAGAGAGAGAGAGAGAGAGAGAGAGAGAGAGAGAGAGAGAGAGAATGTGGGAATAAAAGAGAGATAGTATGACAATGAATGTATAGAATTGCATACAGGAGAGAGAGAGAGAGAGAGAGAGAGAGAGAGAGCGAGAGAGAGAGAGAGAGAGAGAGAGAGAGAGAGAGAGAGGAGCCCCATGGGTAATAATAACGAGTCTTCAGCTCCCGAGCGACGTGAACAAACGAGTGTAGTAAATGAAAAAACTTCGTATGAAAAAAATTAGTTGTTTTATTTTGTTTCTTTCATCTTGTTTATTTGTTTTCCATTACAGAGAGAGAGAGAGAGAGAGAGAGAGAGAGAGAGAGAGAGAGAGAGAGGGAGAGAGAGATGAGAGCGCGCTTGATGGCCTTCAGCTGAATTTGCGTCTCCCTAAGTGGAGAAAGAAGGCAGTTTGTAATAATTTACAGTAATTAGCAAAAATTTATCCTGAGAGAGAGAGAGAGAGAGAGAGAGAGAGAGAGAGAGAGAGAGAGAGAGAGAGAGAGAGAGAGAGAGAGAGAGAGAGAGAGAGAAAGCAATGGTCTTCAGTTGATTTTGGGTATCACCAGCAATGTACAGTGATTAAGAAAGTTTCTCCTTTTTTGTCCGGGATATGCAAGGAATATTATATATCTATCTATCTATCTATCTATCTATCTATCTATCTATCTATCTATCTATCTATCTATATATATATATATATATATATATATATATATATATATATATATATTGTATATATATTTTTATTCATTACTAAAAC
>JANJGK010000012.1:4864170-4874170 GCA_039081455.1 Macrobrachium rosenbergii
CGAAAAGGTTTTCTCAGAAAGTCTCTCTCTATTATTTTGATGGGATTGAGTTCGCAATTCTCAAGGGAGACGAGACTCGATGCTCAACTGCCAGTAGCGGAATGTCTGGCTTTTAGATTTCGTATATATATATATATATATATATATATATATATATATATATATACATACTCGTATATATATATATATATATAATATATATATATATATATATATATATATATATATATATATATATATATATATATATAATATACATTTATATATGTATATTTGTATAAATGTGTATATATATATATTATATGTATTTGTTGCTTAATATTTTTGAATATATTATACATATATTTACATATATGTGTATATATATATAAAATATTCATTTGTAACCGAAAAATTAGGACCAGATTAATAATCGCAGTGGATATCAGAGGAAATATTTTCAGTATATAATGCCCACCAGCTCGTTACAGCAGTGGTAAATTTACAGCTCTTCTGTTTTAAAAATACGCCATACTCCCCTAAAAGCATTTTCTGCCAAAAGTCATTATTTGCCATTCTTTTCTATTCTTTATTTTATCATTCCAGTGTGCCGTACTATTTTTACTTCGCCGGTTCGCCTGACCTTTTATCTTCTGGTTTTCTGACCTTTTAGTAGCCATCCAGGGTGGCTTTGTATGAAGGGGGGGGGGACGCTCCTGCTGGGGGGTGGGGGGTGGTAGTGGTATTTGCAGTGTTTTGATTTATCTTGCGAAGCACAGAGAGCGAAAGTCTTCGCTAATATTCTGGACGAACTCCGAGTCTTCTTTTGGGGTTTGGCTTGACCTGAAAGAGCAATTTTTCCTTTTTTCTTTTCTTTCTATTTCTTTCACACTCTTATCTTTATATTATTTAACTTGACGTGAATGAAAAGCATTTCTTTTTATTTTTTTCAATGATCTTTCCTCCCGTGTTTGTGTGTGTGTGTGTGTGTGTTAAAGAGATTCAACATGGATGCATCAGTTACTTCAGACGTGTATGTGTGTTTATGCGTATTTATGCATGATATATCTGACCAGTGATCTCACGAGAGTAATTATTTCAATATATAAATATACATTCACAAATGAATGAATACACGTATAAGTATATCTCGTAAAATAAAAGAATTCCCCCCACAGTGTATGTGCGTAGGCACTGAAGAATTTCGTGCGGCGTCGTCATTCATTGGGCGACGCGGAGGAAGCTGAAAATTACATGACGTTTGTGACGTAATCCCACTTGTGAACTCATACTAACTTTAAGCCCTGGCACCGTGAAAGGGTGCTAGTCCCATTCAATAAGTCTCTCTCTCTCTCTCTCTCTCTCTCTCTCTCTCTCTCTCTCTCTCTCTCTCTCTCTCAGATTGGGAGTGTTGAATCACTGTGGCATTTTCATACCTGGCTGTTATGAATCGGCTCTCGGCTTTCATGTTATTAAACCTGTCTGTTTATGGTTCATGGATCTTGTTGAGGGAGATTAATCATCTTTGATTTGGTGAAGACCTTTTGGTTTGGATCTGGTGGAGGAGATCCGTCAGCTTTGATGGGATGGAGACCATTTAGTTTGGATCTTATGGAGTAGACCCACCAGTTTTGATTGGATGGGGACCATTCGCTTTGGATCTGGTGTAGGAGATCCATCAGCTTTGACTGGATGGAAACCATTTAGTTTGGATCTGGTGGAGGAAATCCATCAACTTTGATAGGATGGAGACCATTTAGTTTGGATCTAGTGGAGGAGACCCATCAGCTTTGATTGGATGGAGGCCTTTTTGTTTGGGTCTCATGGAGGGAGATCTATCAATTTTGATTGACGGAGACCATTTAGTTCGGGTCTGATGGAGGGAGATCTATCAGCTTTGATTGGATGGAGACCTTTTAGTTTGGGTCTGATGGAGGGAGATCTATCAGCTTTGATTGGATGGAGACCTTTTAGTTTGGGTCTGATGGAGGGAGATCTATCAGCTTTGATTGGATGGAGACCTTTTAGTTTGGGTCTGAAGGAGGGAGATCTATCAGCTTTGATTGGATGGAGACCTTTTAGTTTGAGTCTGATGGAGGGAGATCTATCAGCTTTGATTGGATGGTGACCTTTTAGTTTGGGTCTGATGGAGGGAGATGTATCAGCTTTGATTGGATGGAGACCTTTAGTTTGGGTCTGAAGGAGGGAGATCTATCAGCTTTGATTGGATGGTGACCTTTTAGTTTGGGTCTGATGGAGGGAGATCTATCAGCTTTGATTGACGGAGACCATTTAGTTTGGGTCTGAAGGAGGGAGATCTATCAGCTTTGATTGGATGGAGACCTTTTAGTTTGGTCTGATGGAGGGAGATCTATCAGCTTTGATTGGATGGAGACCTTTTAGTTTGGGTCTGATGGAGGGAGATCTATCAGCTTTGATTGGATGGAGACCTTTTAGTTTGAGTCTGAAGGAGGGTGATCTATCAGCTTTGATTGACGGAGACCATTTAGTTTGGGTCTGAAGGAGGGAGATCTATCAGCTTTGATTGGATGGAGACCTTTTAGTTTAGGTCGGATGGAGGGAGATCTATCAGCTTTGATTGGATGGAGACCTTTTAGTTTGGGTCTGATGGAGGGAGATCTATCAGCTTTGATTGGATGGAGACCTTTTAGTTTGAGTCTGATGGAGGGAGATCTATCAGCTTTGATTGGATGGTGACCTTTTAGTTTGGGTCTGATGGAGGGAGATCTATCAGCTTTGACTGGATGGAGACCTTTTAGTTTGGGTCTGAAGGAGGGAGATGTATCAGCTTTGATTGGATGGAGACCTTTTAGTTTGGGTCTGAAGGAGGGAGATCTATCAGCTTTGATTGGATGGAGACCTTTTAGTTTGGGTCTGATGGAGGGAGATCTATCAGCTTTGATTGGATGGAGACCTTTTAGTTTGAGTCTGATGGAGGGAGATCTATCAGCTTTGATTGACGGAGACCATTTAGTTTGAGTCTGAAGGAGGGAGATCTATCAGCTTTGATTGGATGGAGACCTTTTAGTTTAGGTCGGATGGAGGGAGATCTATCAGCTTTGATTGACAGAGACTATTTAGTTTGGGTCTGAAGGAGGGAGATCTATCATCTTTGATTGGATGGAGACCTTTTAGTTTGAGTCTGATGGAGGGAGATCTATCAGCTTTGATTGGATGGTGACCTTTTAGTTTGGGTCTCATGGAGGGAGATCTATCAGCTTTGATTGGATGGAGACCTTTTAGTTTGGGTGTGATGGAGGGAGATGTATCAGCTTTGATTGGATGGAGACCTTTTAGTTTGGGTCTGAAGGAGGGAGATCTATCAGCTTTGATTGGATGGAGACCTTTTAGTTTGGGTCTGAAGGAGGGAGATCTATCATCTTTGATTGGATGGAGACCTTTTAGTTTGGGTCTGATGGAGGGAGATCTATCAGCTTTGATTGGATGGAGACCTTCTAGTTTGGGTCTGAAGGAGGGAGATCTATCAGCTTTGATTGGATGGTGACCTTTTAGTTTGGGTCTGAAGGAGAGAGATCTATCAGCTTTGATTGGATGGTGACCTTTTATTTTGGGTCTGATGGAGGGAGATCTATCAGCTTTGATTGGATGGTGACCTTTTAGTTTGGGTCTGAAGGAGGGAGATCTATCAGCTTTGATTGGATGGAGACCTTTTAGTTTGGGTCTGATGGAGGGAGATCTATCAGCTTTGAGTGGATGGTGACCTTTTCGTTTGGGTCTGAAGGAGGGAGATGTATCAGCTTTGATTGGATGGAGACCTTTTAGTTTGGGTCTGATGGAGGGAGATGTATCAGCTTTGATTGGATGGAGACTTTTTAGTTTGGGTCTGAAGGATGGAGATCTATCAGCTTTGATTGGATGGAGACCTTTTAGTTTGGATCTGAAGGAGGGAGATCTATCAGCTTTGATTGGATGGAGACCTTTTAGTTTGGGTGTGATGGAGGGAGATGTATCAGCTTTGATTGGATGGAGACTTTTTAGTTTGGGTCTGAAGGATGGAGATCTATCAGCTTTGATTGGATGGAGACCTTTTAGTTTGGATCTGAAGGAGGGAGATCTATCAGCTTTGATTGGATGGAGACCTTTTAGTTTGGGTCTGATGGAGGGAGATGTATCAGCTTTGATTGGATGGAGACTTTTTAGTTTGGGTCTGAAGGATGGAGATCTATCAGCTTTGATTGGATGGAGACCTTTTAGTTTGGATCTGAAGGAGGGAGATCTATCAGCTTTGATTGGATGGAGACCTTTTAGTTTGGGTCTGATGGAGGGAGATGTATCAGCTTTGATTGGATGGAGACTTTTTAGTTTGGGTCTGAAGGATGGAGATCTATCAGCTTTGATTGGATGGAGACCTTTTAGTTTGGATCTGAAGGAGGGAGATCTATCAGCTTTGATTGGATGGAGACCTTTTAGTTTGGGTCTGATGGAGGGAGATGTATCAGCTTTGATTGGATGGAGACTTTTTAGTTTGGGTCTGAAGGATGGAGATCTATCAGCTTTGATTGGATGGAGACCTTTTAGTTTGGATCTGAAGGAGGGAGATCTATCAGCTTTGATTGGATGGAGACCTTTTAGTTTGGGTCTGATGGAGGGAGATCTATCTGCTTTGATTGGATGGAGACCTTTTAGTTTGGGTCTGAAGGAGGGAGATCTATCAGCTTTGATTGGATGGAGACCTTTTAGTTTGGGTCTGAAGGAGGGAGATCTATCATCTTTGATTGGGTGGAGACCTTTTAGTTTGGGTCTGAAGGAGGGAGATCTGTCAGCTTTGATTGGATGGAGACCTTTTAGTTTGGGTCTGAAGGAGGGTGATGTATCAGCTTTGATTGGATGGAGACCTTTTAGTTTGGGTCTGATGGAAGGAGATCTATCAGCTTTGATTGGATGGAGACCTTTTAGTTTAGGTCGGATGGAGGGAGATCTATCAGCTTTGATTGACAGAGACTATTTAGTTTGGGTCTGAAGGAGGGAGATCTATCATCTTTGATTGGATGGAGACCATTTAGTTTGGATCAGGTGGAGGAGATCCATCATCTCTGATTTGGCCATGTAACCTGACTGAGCTGGAGATCCACCATCTCTGATTTGGTAGAGGAGACCATATCGTTGTGATGTGGTAGCCTGAGGTCGTTCAGCCTTGATTAGGTACAGAAGACCGTTCATCTTGGATCTGGCTGGGAGACCACTCTCCTCAGATCTCGTGGAGGAGAAAGCTGAGCTCAGCTTGGATCTCGCGGATGTTAAAGTACAGCTTGGACTCTGGCGTTCATCCAGCTTTGATTTGGCGGAGGTTTTTTGTAGGCAGAATGTTTCCTAATAAATACCGATTGGTGATTGGTCTGTCCTTCTTTGTCTGTTCCCTTTCCCTGTATTTTCCTTTTAAAAGTATTTTTAAATAATGTAACTTTTAGTTTATTATTAATATTATTATTATTATTATTATTATTACTTGGTCGACCACTGATGTATAAATGTATTAATTTATACTGCACTCTTTTTATGCATCTCTCTCTCTCTCTCTCTCTCTCTCTCTCTCTCTCTCTCTCTCTCTCTCTCTCTCTCTCTCTCTCTCTCTCTCTCTCTCTCTCTCTGTATTTTATAATCATGCTATCATTATATAGTATTTCATAAACCTTTTTTACCTTTTCAATATTTTACATTCCCAATATTTATCTGTAATGAGTTTTCTCTCTTGTTATTTTTCCTTGTGTAATACCCTTATTTCCGCTCTTTCATTCCTTTCTGTCTCTCTTTCTCTCTCATCAAAACTTTGCCGTCATTTCGCTTTGGAGAGAGAGAGAGAGAGAGAGAGAGAGAGAGAGATTCCTTCCAGGCACTTCGGGAAAGAGGGGAACTTCGCCTTCCTTTTTTCTTTTCTTAATTTTTAATACAAACTCGCCTCGATAGTTACATTGTTGTTGGAGTTTCCTTACATACTCGTCCCTTGGCTCTCCAAGCTCCCACCCCCCTCCCCTGCCTTCCCCCCTTCCCCCTTCACTTCTTCTTGTGTGTGTGTGTGTGTTTGTTCGTGCGCGCGTTTCCCCGGCTTTCAATTTTATGTTTTTATTTTTGAGGGATTTTATCTTTTGGCCGGTTTTATTTTTATTCACATTGTGTTTTTCTTTTTCAGTTTCCTTGTTCTTGTTTTTGCCATGTGTTCATTTCTGTATATGCGTTAGATTATTTTATTTCCTATCTGCATATGTATGTTTGTTTATTTATTGTTTATTTCCATATTTTTCTTTTGTTGGGGGAGGCCTTTGTGCGTTCATGTAAAAAATTAATTGCTTTGGTGTTTGTTATTTTTAACCGCATATTTTTGCATGTGTTTCTCCATGTTATTTCCTTCTAAATATGTATGCGTATGCTTGTTCATGTGATCTTTGTCAATGTATACTTGAATCATATGTCCCTTTGGGAATACGCGTTTGTGTTGTTTATGAGTTTCTGCTCTCATGTTTGTTTCATTGTGGGTGTCATAGAAATTTGAGTTTGTTAATGAATGTATTTGATTTATTATAATCATCTGGCAGCATAATAGTCTCTGGTCAGTGGTGTCAATGCTTTCTCTGGCTGTGTTTAGACCTCTTCATTTGTCTTCCTGTCTGTTATACACTTTATAAATTCGTCGCGAAACATGTCCTTCCTTCCTGGAATCCCGCTTCTTTGGAATCCTCTTTTTTTTCTTTTTTTTTTTTACTTTTTTTATTCCGTTGGTTCCTTAAGGATCAACTGCATGAAATGAGACCGTGAATGCGGCGACTGATTGGATTTGCCTTTTCATCTTCGGCAACGTCGATTCTCTTCAACTTTCCTGCCTCTGTAACGTTCGTACCACAAGAGGGTCGGCTGACTTATTCTCAAAGTCCCTGTCTGTGGCGTTTTCTCATTTTTCTTTGTCAAAGCGTTTTTGTTGGTCGCGTTTCACTGTCATTTCATTTTTGTGGCCGTGCTCGTTAGAGAGTTTGTATTATATTAATGAGTTGTGCATTCACCGAGGTTTTAATTTCCCTGTTGAATTCACATCATGCTTGCTATCTCTGACATGGTAAGTTACTGCGATAGTTCCTAGTAAGAATGATCTGGACAACAGAGAGTCAGAGTTTGCATGATATTAATGAGTTGGGCATTCACCAAGGTTTTGATATTTCATGTTGAATCTTTATCGTGTTTGCAGTCTCTGACGCGGTAAGTTGCTGCGATAATTCCCTGTAAATATGATCTGAACAAGAGACCTTCACCTTTTTTTTAGTATAGCAGTGATCTCTGTGACGTTTTCCAGTGGCACTTCTACCTTGCCCTATTAAAAGGTCTCTGACCTTTACCTGTAAGATGGACCCTGAGCCGTTCTTACGCTGATGTTCAACCAGTTAGCTTTATGTCCTTGCTTGGATATTGAACATTTGCGTGGAAATGCAGCTAAAAGTTGAACTTTGCTCAGTGCCCTTATCCTGAACCAGAACTCCTGAATTTTTCAGTGACTGTCCTTTTCCCGAACGCCAGTTTTTAACATTTGTTTTGTTTGCTTTAATTGATAGGCCATTGGGACTGGCAACCCAATGCCTTATCTAGCCCAAACCCGTTGAAGACAACAAAAAGAAAGGAGAACACAAAGAAAGTGATATATTACTTCTTCAGTCGTGATAGAATATGAACAATTTGAAATAGGCTTTCCTCTTAGGTCTCCGTCCACGGCCATTTATAAGGAATACTGTTGGCATCGTTCTTTTGGTTTAAACAATCTTACAGTGCTTGCAGTGATATAGATTTGGTATACTTAACGGTTACTTAAGTGGTTTGAATGGGAAGTTAATCTATTTTCTGATAGTTATGTCATTACCATTTTGGAATTCACCAGTAATCAACCAGGTCTCTTCAAACGTATCATTCAGAAACTTGCAACAAGAGTTCTCCACCTTCTTAAAAAGTAAGTAAAGTTAATCGCCTGTAAATTTCTTAGTGTATCTTGAAATGCATTCTGGTTTTACCCGATTATATTTTCAGCGTTACATCAGAAGGTCACTGAGGTAATACCATAGGGGAGATTAAGCATACAGGTTTCTTTATAGAAGGTTAATTCACAACACAATATTGTGTATTTATTCACACGCAACCTTTTCATATTGTGCGGCCTGTCTGGTCTCATGGTGACTGATTGCCACTCCCATCAGACTCCGTATGTGTGCTGCCTATTACAGATTTTTATGTTCTTGAAGATAAAACGGATTATAAGTAGAAAGTCACGCGTTCTTTATTATAGAAGAAAAACTGTGTGAACGAAGATTGCTAATCTTGATATTTCATTTTTGTGTATACCTCAGACATCGTGGTTCTTTCTAAACGAGAAAATGCTCAAACAAAGGCATTTTCAGTACATCACGTCATGTAATGCCAAGTATACATACATACATATATATATATATATATATATATATATATATATATATATATATATATATATATATATATATTATATATATATATATATATATATATATATATATATATATATATATATATATGAACATATATATATAATATATATATATATATATTTCTATATACGTGTATATACTAAAAAATATATATACGTGTATATACTAAAAAATATACAAATTTCTGACTGAATTCGGGATCGAACCCCATTCGCTCAAATCAAAGGCCAGGGCGCTGCCAATTGACTCACCAGTTGACCCACCTGCACCTGTGGCGGTCAATTGGTAGCGCCCTGGTCTTTCATTTGAGAGACTGGGGTTCGATCCCGATGTGAGTCAAAAATTTATATATATATATATATATATATATATATATATATATATATATATATATATATATATATATATATATATATATATATATATATATATATATTCTGTATATATTATATATAATATATACAGTAATCATGTCCAACTTTTGACCATCGAGCTGTCTAGACATCTAAAACCTTGTTGCACCGTACATAAAAGGTCCCGATATAAAAGGTCCCGAGTATCGAGTATACCTTAGTTTAACCAGACCACTGAGCTGATTAGCAGCTCTCCTAGGGCTGGCCCGAAGGATTAGACTTACTTTACGTGGCTAAGAGCGAATTGGTTACCTAGCAACGGGACCTACAGCTTATTGTGGAATCCGAACCACACTATACCGAGTAATGAATTTCTATCACCAGAAATAAATTCCTCTAATTCTTCATTGGCCGGCCGGAGATTCGAACGCGGGCCCAGCAGTGTGCTAGCCGAGAACTATACCGACCTGTCCAAAGAGGAAGTACATAAAAGGTCCCACCTCGTCCTGGAACGTCCCGTATCGCACTCAACTCTCTCTCTCTCTCTCTCTCTCTCTCTCTCTCTCTCTCTCTCTCTCTCTCTCTCTCTCTCTCTCTCTGTCTCGCTAGCCTGTGCCGTCACACATCCAATAAAACGGTGGCTGGTACTTCCGCGTAATTTGTCGTCGCCCATTAATACCACCACTGCCTTCAGCTATATTGTTGTCGCCTCTTCCATTATCTCCTCTTATATCATCGTCCCATTAATCCCTAACACCCACCCCCCTCCCCACCTCCCACCAACCCCCACCATATACCCATTGGTGCCTTGACTCCTCGCCTCAGTGCGTCAGTGAAATAAGATCCATTATATTCGGTGTTCGTGTGTGCGTACGTCTGGAATCACGAGATTGATTCGGTAGCAGGCGAGACGTCATCTTTTCTTTTCCACCGCCGGACGGACATTAGATGATTACGACGCTGTCGGTCGGGATCAGCGGGAGATATCGCCTCGCTTCCTCTTTATTTTCTAGCGATCTAGCCGGTCAGGTCTCTGTCTGGCTAGTTTTGTAGGTGATTCTTTCGTTATGCACTTCCTGTTTCGTTTTTGATTGGTTTTTCGTCTACCTGCCGAAGGTTGTTTATGTGTTTGTGTCTGTCTCTGTCTCTGTCTGTCTTGTTTATAGAAGCTTGCAGCTCTTTTGAAGATGAAAT
>JANJGK010000012.1:4884170-4890825 GCA_039081455.1 Macrobrachium rosenbergii
TATATATATATATACATACACACCTGGCTTTTATATACATAATCATTTATTTATGAATTAATAGGTGAATGCTCTCCTACATATAGTTTGAACTATACTTCCGAATGGACATACGTTTCATGTCATATATAACTTACTGTTTGAGAGACGTATTTAATCGAGGAACAGTTTATCATTCATCGTGCTGCGCTTGAAACACGGAGCTGTACTGAACTTGTGCCACCTATCGGGACGTTACAAAACTTGAATGATTAGTGCACCAAAAAAAACTCTCAAATCATCTTGGAAGGATCCTAAAAGGTAAAGCAATATAACCGTGGATTGGATCTGACCCTTTTGTAACTATTTCGAGGTGATTACATGACCGGGAATGAATGTGTAGTTATGGTCTGTAATGACTCACCTTTGTTTGACTTCGAAGTTCTTTGTGTGTGTGTGCGTGTGTGTGTGTCAGGATCTATTTACTATCCTTATGAAAAACATATACTTGCGCTGAGAGTCAGTGGTTTGGTTTTCGAAAAAAATCGTTTGGATGACATTGGAACTCAGGAACATAGAATTAACTCTCTCTCTCTCTCTCTCTCTCTCTCTCTCTCTCTCTCTCTCTCTCTCTCTCTCTCCTTCTGCTTCCTTTCCTCGTTTTCTCGCATCTCAGCTCCCCTCTGGTCAGTTGTGTAGGAGCCAAAGGAAGGTTGTTGGCAGTGGTCTCCTCTGGCGCTCAGGAATTCATTTGATTCTCTCTCTCTCTCTCTCTCTCTCTCTCTCTCTCTCTCTCTCTCTCTCTCTCTCTCCGGTGTCGTTTACATTTTAAGCAATTAATTGTTGTGCCGCATGTTTGCATTGCAGCCCGTAGGGTGTAAGCGTTTATATAATTTTTAAAACGGCACTGGTGTTTTCTTCATGGCGTTTGGTATGCGTTAATGCAGACTTTGTATCATTGCATACCTACACCGCATTAGTGGTGTGTTTGTGTCACACTCATCTGATCATTATTAATGCTAGATTTGCGTCATGCTTACGTAAGCAGTATCGATGATGCGCGTCGCTTTCAGCTAATCGGTATCGATGCTGGTTTTGTGTCTGGGCTTTGGAAAAGAGCAATAATAGTGGGTTTGTGTCCTTTTTTTGTGGAATCAGTGTTGACGGTGGATGTTTGTTGCAACTGTCTAGATATTGAGGTTCATACATTCCTTGTATCTTGATGGACTTGTGCAGTCTTACGACAAAGATAGCATACCAGTTCAAAGACTACGTTTAAAAGTGAAGGAGACTCGTAAGATTCTCCTGTAGGGGGCTAGTGTAGGTTCTTTCATTCATTTTATTATACCCCCGTTTAGATTCTCTTTCTTCCATCTTACTTTTCACTCTCTCCTAACAACTAATTCATAGTGCAGCTGCGAGGTTTTCCTTCTGTTAAACCTTTTAAACCTTTGTACTGCAGCGCTGAATGACCTCAAAGGTCCAAACGTTGGGCTTCGGCCTAAATTCTGTATTCTGTTTCATTCTCGTAAGACTCAGTTGCAAAGGAACTGTTAGTCTCTCTTGGCATAGGTAGTGAGTTTTATAGATATTAGGGAAAAACATTGAGGAGGTAATAGGACCCTAGAGGCATCGATACAATCGACTGATCTGGAGGCGATAATATCAGTTCGAGTTGGGAGGATTTTACCATAAGCTGTTGATGGTAGTTATACTGGTGGAAACCTACGAGAATTCAAAGTAAAAAAAAATTGCTGGAAGCACACCGCAGTTATCACATCTCATCATATTATGTATTATGATTATTTTATTTCAGTAAGGTTTTCCTAATGTTTTCAAAAATTGCTTAATGTTACCCGTACCTTCAACACCATTGTCTCTAACCCCTCGCCCAAATTTAAGTCCGACACCGTTGTTCTATTGTTTAGGGTGTTGAACTGAACGTAATACAATTTTATAATAGGAGATGTTTGCATTGTTTTAAAATAATCAGCCATGCTTTTTAGTTTTCTGAAAGAAAAACTATTGTGCCGGTTTTGTCTGTCCGTCAGCACTTTTTCTGTCCGCCTCAGATCTTAAAAACTACTAAGGCCAGAGGACTGCAAATTCGTATGTTTGATCATCCACCCTCCAATCATCATACATACCAAATTACAGCCATCTAGCTTCAGCAATTTTTTATTTTATTTAAGGTTAAAGTTAGCCATAATCGTGCGTCTGTCAACGATATAGGCCAGGCCACCACCGGGCCTTGGTTAAAGATTCATTGGTCGCGGCTCATACAGCATTACACCGAGAACACCGAAAGATAGATTTATTTTCGATGGCTTTGATTATACGGTGTACAGAAAAATCAATTGCGCCGAAGAAACTTCAGCGCATTTTTTACATGTTTTCCCCTTATCATTGACAGACGTATGAGGATTGTCAAACTGGGAAGAACAAATAGCCACAAAAAAAGAAGGAAATATTCTATTTGGAATACAGCAAAGAATGGCTATGAATCTTTGAACTAATGTTTAGTTCACACTTTAAGACCCGCCTTACATACTGAGGTCCACCTTATTGTGAATCGATTTTTAATAGTATAGATCGACTTCGCTACTTTAGTTCACAGCCTCTCTCTCTCTCTCTCTCTCTCTCTCTCTCTCTCTCTCTCTCTCTCTCTCTCTCTCTCTCTCTCTCTCTCTCTCTCTCTCTGTAAGTTGTAGTTATGGCGGTATAAAAGGACAAAATCAATAAAATTAAACTGCACTGGTGTGTAATTAGGTCTTTCTTCGTTTTTGGGTCCACTACATTCAGGAACATAAATGAAACGTATGTATTTTATAATCATGATTTTATTATTTGCTGTTTCATAAGAATTTTTTTTTAGCTTTCAGTATTTAACATTCTCACTTATCTATAACCAGTATTGTCTTATTTATTATTATTTTTTTTGTCTGTAATACACTTATGTCCGCTCTTTCCTTCCTTTCTGTCTCACTCTCTCATCAAAACCTGGCCTCCATTTCGCTTTGGAAGGAGAGAGAGAGAGAGAGAGAGAGAGAGAGAGAGAGAGAGAGAGAGAGAGAGAGAGAGAGAGAGAAATGCTTTTATTTCATTTAAATTCTCGCTTCAGCATAATCCGCCGGTGGGTTTACTTAACAATTCAAAGCTATTATTTGAAGTGGCTTGGTTTTGCGCGCTGGAGAGGAATGAACCCTTTTTGAAGCAATGACCAGAAGCAATGGAAAATTAATATTAAACAAATATTTAACACGGTAATGAGTTATGAATCAAACATGAAAGATAGAGGTTCAAGGAAAGGTTTCAATTCGGTATACAGCAGCTCCAACTATATATATAATATATATATATATATATATATATATATATATATATATATATATATGTATATATATATACAGTATATATATATATATATATATATATATATATGTGTGTGTGTGTGCATACATATATTATATATATATATATATATATATATACTGTATATATATATATATATATATATATATATATATATATATATATATATATATATATATATATATATATATATATATATATGTGTGTGTGTGTGTGTGTGTGTGTGCATACAGATATTATATATATGTATATATATGTGTGAGAGAGTATATATATATAGTGTGTGTGTATGTATGTAGGTATGTGTTTCCACGTGTGTGTTCTGTTTTGTATGCAAGTACACGTATTAATGCATGTAAGCAAACTTCTAAGCTCACATATAAGTTTACCTGCATTTAAGCACTCTTCTAAAAATATACCTACGTTTATGTGTCCAGCATCAGCAAGCGTCTTTTTACGTGCGCGCTTGCGCGCGTGTGTGCGTCCGTGTGTATTTATTGCCAAGGAAAGTGGATTGATTAAAAAATGACATTCCTAGAACGTGTACCTACATAAATCTGGTCGCAGAATCCTTGCGTAGGAGAGGACGTAATTGAATTGCTGATGAAACACAGGGGATACTGACGGTCTCTTCACCCAGCGTTATTATCCTCGGAGTAATATTTTGTCGTTGTGCAGAACTTTTTTTATTTATTTATTTATTTTTTTTTTTGGTCGTAGCGCGTAGGTTGTGATAATGGCTGCAATACTCTCAGATTACTGTTTTGTCATTGTGCCGAATTTCTTTTTTATTTATTGATTTTGAGTTTTCTGTAAAGGAAAACTATCGTGCCGGCTTCGTCTGTCCGTTCGCCCTCAGATCTTAAAAACTACTGAGGCTAGAAGGCTGCAAATTGGGATGTTGATCATCCACCCTCCAGTCATCAAACATACCAAATTGCATGCCTCTAGCCTTGGTAGTTTTTATTTTATCTAAGGTTAAAATTAGCCATAGTCGTGCATCTGGCAACTATATAGGACAGGCCCCCACCGGCCCGTGGTTAAAGTTTCATGGGCAGCGGCTCATACAGCATTATACCGAGACCACCGAAAGATAGATATATTTTCGGTGGCCTTGATTATACGATGTACAGAAAACACGATTGCCCCGAAGAAACTTCGGTGCATTTTTACTTGTTTTTTTTTAGCACCGGCTGTAATATCCTCAGATTGCTATTTTGGCACTGTACCGAATTTCTTTTTTATTTATTTATTTTTTTTAGCACCTACTTCTGATACCGGCTGTAATATCCTAGAGTAATAGTTTGTCATTGTACAGAATTTATTTTATATTTATTTATTGTCGTAGCATGTAGGTTCCGATTGCGGCATATTCCTCTTTGACTTTGCCATCTTTTGATGTGTCCTTTTTCAGTTCACGCGAAATTTGTGTAAGAGGAAATCGCACTTTTTTCTTTCTTGTCTTTTGATAGTTGTTGCATTTTGTCGCTTGAAGTGTCCGAATTTTATTCTGTAATTGGGTTCATTTGGAAGTTTCAAACTTTATGACGAGAGGGTTCATTTTTAGTTTTCTGTAAATGAAAACTATTGAGGTGGCTATTTCTCTGTCCGTCAGCACTTTTTCTGTCCGCCCTCAGATCTTAAAAACTACTGAGGCTAGAGGGCTGCAAATTGGTATGTTGATCATCCACCCTCCAATCATCGAACATACCAAACTGCAGCCCCTCTAGCCTAAGTAGTTTTTATTTTATTTGAGGTTAAAGTTAGCCATAATCGTGCGTCTGGCACCGCTATAGGTGCCAACAACAAAGGCCACCACCGGGCCATAGCTGAAAGTTTCATGGGCAGCGGCTGAGATTTTCATTTAGCATTTTACGCTGTACAGACAACTCGATTGCGCCGAAGAAACTTCGACGCATTTTTTGCTTGTTTTCAATTATCTTCGCATATTTTTCCTCGTGTTAAGTGGTCACGGTCGTCGGAACTGCCTATTTCTCTTAATTACCTTGTGATATTTGTTGTATTCTCCCTTCGGAATTATTCTGGTATGTTAATTTATTATCTGTTTTCCGTGATTATCATCTGAATTATATATATATATATATATATATATATATATGTCAACATTCATGCATTTATATATATATATATATATATATATATATATATATATATATATATATATATATTATATATATATATACATATGTATACACATATACATATATATGTTAACCCGTAAAGAAAAATAGAATATCATAAATATTTCCGAGAAGTTTGATTATCCATATTTTTTAATCAGATTTATATATAAAACTATCTCCATCTTTCGAACGATTATATATATATATATATATATATATATATATATATATATATATATATATATATATATATATATCTTCGGGGAATGTACACGTCACCTATTTGATTTTTATACATACTGTTTTGGACAAGGGATAAAATAGTCATTAATTTTGCATCAGAAACAAAATAATAGTTATAACATTTATTATATAAAGGTACGAACTAAATATACATCGTCTATCATATACACATCACAATTTCTAATTCAGGAATAATGAAAATATACAGGACAAAAATATGGAAGGTCAAACCTATCTGCAATTATGACAGGTTGCATCAACTAACGAAATTATAAAAAAAAAACAGAAATTCGTTAAAATTATATCGAAACTAATACTACAATGAAGTCATAAAACATCCTAACTTATATATTAATTTAAGAAAATACATTGAAACTACCCCTGAATATTTATAACGATATGAAAAACCGAAAAACAAATAAACAAACCGAATAAAAATAAACAAACAAATGAAAAAATATATTTATACGCCTATTAAGTTGCCATTTTCCAAGGTTTCCACAGTCAAAAACATCTACACACACATACATACTTACATATCTGTATACATGCATACATGCATACATATAAATATATATATATATATATATATATATATATATATATATATATATATATATATATTTATATATATATATATATATATATATATATATATATATATATATATATATATATATATATATATATATATATATATATATATATATATATATATATATATATATATATATATATATATATATATATATATATATATATATAATATATATATATATATATATATATATATATATATATATATATCTATATATATATATATAGTATATATATATATATATATATATATACAGATATATATATATATATATATATATATATATATATATATATATATATATATATATAATATATAT
>JANJGK010000012.1:4890925-4903425 GCA_039081455.1 Macrobrachium rosenbergii
TGCAATTCTCTGATTATTGAAATTTGTGAAAAATCACATTGTAAAACTTTAAAAGTTAATTGCAAAATGTTGTTTTCACTTTTCACACAAATTTAATCTGACCTGTATTGCCGACATTCTCTGAATCATGAAAGAACATGGAGTGGCTTGACTCATGTTAAGAATTTTTTTTTTATTCATTGATCAATTTCTTGACATTAATCACACATATCTCTCTCTCTCTCTCTCCTCTCTCTCTCTCTCTCTCTCTCTCTCTCTCTCTCTCTCTCTCTTTCTATATATATATACATATGTATATATATATATACATAAAACTCTTGAGATGGTTGTTTGTCTCTCCGTCCGCACCTTTTCTGTCCGGCCTCAGACCTTAAAAACTACTGAGGCTAGAGGGCTGCAAATTGACATGTTGATCATCCATCCTCCAATCATCAAACATACCAAATTGCAGCCCTCTAGCGTCAGTAGTTTTTATTTTATTTGAGGTTAAGGTTAGCCATGATCGTGCGTCTGGCACCGCTATAGGTGCCAACAACACAGGCCACCACCGGGCAGTGGCTGAAAGATTCATGGGTCGCAGCTGAAGGTTTCATTGGCCGTGGCTGAGAGTTTCAGTACAGCATTATATGCTGTACAGAAAACTCGATTGCGCTGAAGAGACTTCGGCGCATATTTTACTTGTTTATTTTAAGATCCGTTTACTCATAAATCTTCCTCACTGCATTTACTTCGTAGATTAGATTATTCATTGCAAAGTATTTACTCATTTATCATATTTAGACAAATTAATTACAAATTCTGTCCTTCATTGCAGTGCTTATGATGTTATGATTAGATAAGATAATAGTAATACTAATAATGATAAATATGTTTAATGACAACCTCCCCGCTTTCTCATTCTTAGGATATAAAAATGGTAATCAATTAATGTGTTGTTATTCTCACTCACAGATAATTGATGTGTTTGTGGAATAATGATTTGAGTCACCTCAGATAATAATTCCTTGAAAAACAGAGTCTAATTCCAACCCAAAAGAAACTCGTTCTTTGGAATCGGAACCATTCGCAGGGTGAATAGATCAAATGTAATCTACAATGTGCAGTAGAATGCGAAATTTAATGTAGCGTGTAGCTCACTCATAATTCACTGGAGTGTAAATCGCATATAGCTATCCAGATATAAGGTAAGAATACCTGGCTCTTAATTAGCGTGAAGAATGGGACCTCACGCGCCAGCACACAGATTTACAAAGGAAAACATGGCTTAAGTTTATTATTCTCAAGGGCGTTGTTTCAGGAACGAGTTGTATATGTGGGGTTCTGCAAAAACACCTATGCACGTCGGCGTCCTTTAATTATTAGATTCTTGCGGCTTCGTTCTGGTGCAAAATGGCCATAATAAAAAACAATTAATGATAACAGCCGCGTTTGCATAGGCTGTCATTACTTAATTATTTATTTATCCTGAAGCACAGTCGACTCGGTAAAACCAGTGATCGTGTCCGCACTCAGCAAAATGAGGATGAAATTAAACAGGCTTCTTCGGGCACGAAAGTTGTTCGCTGCTCATGGCATTTTGGGGATTAAAAGATTATGCATTTGGTTGGAAAACACGGAACTATACTTTCTTCCATGCATCCGAGAGCCTTCTAGTCTACGTTAATTTAAAGTTCTATTTTTTAGGGTCTGAAGAGTGTCTACGGTTATATACATAACCTTTAATGTATTTTTTTCCTTCGTGAGTTTAGGTTTCTTAGGCTCAGTTGCTCATTCCAGCTCCCTGTCACCCTCTCTCTTGACATTTATGTATATATCTATCTATCTATCTATCTGTCTGTCTGTCTGTCTATCTATCTATCTATCTATCTATCTATTTATATATATATGTATAGAGAGAGAGAGAGAGGATCGTTAGGGTAGTCATGAAGAAAGCGACAAAATTAAAAGCAGGTCATAAAAATACAGGGGAGAAGGTGGACAAGAAGTTAGGAAGAATTATAGTTTGTTATACAGGATATAAATGCAGAGAAAATTCAATGAACAATTGGCCATCAAAATATAGATATGCTGCCCAAAGTCTATGCAATTCTGGGTCGGAAGTGAATATTTTGAAGATTGGTTGAATGTAGAATGTAAAAGAGAGAGTGTTTTTAGAATTTTGTGGAAGTAGCAGTTGTGGACCTAAGATTGCAGTGGAGATGGTATGCTGGAGGGGCTGACCAGGGTTTGTAAGGTAAGTCTGGATGAGGGAAACGTTCCCAATGAACAGGTGAAAGGAATAGTTGCTCCATTATATAAAGCTGAATTTAGAAGAAACTAAAAATTATAGGTATATAGCATTCCACAGTAAACTAGGGACGATGTATTCATGGACCTTGACATAGAAAGTTGACAGGTGATAGAAGGATTAATATAGAAAACTTTGAAAGTGTGGGTTTATACAAGCAACTGGGTGCGTGGATTAGGCATTTGTTAAGATGCAAGTTATGAGAGAAATTTGGAAGTAAAGGGAAAGAACTGCATGTACCATACGTGGGCCTTGAAGAAACTGAAGATAGAATTGACCGAGAAGCAATGTGAAAGATGCTGAGGAAGTTTGGCATAGTAGATTAAGTGTTGAGAGCAATTAGAAGTTTTTATGAAGGTAAGTAAGAAATTCATTAGTACTATGAGAAGGTTTGATGATAGGTTGTGCAGGTATCAGTCGACACTGTTAAAAGGGAGAAGACTTTGGAAGCGCTGAGTCCATGCATCAAATGAGCCATTGAATAGGAAGTGCCACAACATACAGGAATTGGTAGACTCAGTTTAAGAGACAGGTGAATGTCCAAGTGTGTGGAAGAGCTTCACTGTTGATGAGCAGTTCATGTAGGTAGTATTCGGCCTACTGCCACATGTCGACCCGGCTGTGAACTGATGCCAGTAGAAGCTGGTAGTCTTAATTAATTAAAGACGGATATGGTCCTAGCAACCTTGAGAATTGCCGAGAACCAAAACCAGTCCCTTCCAGGGGCAAAAGCCGAGTGGTTAATATGTGTTTATGTTTATATGCGTGCTCGCGCACCTGCTCGTTTATTAATGAATAAATACGCCCACACGATCCCCATAAGGCTTATCCACGTAATATTTTACCTGTATATTGAGGAACTATCGCAAACAGAGCGTCAGTTCTAAATGAGCACAAACTCGTAACTATATAGTAGTCGGGTCGTTTACCTTTAAAAGGATTCATCGGGGATCCTATCGCGTGGCCCACTGACACCATTACATAAGGTTTAGTCTCGCTCGTTGTTGTCGATCAGTGTCTTCCCCTCGAGTTTTCGAGCGAAACTTTCCGTTTCTTTCCGTCGGCGGTGTCCGTTTGTTACGGTTTTTTTTTTTTATTCCAGGGATAAAATCGTCTTGCTCTTTCGCTCTGGACTTGAACGTCTCCCCCTGTTTCGGGTTTCTCTGCGCGGCAGTCACAGAAGTCTTGTTTAACTTGTGGCTGTGAGGTAGTGAGGGGGATCAATTTTTTTTTAAGGCGGCTTAGGCTTTTTCAAGGGCGCTGGCTGTATGGACAAGACTCCCACAGGGGGTTAGTGCAGTCAGTGCACCTCGCGCGGTGCACTGTAGTCATTACCTAAGGTTCTTTGCAGCGTCCCTTCGGCCCCTAGCTACAATCCTTTTCATTCCTTTTACTGTACCTACTCCATTCATATTCTCTTTCTTCCATCTTGCTATCCACCTTCTCCTAACAATTGTTTCATAGTACAAATGCGAGGTTTTCCTCCTGTTAAACCATTAAAACCATTCTACTAATTTCCCTTTCAGCGTCGAATGGCCTCATAGATGCCAGCGCTAGGTCTTTGGCCGAAATTCTATATTCCATGCTGTTCTATATTCTGTGGACAAGACGGTAGTTACAACCCAATGAAACTTTAACGGCTGAATCGATTCATTATTTATGTGGGAAGGCCGATGGTATACATGCAGCCCAGCAAATGTACCTGGACTAGATTTAAAGAAGTGAAAGTAAGGTTAAGTGATTTTTTTTCATAAAATTGATATCTCAGTTGCCACAGTCATCGGCAGAGAGAAGGAAAGAAAGGATGAAACAAGGATAAGACAAAAAAAAGTGAGGCACAGTCACTTAAAGGTATCGCAATATGATTATTGCACTGATAACCTGTCTCTCGATTGAATTTGGTCTGGATTCAAATCGTAAATCCGCTTATCGAGATCTGCGGCTGATTTCGTTAACGAAGCAATGCTGTGTATCGTTGCATTATAATATAGGTCATCATGTTGGGAGTGCACAAGTCGACTGCCAAGGTATCCCTTGCTGGTGGAGGGAGGAAGAGCCCTCCCCCTCCCGGGGGGTTGGTTAGTGGAGAGCAAGTTTCGGCAGACAACTGCCAAGGTAAGAGAACTGACGTTTCTGTTCGGTGTATATATATATATATATATATATATATATATATATATATATATATATATATATATATATATATATATATACCTATATATACTATGTATATATATATATATATATATATATATATGTATATACTGTACATACATACATATACCTATATATATATATATATATATATATATATATATATATATATATCTATAAATTGTCCCAAATTACATTTTCTTACTGTAAATATAAGAATGACGTCGAGTAACGCTTACGTCTATATATACCAAAATTCCAATGGCGTATATATAACTTTTTTAGGGAATGGTGTCCGAAAATAATTGAAATTGTTGTCCTTGTTGTTTTGGCACAACAATTACAGGTATTAGAATGAACAAGGTTTCATATTGCTGTGTTGTTTTGGCTGCGGGCTGTAGTGTAATTGTGCGATGAGATAGCGTGTATCGGCTTCTGAATAATTATAGATTTCAATAGCATGAGTGCGTCGGCGGCTATGATATGACTTCAGATTTTTTTTTTATGCATTTCCTATTTTTATTTCCTTTGCCTAAGATATGCATTGTTTTTTGCATAATTTGTTGTTGTTATTATTATTATTATTATTATTATTATTATTATTATTATTATTATTATTATTCAGGTATTGCTTTCTAAAGGGAAATGATCCCCACTTGTCACAATAGCTGGTAAAGAGACATAGTTTACAGAAATGTATCCAGAAGTGATTTATCTTTGTAAATACTATGTATAAACTTGTATGAATTCTACTCTGGTTACTTAAATTAACGAGATAGCTTGGTATTCTAACATATGAGGTCAGCTCGAAATGACCTTTCACATTTTCCTCGTCAAAAGATGTTTGAAATGAGTCTTCATCATCGAGCTACTTATACCGATGATTAACCGCTGTCCATCCATTGGCATCGCGCATAATCACTAAGAAAAGAGCACTGTAGGTGTAACGGCCGAACTCATCTAAAGGTGCAATTTGCACAGCCAGTAGAAGTGGGAAGGAATTCGTTCGAGGACGTTTGAAAAGTGACCAGAATTCTTTTTTCACGACTAGGGCAAGGCTCTCTCTCTCTCTCTCTCTCTCTCTCTCTCTCTCTCTCTCTCTCTCTCTCTCTCTCTCTCTCTCTCTCTCTCTCCTGAGGATGCTGTGGCACCAGCGATGCTTCTTCTTCTGTAGCTGCTGGGCGGCGGCCAAGGCTAGGTATTCTGTCCACCTGGGTACGCTCTCTCTCTCTCTCTCTCTCTCTCTCTCTCTGTCCACTCCACTTGCAATGACGGGCATCTTTATGGTATTTCCATTGCATGCAGATGATGGGACTTTAGAACTTTGATGGTCGGGAGGACAAAGTTAACGAGTGATTTTGTCTTGCGATGATGTTGATATAACTGCCCGATTCTCTCTCTCTCTCTCTCTCTCTCTCTCTCTCTCTCTCTCTCTCTCTCTCTCTCTCTCTCTCTCTCTCTCTCTCTCTCCGTCCATTTATGGGGAGTAGGCTAGTGGTGATCATACGGAGTAAGTTACTCCATTGGTCTTTATTTATTTGTTTATTTGTCTTTTCTTTTGGTGGTAATCTTGTCTCTCCTGTGTAGTATTTTGAGATTGCCTGAGTTAATTATGCTGATTGCTCTTACTTCAGGGAATTATTATCATTATTATTATTATTATTATTATTATTATTATTATTATTATTATTATTATTATTATTTATTGCGTACGTGGGTGTCGTAATAACCAGACGTCTAGCTTCGAAGCTTGATAATATGATTTCCCAGTATTGCAGTTCAATTAGCCTGCACATGCACGCTCTCCAACTTCAGCTTTGAGAGAGAGAGAGAGAGAGTATTGCGATACAAGGGTCAAAAGCTGTTATTCTCTTATGAGAGAGAGAGAGAGAGAGAGACAGAGAGAGAGAGAGAGACGAGACGACGAGAGAGAGAAGAGAGAGAGAGAGAGAGAGATTATTGCGACACAAGAGTCAAAAACTGATATTCTTTTAATATAATTGATTTTTACTCTGTATTCATCTTCAGAAGTAGAACAAGTTTCAAGAAGTTAATTTATGCTCACAAATGCATTGTTTTGCATATTTTTGATAAAGACAGAATGTTTGGTAACCCTTCTTATGCTCATTCTGTCCAAACTGTTTGGATTTATCTATTAGCTGGTCCTCTGGTATCGTGGTTAGTGTCGTGGCATGCCATTCAGATGCCGCGGGTTCGCGTCTCCCCCAGGGCGATGAAATATCACTGGCTCTGTATCATGATCAGTTACTGCTGCAGTGTGGGGTCTGCAGTGGGAGGTTGAAACCAACATAATTTGGAAGCTTGAATTTCAAGTCAGTGGACGTGGTGTGCTTGTTCCTTGTGAATAGGTTTCATCTACTGAAATAATAAATATAATAATAATATTTCAGGTTTCATCGTTTCATTGAGTGCACTTTTCCTTAGCCAGCTTTCTCTAGTGATTGTGTCTTATCCTTATCCAACTTTCTTCCGTTAGTAAGAGAGTTAGCCAAAGCCTGTACTTTCAGTAAAGGCACTTTTCCAGAGGCCTTAGGTGGAAAGGAATCCAAACCAGACCCAGTGTCAATGCAGCGTTCTCGTGAGGTCCTTGTATAAATTGGTGGTCTCGTATTTGTGTCAGTCTGGCAAGCTAAGTTTCACATGATACCAGGAATTTTTTTTTTTATAGGAGGAACACGCTCTTCTAAAGCAGGATTAAGGTTTTCACATAGCGACGTGGACGGTCAGCATTAATTTTGCAATTGACTTATGGAACGAAGTCTACTGTAAGTGGTTACATTTTTGGAAGTGTCCGAACAAATGCACTGTGTTTTGCGTAACTACTACTTCTTCTTCTTCTTCTTCTTCTTCTTCTTCTTCTTCTCTTCTTCTTCTTCTTCTTCTTCTTCTTCTTCTTCTTCTTCTTCTTCTTCTTCTTCTTATTATTATTATTATTATTATTATTATTATTATTATTATTATTATTATGTTCAAGCAGACTTTCCACTGTAGTCCCCGTGCGTAAATGAAAATTCCAAAGAAATGAAAGCTACAAAAGGATGAGTGAAAAAACTTGAATATATTAATCTGCTTGGTGGCAGGAAAGGCACTTAAGATTGCAGACGCAAGTATTGATTAGACCGTTTTTTCAAGTAACTTCCAGAATATTGTATAAGGAGCGCCGTGTGGAGGTAAAGAAATCCGCCGAAACTCTGGAGTAGTGAGGGCAATTTCTTGATCAGGCTGGTGATACTCTTGATTGGTAAACGTGGTCAATTAATTGTGTAGGTGAAATTGGTGATTGCAGAGGTGAAAATCTTTACTTGGGATGCAAAGGTCTTAAACCACAACGTCGAAGTCTTGATTGTGAAAGGTGGAAATCTTGCTTATGTCAGGTAAAAAAGTGATTTGTGTGGTGGAACTCTTGTTTTACGATGGGGGGAAACGACTTGGTTAAGGAAAGAACGCTTGATTACACAGGTAGGAGTTTGTGGCTGTACAGCCAAAGCTCTTGTTTGTTCCAGTTAAACTTTTCATTAAGAAGGGGAAACTCTTGATTACGCATGTGAGATGTATGTGACTGCAATGGCGAATGTCATGGCTCTTGGAACTCTTGACTAGGGAGGATTACACAGGTAAAATGTATGATAGTGCCTGTAGAACGTTCTTGTTTATACTGGTGAAACACTTGGTTAGGGATAAGGAACTTTGAATTCTGCAGACGAACAAATTGATTATGGATCGTATAGGCTAACTACTTTATGAAGTGAAGACTGAACTACTCAGCCAAAACACTTATTATATAGATGAACCTATTGAATTGTCAGATGATCATGACTGAATATGAAGGTAAAATTATTTTGAAGATTAAAGAATGCTTACAGAATGAATTACATATTATTTTAAGGAATTTAATTCGTATCGGAAAATGAAATTGAAACACTTCAAGCAGATCAAATGTCAGTTGATTAAGCACAAGAAGCGCTTTAACATGAAGTTTAAATAATTTGATATTTTGTTGAAATGTTTTAGTAACAGAATAAAGAGAATTGAAGTAAAGGTAAAATATACAATATATATACTATATATATATATATATACTATATAATATATATATATAATATATTATATATATATATATATATATATATATATATATAAATATATGCTGTATGTATACACTGAGGTAATTTATACACGAATGACGTTACTTAAAATAGCAATACTTACCGGTTAAGCTTCGGCACCGTTAAAATGCAAGAGGTATATATATCCAGGATTATGAAGCGAGGCATTATCTCGTTATGTCACTCATCCTCATGAGTGACTCTCCCGTCGGAGGTTAGTGCTGTCAGTGCCCGTCACGTGGTGCACTGTAGGCGCTACGTAAGGGTCTTTGCAGCGTCCCTTCGGCCCCTAGCTGCAACATCTCATTTCTTTTACTGTACCTCCGTTCATATTATCTTTCTTTTTTTCATCTGAAAATTGTATCCTAGAGCAACTGCGAGGTTTTCTTCCTGCTACACCTTTCAAACCTTCTCACTGACTGTCAGTTTCCCTTTCAGCGCCGAATCACCTCATTGGTCCCTGCGCTTGGCCCTTGGCCTAAATTCTATACTCTATTCTAATCTCATTAGGGACTCGATGAATATTTGTGTTAATGGAAGAAGTCTATGTGGGAAGCTCATGTTTTAACCGAAGCGCTTTGAGGTAACAGACTGCCTCGATTGGTCGCCTTTGTCAAAACATTCTCATCTTTTTATAGATTGTTTTTGGGAGTCCCTTCTATCACCCTTCATTGGCCCATCAGACGTGACCCAGACTAAATGACCTTTCGTTATTTACGTGGTTCCATACAAAACTTAGTCCGTGGGGTCAGTTATCTTTGTAGTCCTTTAGTATTTTATTAAATGAGACTTTAGCCTTTGTATTTCTGCAAAGGATATTAGTATAATGTTTTTAGGGTCAGGTTTTGTTTATACATTGATTGCATTTTTTAAGTGAATTCTTAAATTTTTGAGTCGTTGCCAATTTATTGCTAGCTTTGCGTTCAGATTACTTTCTTTTTCATTAAGACATTGCCAGTACTTTATACCAAGGGTAGTTGAGCTTGGTAAAATGAATGAATTGGTTTATGTAAACTGGCGTCACATTGACTATGGTCATCCAGTGATGGAATTGATGGAGTGGCATTTCAACCTACTTTTTAGATTCTGGCACAGATTCCATTATAGCCTGTAAAAATAAATGAATAATTTACATCTGTGTTAGGGACCGTTAGTGGTAAGTGGCAGTGACGGCATTGTCCACTTAACCTGTCCTAACCCGTAAATATTTACAGCCGATATCATTGAAACTTCCATCTTGCTTTGCTCAAAATTGACTGGTGTATTATGACTGCCACCTGCAACGTCCAGTGGGTGGTGACTTGCTTAAATTTCAGCCAGTCACGATTAATCCCAATAACAATGGTGTGAACAAACAATAGTTTGACTTAATATATTTCTACAATAATTAGACGACTGACGGGATGAAAAGGGAGCGAAAGTATACAGTTGTCGATGAAGAAAGAAAAAAAAAGAAGTTTCTTTGAAGACGAGAGACTTAAGCAGGATCTACGGAAGCTAAATTGGTTTCATACGATGCTGCCTCTTTCAACATTATTCCTGTTCCCGGTGAGGGGTTAGTACCGTCAGTGGGCCTCACGCGGTGCATTATAGGCATTACTTAATGTTCTTTGCAGCGTGCCTTAGGCCACTAGCTGCAACCCCTTTCATTCCTTTTACTATACCTCCGTTCATGTTCTGTATATTCCATCTTACTTTCCACCCTCTTCTAAAAGTCGTTTCATAGTGCAGCTGCAAAGTTTTCCTCTTGTTACACCTTTCAAAACTTTACCCACAATTTCCATTTCAGCGCTGAATGACCTTATAGGTCCCAGCGCTTGGCCTTTGGTCTAAACTTGATATTGTAGTTCCAGTTCCAGTTAAGCTTTTCGAGTAACTAGTTTCGTTTTATTAGTCTGTCAGGATTCCTATTGACATTTTTTTTTTTTTACATAATCTTTCGTCGTCACTTACTTTGTTCTTAGAATACATTTGCATTTGACATACGGGTAACTTGAATAAATTTGTTTTCCCTGCTTACTTCCATTCTTATCGCTTTTCGACATTCTTCAACACATTGGTTAATATGTGGATTTTATAGGATTTAATTTCTCGACTCAAACTTGACCCTTTATCGTCTTGAGATTTCGTTAATTTTAGAATACATTTGACGGTTAATTTTAGAATACATTTGGCGGTTAATTTTAGAATATATTTGACAGTTAATTTTAGAATACATTTGACGGTTAATGTTAGAATGCATTTGACAGTTAATTTTAGAATACATTTGATGGTTAATGTTAGAATACATTTGACTCTTAATGTTAGAATACACTTGACAGTTAATTTTAGAATACATTTAACGGTTAACGTTAGAATACATTTGATGGTTAATTTTAGAATACATTTGACGGGTAATGCTAGAATACATTTGACGGTTAATTTTATAATGCATTTGACGGTTAATGTTAGAATACATTTGACGGTTAATTTTACAATATATTTGATGGTTAACTTTAAAATACATTTGCCGGCTGATTCGTCAGCGCCTTGTTGGTATTAATGAACGAGGACACGAACTGAAAGCCTTAAGTGCATAGCAATGTAAGGATTTCCTCGGCTTTAGAAGACTCGAGAACAATCGAGCATTTGAAATCTGGATAACCGGCAGCAAAGGGCTTCTTGACTTCGTGCTTCCTTTCCGCCGGATCGTAAAACCCCCTTTGGTCGATCCCGTGAGCGTAGGCAGCTCGGATGGTATTCCTTCACACTTGGTGACGTCACACTCAGCCAGTCATTCCCCCCAACTCCCACCCTCCACCCCTAACCAACCCCAGTATCCAAATGACGTCAGAGCTTAGGAGGAAATTCAAGAATGAAGATAATGTGTTAATGGAGCGCCGGTGATTAATGAATTTTATCCGTTGTAATCATATTTATTTTCAATAGTATTCCTTTACTGTTTATAACGTCACACTCAGCCAGTCGTCTCCCCCCGCCCCCCCAACCCTCCCACCCACCATCCCCAATATCAAAATGACGTCAGAACCTAGGAAGAAATTCAAGAATGAAGATTGTAGTTAATGGGGCGCTTTGATTAATGAATTGTGCATTATAGTCATATATGTATTTTAGAATGTACTGTTAATGCCTTTAGCGAAATGCCATCCTGTCATGTAAATCTGCTTGTTGAGGCGGAAAACGTTCTCGTCACTGGTCCTCTCATCAGTAACCATATGGAGACGATGCTATGCAGTCCGGCCGGCTTGTATAGATGTTCGTAGGTGTTAACCGTTATTGTTGTCGATATATTATTCTAGTTAAATGCACTTGCAGAGGACGTGTTGAAAAGTCCTGTTAGGGTGGATGAGGTTAATAAAGTTAGGGCAGGTTAATGGAGTTGATCTGTCAGGCCCTTTAAATGATGTACTTGCCATCAAAGTAAGCTGCTACAGCTCTCCACAAGTGCAATCGTTCTTAAATATTTCGTTAAAGAAAGCAACATTGACAAGGTTCACCCCGCCCTGTCCAATCGATCCTAAATATTTGATTAAATGGAGCAAAATTGGCAAGATTCACAGTGACAAGCAATTTTATGTTGTCAACTCGTGCGGTCAAGAAGATTACATGTATTTATATGTATTTATCCTTGTCTGATCGTTTAGCTGTAGGGCTAAGGATAAGATTCTGTCAAGAACCCTAAAATAGTTAACTCCCGCAATAAAAAAAAAAAGTATTGCACATATTTATATTTGTCTCTCTGTTCAGCTCTTGGGCCAAAGATGAGTCGATAAGATTTTGTCAAGGACCCCCCCTGTTGAATCCATTTGTTTTGCGCTGCCGCGGAATATGCAGTCGCGATTGACGTAGGTTATGCGAATCAGTGGCTTTGAGAATCCCCAAAGCCCAAGATAGAGAGCGAGCTTTCAGCAGCGTCTCTGCCCACGCGTCTT
>JANJGK010000012.1:4905925-4908425 GCA_039081455.1 Macrobrachium rosenbergii
GCCCCGTATATGGTATAACACACGAAAGTACTTGGCACTCTGTCGTTTCATTTTAAACAAAACCTGTGGCTTCAGCTAATATATATATATATATATATATATATATATATATATATATATATATATATATATATATATATATATTATATATATATGTGTGTGTGTGTGTGTGTTTGTGTGTGCCTTATTTACTAGAATTTCTAATTATATATATATATATATATATATATATATATATATATATATATATATATATATATATATGTATATATACAGTATATATATGTATATATGTGTATATATATATATGTATATATATGTGTGTGTGTTTGTGCCTTATTTACTAGAATTTCTAATCTGTCTTTAGTCGTACACGCTACTGTAAACGATCCACGACGTTGTTATTGACTATTACTCTCAAGTTTTCAACATCTGAAGTCTTTTGTTTATAGTAACCCTATTTTGAGAGCTTACCCTTTCCTTGGCGATAATCCCCGTAGACTTCCCGCGTTTAGCTTGTTTGTTTGCTCTCTTCCCCCCCCCCCCTCCATTCTCTTTCTTCGAGATGAAAATTAATTGTTAGGCACTCGGCTTGATAGTTACTATTTGGCATATTGAAGTAATATCTTCTAAACATATTTTCCGGGATAAGCGTGATCATATTATGAGCTAGGTTCGTGCACGGTATGTCCGTGCGCGCGCACTTAGTCTATGTGTTTCATGAGGGAAAGGTAATATTTCCTTTTTAAGCCATGAAAGCAAAAAGAAGCAAAAAAGAAAAAAACATATTCTTCAAACGAGGATTCCCATTCCTCAGATGACGAACTCTTATGGGAGGAAGTCTTGCTTCATCACGGAAGTAATGTTTGAAACGAGGTTCGTTTTTATTCATTTGGGACAGGTATGACTTTCGTTTCTGCCCCGGTGTACGAAATCCCGTATCCCAGAGGTCTTATGTGTTGTTGGGGATCTACGTATGCCTATGGAATCTACGCGTGCCTTAGGAATTACGTATTTGCAAAGAACGTTTGGAAGGAACGCGGAAAGAGCTTCTTTAATATATTGTCGTCAGACACGGCTCATATCGGTACCGCGGCATTGATTGAAGCTGGTAGGGCTTCCTTTAGCACGAGAACGAGAGAGAGAGAGAGAGAGAGAGAGAGAGAGAGAAGAGCAAGGGTGTGAAGAAGCGTTTAATGGGGCGGGGGAGGGAGGGTTCGGGAGGGGAGGCGATGAGGCTGGTGAGTGAAAGCCTCAAGGATGTAGGTCTGTCTCCTTCCTCCCTCCTCCCCCTCCCTCCTCCCCCTACCCCTTTCCCCCTACCCCTTCCCCCAACTCATCATCTTCCGACGTCAACAGGGGATGCGTTTGATTTCATTATCTTTCGGGAGGAAGTGAGGGGAGTTGGTTGGGAGACCAGAGAGGAAAAAGACGAAAAGAAGGGGGAAATCAGGGACAAGATTGCTGCTGTTCTGGGAGACGGAGAGTGGAAGCCGGGGGGATTGGGGTTTGGGGGGGTTTGGTTGAGATGGGTGGGTGGGTTGGATGGGGTTGGAAATCAGACTAATAAGAGACTAGAAGGACAGATTGTGGAGATGGAAACAGTAATGGATTAATTGTATTAAGGTGATAGTGTTGTTGATGATACCTGCGGCTGCTCGGCTGAGAGAGAGAGAGAGAGAGAGAGAGAGAGAGAGAGAGAGAGAGAGTGTGTGGGGGGCTGGCGAGAAAGAGTGTGATATTTTTCAAAATAAACTTAGTAAATAATTAAGGCTGTGAAGAGCACAGTAATGTTAATGCTGACTACAAATAAGCTCTGATATATGTCACTTCATCTGACAGCACCCAGACGACTATGGTTGTAGGGATTTTGGCTTTCCAGGGCAAGATAACCTTTATTTAATAATTTACTGTAAGTCAGTCAGACTACCTTATTGTTGATATGTTTTTGACGCGTTCATGTTTTTTGTTATATTCATTACCATTCATTCAGCACCTCATATATGTATATATATATATATATATATATATATATATATATATATATATATATATATATATATATATATATATATATATATATATATATGAATAAGTTCTATCACTGTGATTAACACATTTCCCCCATCCTCACTGAGATCGCCACTAGTGGTTACATTTGCATCAGTACCCACTGCCTCTTGTACCAGAGCGCTAGAAGTTATTCTAAGTTCAAGTAACGCTTTACTTTATTTTTTTTTTTTTAATTTACAATCGTAGGGATGATAGCTTGATGTACTTTTTTTCTTATTTCGAGACGTGATCAAGTGTACGTAAAATTCTCTCTCTCTCTCTCTCTCTCTCTCTCTCTCTCTCTCTCTCTCTCTCTCTCTCTCTCTCTCTCTCTCTCTTGATGGCTTTTCCATTCCTATAGATTCAATTTGCACGTTGCGAAGCGTGGGTCAAATGATATCGTTGATTTTTAATACTGTTCACTCCTATAATATGGAATTTTCTCTTA
>JANJGK010000012.1:4915925-4924314 GCA_039081455.1 Macrobrachium rosenbergii
GGTGACGGATTGCTAATAAGATAGAACTTCCTTGCACAGTTTTGGCAGTTCAGTTCGAATGATGTCTGAACTCCTGGACTTTGAGAAAGAAGAAGACGACGAAGAAGAAAAAAGGCCGCCTTGAGATAGGCACTTGAAAGTTTTCTTTTAATGTTACCCTGGGAGATGGAGCCGTACCAGCTATCCATGGATGTTCCTAGTAAACTTAGGGCATTGTAATGTGTGATATACAACTTGATTCATGAGTGATCTCGACCTAAATGCAGTAGACCTCGTACGGGGGTAGTGCCATCACTGCACCTCACGCGGTGCACTGTAGGCATTACTCAAGGTTCTTTGCAGCGTCCCTTCGGCCCCTAGCTACAACCCCTTTCATTCCTTTTACTTTACCTACGTTCAGATTCTCTTCCATCTCACTTTCCATCCTCTCCTAACAATTGTTTCATAGTGAAACTGCGAGGTTTTCCTCCTGTTACACCTTTAAAATTTTCTTTACTCTCCATTTTCCTTTCCGCACTGAATGACCTCATAAGTCCCAGCGCTTGGCCTTTGGCCTAAATCTTATACTTCAACTAATGCAACATAATCGTAATGCAATAGAATTTGACGAATCAGTCATTCAAACCATGTTTGACAAGCAACCTCACTAAAGGTGTGGACTCGACCCATATAAAATAGAACCGCACCAACCATCCACAGAGGCAGCTTTAACAGAAATAACCCTACAAAAGATAAAGCGCTTCGGGGGGCTCTTTGGTCTAAATCCTGACTGAAGGAGGAACTTGACCTATATATAATGTACTAGAAAACGATGCTATCAATCCCCGTAGTCAGCTTTAAAATAAATAAATAACCGCTCAAAATAAGACACTGGTGCGTTCGGTGGTTCTTTGATATGCCGCCTCACTCAAGGAGAGAACTCGACCTGTATGAAACAGAACCTTGCCAACCATGTTTTTGATATCCAAAATCAGATTAAAGAAGAGAGGTAGACAATTATGTGATAGATCCTGTAGGCATTACTCATTAATGTTCCTTGCAGCGTCCCTTCGGCCCTTAGCTGCAGCCCTTTTCATTCTTTTTACTGTACCTACATTCATATTATCTTTTTTCCATCGTACTTTCCACCCTCTGCTAACAGTTGATTCATAGTGCAACTGCGAGGTTTCCCTCCAGTTGCACCTTTCAAACCTTTTTACTCTCAGTTCCCCTTTGGGTGCTGAATGACCTCATGGGTCCTAGCGCTTGACCTTTGACCTAGGTTCTGTATTCCATTCCATTATGTGCTAGACATACCATGCATCCACGGCTGTGCTTTTGTGCTTTCTGAAACTCAAGCACAGAAGATAACTTGATTTTTTAGGGTCGTGATATGTGACGTCACTGGAGGAGGTGAAATTGACTTAATGCAATGGGACCATTTGAAAAAAACTCAAGCGAAGTAAAAAAACAAAAGAGTGCTTTCAGGTTGCATGGTATGTCAACAAAGGAACGATTACAAACTGGGCCAAAAAGGAGTGCGTTCCACCTTTGCAGCATATGCAGGCGCGACTATGCATGTGCAGTGGAGCGCTTTCGTGTGTGTATGTGGAGTGTGTGAATGACGACTTTTTGGGTAGCCTCATGAGGGCTATTGATTAACCACGTTTCAACCCCACCCTTTCTCCCCTCCTGATTGATATCGTGACACATACGCACAAACGCAGGGCCACAAGTTAGGAGCTCACCTGTCCTGCATGGCGTTGCATTTTCACCTTTTTCACACGTTTCTGTGGAGCCTTTCTATGATTTTTTCTATTATTCATTTCCCTTCTGTTTGCAGCCGTGTTTGATATGCAGGGAAATGTAACATTGGTTTTGAATCGACATCAGATAGAATATTTGCTTTAGCCATAACTTGAATGAATATCCGATTAATAACCTGAATTGGGAATTTTATTTCATATTGTAAACTTTTCATATTTTTGTATCATATACACAATAACTGTATTTTGCCATAAATTTTAAGTAGGTATCAGCAGCTGAATATCAGAGGGAAGATGTCAGGTACGCCATAAGACATGACTATTTTTTTTTTTAATTAGGATTAGATATGTTACATCAGGGAATTTTCTAAACGACTGTGCTCTGTTTTATTATACACTTAAAATGAAATATGAAAAACCGGTCAAGATAATGAAGACTTGATATCGTACACCATAGGATATTACGGGAACTGGAAATCGGGAGGAAATACCGAATGTTGAAGTCTAGTAGAACAAATAAAATTAATTGTAAAAGGAACATGTTGTGCTTCTTCTTTTGTAGGATTGCTGTAATTGTTCCCAAGCCAGGGGACTCTTGTTCGTTGCCCCGAGCAACAAAATATACATGGGTAATTTTCATGAATATGAATTTTTTTTCGCTTTTTTCGTTTTTTATGTGCATAGGTAAAGATCCTTTTCTTGTCAACGCAAGAAAAGAAACTTCAATTATCTTGCGAACAATTCCTTTACAATAGATTTCACGGCAAGGAATTCTTCTATCATCACAAAGAATTGCCAGGATATAGAATTCTTGTATTATTTGTGGTTAATATGTTCTCCTTACGTAAGTGCAAAAGGCATAGAATTCCTTCATTAGTGTTGAGGAATATAGTAGTTCCTTTAATTGCTGGCAAAGGAGAAACATTCTTTAATTACTTTGTCAACAGAGTTCCCATACATAATAGTCAAGATCGGGAAGTTTTTTATTTTGTTATCATACAAACGATGTAGTTTGCCTTGAATATTCATTAAGGCTGGGGACATTTTGCTTGTTGTATGCACAGTAGCTGAATAATTCAGATTCATACCTAGAGCTTGTTATAGCGAGTGAATTGTTCGCTTTTAACCGATACCGTAAACTTACGCAATTGCAACTGTACTTCATCATGCGAAATTAACATTGTTCTTTGAAAGGAAGAAAGGGAGCTATTGCAGAGTCAATTGAGCGGAGAGAATAATGAAAATGATTATGAAATCACAATTGCTTTATGCACGGACGAGAGGGAATGGTTGTGAAATCAACCTTGCTGTTTGCTGGTTGAAGGATAATTGCTGAAGATCAACATTGTTCCTAAAGGAAAAAGAAAAAAAAAGCACTTGAGAAATGAAAATTATTCCTTGCATGGAAAATGAAAGCAACATCATTTCTTGCATGAAAGAATAAGAATAATTGCGGTAACATTATTATTTAGTGGGAAGACGAGGAATAGTTTTAAAATCATAAGTAACATACATTTTCTTAAGTGAATTCATGTCCGAATAATACAATAGTTTATTGATGTTTTTCGTGATGCAAAAATTGTTTTGTGATAGATATACAAGCTGAAGATTTTAAAACCTTACGAGCAACTTGCTGTTCAGTTTAGATTAAGCTGGTCTTATGTCAGCAAGGGCTCTTGATCAGAAGCAGCCGTCAGTATGGCAGGGTTTTAAAAGGCAGTAAGGCGCCTGATCTGGACTTCCGGGTTCAGCCCAACCAATTGAGACGTTAGCAGCTTTCCGCTGTATAATGAAATGATCATGCATTTCTTACGTCAAGACAAGAGGCAGGCTGGTTAAGGACCCAAACGTTGTTTGGTGATAATAAAAAAAAAATAAGAAAGGGCCATTTTATAAGTAAGCTCTAACTTGTTACAGAAAGATGAAAATACTCAAGTAGAGAGCCAGAACCAAAAACAATTGGTTGTGCATATTAATATTTTATGATACTTTAAATTTGGTTGGACTGTGGGTGTTTAAAGTCATTATGAGACTTGACAGTTAAATTTCATAAGTCAGCTAACGGAAACGCACTAATGACCAGACTTAACATGCATGCATACATTCAGCCATGTATGTAAGCAGACTTCACGTATATGCTACATTCCTACATGCGCACGTATTCGTGTATGCGTGTAGACTGCCCATATATACATGTATGTATGCATGTGAGATATACATGCTTTAGTCCGTTTTTGAGGGGGCGTGTTTGTGCCCTGGATGGGTGGGCGAGAGACCCCTAGTAGGTTCGATATATGGCCATAGAAATCAAATTCCAGTTGCCGGCTTTAACGTGGCTATTTTTTTTATGTAGGGTCAGTGACCGGCTTTGTGATACAGGTGAAAGAGAGAGGAAATAAATATTATCTTGATTACGTCCCCTTCAATCCTTATAGAAAACAAGACAGTCGGTCATTTCTGATATTCCTTGTTCGTGTCTTGGGTGTCTTTCTGTAGTTTTTGTTTGCTGTTCTTTATCTCTGTCATAGAGGTACAGGTGTTTAACATTGCTTCAAAGTCCCATTTTGATCTAAAGTCAAAATTTTCTGCATTTTTCTGTTTTTTTCATGGCTGACGGAAACTGTCTCGCCATTCTTCTCTTCCAGACATTTATCAAAGTTCTATCAATTCCCCCATCTTATCTTCATCCTACCCTCGCTTGCCTTACTCCAGACCACCCATTCCTAACCCACCCCCCTCCCCAGCTCCTTACCTTCCTACCCCCTAATCCTTTCTCTCCCCCCTCCCGCCCCCCAGGCTTTCTGCTCCCTCTGTGGTGTCTGGATGATTTAGGAGCATTGTCCGCTTGGGCTGTGGTGGCTCCGTTCTAAAATATCAATGGATGGACTCCCGACGACCAGAGAATATAGAAGGAAGTAATCCACTTACAGAGACAGTATTTGCGTTGCTGTAAAGTCCGCCTTGGCACTTAAAAAAAAAAAAACACGTCAAGATTTTTTTTTCTTTTTTGCTTTGCTTACTTGACTTTTTAGATAGAACGATTTTTTTTCTGTCGGGTTTTAACTTTCTCTTGATTAAAATTGTAGATAAATTTTAAATACTTTGTACATTGATGTAGCCAAAACATCCTGTTTGTTAAATATGAATTGAAATGTATGCCTTCTGTCTCGTATTGTGAGCTAATCATTCCGTATAATACCCTATTTCTGTTATTTTTATTCTCTTTAATTTCTATAATTTTCTTTTTCCTAATTCATTCTGTATCTTCGACATTCATCATCATATTACCATCATCAAGTGTCCCAAGTTGGTATTCTATATCAAAGTCAGGATACTGAAACAAGAGAGAGAGAGAGAATTTGCAAGGGCGACATCCGTATTCATAACACGAGAAGGAATCATAAGATAAACGAAGTAATATGAGGAGCAAGAATGAAAATAATAAGCAAGAGGACGAGAGGAACATAAAAGGAGAGAGAGAGAGAGAGAGAGAGAGAGAGAGGAGAGAGAGAGAGAGAGAGAGAGAGAGAGAGAGAGAGAGAGAGAATTGGTAACACGAGAAGAAATCACAAGCTAAACGAAAAGATAAGAGGAGCAAGAACTGAGATAATATGCGACAGGACGAGAGAACGTCAAAGGACAGAGAGAGAGAGAGAGAGAGAGAGAGGAGAGAGAGAGAGAGAGAGAGAGAGAGAGAGAGAGAGCGAGAGAGAGAGAGAGAGAGAGAGAGAGAGAGAGAGAGAGAGAGAGAGAGAGATAACCTGTAAGGGCGATATCCTTATTCGTAACACGAGAAGGAATCATAAGATAAACGAATATATGTGCAAAAGGACGAGAGAACAGAAAAGGACAAGAGATGAGAGAGAGAGAGAGAGAGAGAATTCTGATGATGGTGATGATGATGATGATGATGTGGCTGCATGTAGGCGTTTATAGAGGCGTGGAGCGTCGGAGAGATGACTTCCATAAAATTCGCCCCAGCCTAAACAGTATCACCTTTACTATGTATATTGGACATCAAGCAAAACGCCCCTTCGAATGTTTTCTTGTCCTTTATCACACCATGCCACACATTTGGGCCCAGGGTCCCTCCCTGTCAAGGGGGGTGGGTGTGGGGATGGGTGGGGTGGGGGTAAATGTGGGTCGGAATATCTTTGGGGGGTGGCAGGAGGTTGTGAGGAGGCGTGACTAAGATGTAACGGGCGTGAGTTAAGAAAAGATGTTTGTGTTTTTTGTGCATATATTATGCAAGCTTGCATGCGTGCATACACATATATGTATATATATATATATATATATATTATATATATATATATATATATATATATATATATATATATATATATATATAAATACTTTGATTTTAGTTGTACGGTTATTTTTCAGTCAGAGAAATTCCACAATAAGCACTTATATATTAGTGCAAATGAAAACATTAGATGAATAAGATGAATGACTTGGTCAGGATACAAAAATTAAAAATTGTATAGCTAGTAATAATGCTGTTAGTATAAATGTGCATGAGATTGGTTGTTTGCATGACTGGATAAGTTACATTTTATGGAAAGGACAAGACAGGTGCTTGCTTGGCTGGTTAAATTTCAAGTCATGAAGGAAGTAAGACGATTGTTTTCGTGACTGGTTAAGTTTCAAGTCATGTAAAAGACAATTTGGTTGTTTGCTTGACTGGTTGGTACATTTCATGGAAGAGCCAGGACAGTTGGTTGCTTGGCTGGTTAAATTTCAAGTCATGAAATAAGTAAGACGATTTTTTGCGTGACTGTTACATTTTAGTCTTGGAAAACATAACGGTTGGTTGCACGACTCGTTAAATTCCAATGAATTGAGTGGATAATGCGGTTTGTCGCAAAGCAAGTAAAGTTTCAAGCCATAGGAAGGACAAAGTGGTTCATTGTATGACTAGTTAAGGTGCAAGTCTTGGAAAAGGCAATACAGGTGGTTGCATGACTGATTAACTTCACACGAAAAAACACGACGGTTAGCTGCGCGACGGGCTACCAAGTTTCAATTCATGAAGAAGAAAGATGGGTGGTTGCACGACCAGTTTGGGCTGTGCGTAAGATACCTGTAATTGAAAGGAAGCGCTCATAGGTGGTTTGGTTATGTAGAGAAAATATGAGTGGGGTTTTAACAAAAAATAATTTAATGCTGTGTTTTGTTGTTAAATATGGAAGAAATTTAGCTTTAGAACAAACTAAACAAAAAAACTGTGTTATCAGGCAAAAATAACTCAAGCTTTAGAAGTGAGTTATGTAGCCCTGCATAGACCTTACAGAAAGGATCGTATATCTACCACCGAAACCTGGCAGTGGACCTTTATAGAGTAATTTATCGCTTAAGCTGGGAAATTTATGGCGTAAGCTTAGGATTTTTAGTGCTTTTGTTTTCCTTGATTCCTATAACATTTGTCGAGATAAGAAGCTCGTCTTTTATTTTTGTTTGAGTGACTAAAGGTTGTAGTATTCGTTTACCTTTCCTGTCAGGCTTCACTCTCAAAATAAAAAAAAAAAAATCCTTGATCTTTAGGAAAGTGAATGGCTGAGTGGTTAGAGGCATTTGTTTGTTTGAGGCTTTTGCATCGATTCACTTTTTTAATGATGCAACTCTGTTAGAAAAGACAGAAGTTCATTCATATGCAGTTGCAACATCTGAATGAATGGGAAAGTGAGAGAATGGACGAGTAAGCCTTTTAAATGTAACTCAAGACAAAATACTGCCGTGGCTTATATCAGCCTCACCTCCTCTCTCTCTCTCTCTCTCCTCTCTCTCTCTCTCTCTCTCTCTCTCTCTCTCTCTCTCTCTCTCTCTCTCTCTCTCTCTCCCCTAGTGTATAGCAAGAAGAAGTGAATAATCTTTCACTTTATAGCGACGTATATTTCTATACAAGGGCTTGAGAGACGCCATAACATATTTTTTAGTAACACCTAATAGACGTTTTTGGATTGGCCGTCTGCCTATTCCCGGTGTTGCCACATTATTTTCTAAAGGACAAATGACTGTATCTGGAGAGGGGGGGGGGTTGGGTTAAGGGGGGCGGCGGCCTGTAGAAATCCAGGGGTGGTGGAGGGCGACTTATATATATTATGCTGACAGTGCAAAGGCGTTATGAATGTAGAGGGAAACAAGACGTACAGACACCGTCTGACAGATCTAATGTATTTTGGAGGCTCTTGGGTTAAGATCAGGGAAAAGGGCTGTCGCTGGAGATTCTCTCTCTCTCTCTCTCTCTCTCTCTCTCTCTCTCTCTCTCTCTCTCTCTCTCTCTCTCTCTCTCTCTCTAGAGTCGTTTTATTGATATTTGTAAGGAAGAATCTTTGGGGTGACGGTTATTGTTATAGTTTATTTATATCTTTAAGATTTATCGAGTGCTTTAGGCCTTTGGGTCTGTCCTGTGGAAGGGATTGTTATTTAAGGGGATGTGCTTATTACATAATTCACACACACACACACACACACACTGTATGTTTCGAGAATAAGGATATATCTATGAAAGAAAGACAGGGAGGTAGAGCACTGAATAATATTATAGGCTGTAAGTAATATAAAAAGTATTTTTCCATATAGATATATATTGGAATAAAACTTACGGATAATGGTAGGATGGGAAGACGTGAGTCACTGAG
>JANJGK010000012.1:4924414-4941914 GCA_039081455.1 Macrobrachium rosenbergii
TCTCTCTCTCTCTCTCTCTCTCTCTCTCTCTCTCTCTCGCTCTCTCTCTCTCTCTCTCTCTCTCCTCTGGCATTCGGTTGTATGCTGATCGAGGCATTATTTTTTTTCGAACGTAAGCCGATTACTACCCCGCCTCCTCACGGTCTTATTAAAGTAGGAGCCAATAGGACTTGATTCAAATTGTAATTGTGCTCATTCCCATTCATTTGTGATTTTTCTATATTTTTTTATACATCATATATTTCAGACTTATTCTCGTGAGTGGTTTTTTTTTATAATTATATGATTTTAAGTTTTGTGTACGTTTTGTTTACAGAACTTTAACATATTCTTGTATTTATATTTGTTCTTAATTGTCTTCCCAGTTAATTTGTGATTTTTCTTAATGTTACGGACTGAGTTTTTTTATATATGTGGTCTTCATGCATTTTTATATTTTTAAGGTTTGGTTTTATTCGCTCTCTCTCTCTCTCTCTCTCTCTCTCTCTCTCTCTCTCTCTCTCTCTCTCTCTCTCTCTCTCTCTCTCTCTCTCTCTTTTTTATATTTTTTCATGCATCTGTTTGTGGAAAGCTGTTTTCTTTCTTTTTTCATAACTTTAAGAATTACGTATCTCCACGTTTCGAAACTATTGACTGAAACATAAATTTGCCGGCAAACGACGACTGAGTCGCATGCATAAAAACATCTATTTTGAGAGAGAGAGAGAGAGAGAGAGAGAGAGAGAGAGAGAGAGAGAGACCATTCCGTGCCCGTGTCCACATTATGTGACATGTGCCTGGGATGGCGTTTCTTGATCCTTGGTTTATGTTCGCGGCACGTCACAATTCCATTAGCCAGATCATATGACCCACTGAACGAGTGTATTATGTGTGTCTCTGGGAGAATCATTTTGAAGTGCCGCCCTTCTTGCATGCTGATGATGAGGCGGCACGCACGTGCGCAAGCCCATTTGCATGCGCTCTCACTCACTCACTCACTCACTCATTCACTGACTCATTCACTCACTCACACTCCTGCTTTATTTTTTTTTGCTTATTGTGGGAGTGGTGCACTTGGCCTCATTTTTGTAATGGAATGCGCACCATGGCGGTGCTTCTGAATTTTAAGTTTTGATTTCAATATTTTCATGCGCTGTTAGTCTTTTGGGTGCTTTATAACTCAGGTTTTATAAAAAAAAAAAAATTTCATTGTGGTTAGCGAGACAAACATTTTAAAACTTATGTTTAGGCAAAACGTAATTTAATTCTGTTTCAGCGTTTAATAAGCTTTGCGGTGCATGATTACTTTGCATTTTACACGCGCGTACACAAACATACACATTTAACTTGTATTCATACTACATTGCATACGTACATTCATACATACATATGCGTACGTACATACATGCATACATATATAATATAATACAATATATATATGTAATATATGGTATACAGTATATTATAATACATTGTATACATACATACATAATATAATATATAATATAACGCATACATACATTCAAAAATACAAATACTTAATTATTCGACTTATCTCATAATGGTTGGCCGTCTTCAAGACAGGAAATCTCAAGAGCAAACAGCTCAGTTCTTCAAGGCCTCTCGAGTTGAAAGGCTCAAAAAAAAAAAAAAAGACAGAAAAAAAAGGGCTGCACTTTTGATCTCTCCGCACTCTTCCTCTTACATAAAATTTAGACAGGAAGAGGAAAAGACGGAAACTGGGGAAGTCGTCACAGAATTCCTAAAGGCGTCTTCTGTCCTTTCCGGAATGTTCGTCGGTGCGTTAAGCTCTTGTCAAAAGCTTCCCCGTTGCTTCTCTGTAGTTTAGCTAAATAGATGTTGATGGTATCGAGTTGGATTCCATTATATATGCTTATGTATATGTGTATGTGTGTGTGTGTATGATGTATGTATGTATGTATGTATGTATATATTATATATATATATATATATATATATATATATATATATATTATATATATATATATATATATATATATATAATACTCTCTCTCTCTCTCTCTCTCTCTCTCTCTCTCTCTCTCTCTCTCTCTCTCTCTCTCTCTCTCTATATATATATATATATATATATATATATATATATATATATATATATATATATATATATATATATATATAGATTATATATTATATATATATGTATATATTATGTATTATATATATATATAATATATATATATATATATATATATATATATATATATATATATTATGTTATGTTATATATATTGCATAGTATGTGCTTGCATGCTTATATTTCACGTTGTCCATTATAATGATTAGTGCTCCATGTAGCCCGCCTTTGAGTTTGACACTTGGTGAGGACGTGTGTGTTCTTAATTATAATTATCTTTTATTTGTTTATCTTAATACGTTTAATTTGAGTGTAACTGAAAATTAAAGTGAATGGTGTAGAAATATTGAAGAAGGAAGTCACAGGTTCCTTTGAAATCATTTGAGCTTTAACTGAGATTTCACTATATTTACTGGCTGACGGGTGAACGTGTGATGCTAGATTATCTATCGCCTAAACTGACATTTTAACACATTTCCTGTTTAAAGAGAGAATATATTCAAATATAAGTGACAAGTTTTATTTGAGACTATAAACGTGTGAGGAAGCGTAGGCAGACCATCTCGGACATAAAACATTATTGTTTCACTTTTATTATTTAGTGATAATTAGTGATAGAATGATTAATTAGAACTAAAATGGATACTTTCTTCATATAGCAGATGTAGATTTTTTTAGTCCCCTTCCTGATCTCAGTCGAAATTCAAATATGTTTAGTGATGAACAGTGCTATACAGTAATAATTAACTGGAACTAAAAAGGAAAATCTTCTTCATACTGTAAGTGATGAAGATTTTTAATCTCCCTTCATGATCTCTGTCAAAATTCAGGCGTGTTTTCGAATTACTACTTAGTGATGAATAGTGCCTATAAAAATGAACTGGAACTAAAAGGGAAATTTTCTTCATACTATGAGCGATGTAGATTTTTTTAATCCCCTTCATGATCTCTGTCAAAACTCGGATGTGTTTTCAAACGTTTTCAAAGCTGGTCGCACCATTCCTGACTTTGATTTAACATAACTAGTTCCCTGAAAATATGTCTCCTTCACATGTAGAAGGTCAAGTTTACTGGAAGTACGGTGGCAGAAGCCCTGCAAGAGAGCTCTCTTCCGTCGTTGTTTTAGTTTGGTTTGTTTTGAACAGGTAGTTCTGCGACAATATCTGGTGGGGTTGTGGCATGTGCCTCTAACAAAAGTCACTGTAAATCGGGCAGCTAATGTATGCATGTGCTTTTGTGTCTATGCATATATAACTCCGCATTAAAGGCAAGCAAGATATATTTGCTTCAATGCACACTGGTGTCTGTGGGTATTATTATGAATTTATGTATTTTTACTTTTTTTAAATGTATCTGCGTACATTTATGGATTCGTCGATGTTTGCACTTTATGAATTCATTTATATCTACGCTTTGTGAATTCATCTGTTTACACGTTTCGTAATTTGTGTATGGGAAAGGAATACTTATGTACACTTTCGAGCCACCTCTCGAGGGTGTCAGTAAGGACAGCTTATGGGATTTACAAGCAACGGCTTGTTTCCTCGACTCGTGTGCTTTACTGTAACAAGGAATCAAGTGGAGTTTTTACTTGACCAACGTTTGAATGTATGGCCATTGTAAATCGTTCTAGTTGAATAGCTCTATATATACATTATATTATATATATATATATATATATATATATATATATATATATATAATATATATATATATATATATATTCATATATATATATATATATTTATTATATATATATATATATATATATATATATATATATATATATATATATATATATTCATATATATTATATATATATATATCTATTATATATATATATATATATATATATATATATATATATATATATATATATATATTCATATATATATATTATATATCTATTATATATATATATAATATATATATATATATATATATATATATATATATATATATATAAATGTATTCCTTTTATGTAAAGTCATCTAATTCTTTTTATGATATTACACCATATTTGAAAACCTGTCATTCTTCTAAAAGTTTCATCATCGTATTTTAAAAATCCTACTTATCAATAACGCTAAAGTACTGTGAAAAAAATTTAAATACTTTTATGCAGTTATACATGTATCCAAATTGAACGTTCATTCTTTTCATTATATAACGTTAAATGAAAACAGCGTTCCAATTTTAAAAGCTTTCACACCATACTAAAAAAAAAAACCTCATTCTATAGATCATTTTAAGCAAAATATATGAAAAATCCCATTTTTAATACCTCGGCTTTTAAACTCATTTATTCTTAATTGTTTCCTTTTTTTTTTCCTTTACAGAGTGGAGCATTGGGCCAACAAGATCGGCACCCACCTTTTCTACCTGTCCAACCTCTTCGCTCAGTATGATGAAATCAGAGACGTGAGTACAAATCCAGGAGATTCAGATTAAATTATATATATATATACACACACACACACACACACACACACACACACATATATATATATATATATATATATATATATATATATATTAGTTATATAAATATATATATATATATATATATATATATACATACATATATATATATATATATATGTATATATGCATGTATATATATACATATATAAATACTTGTATATTTGGCATTAATATATTGCGAAGATTAGTATCTAAATACGTGTATTTTGAGACAACAGTAAACAGGATGTTTATGGGACAACATGAAATATGGCGTCAGTTTTCATTGCCATTTTCTTCAACTGCAATTTTGTTTCGAATTGTATGCGTTGTGGCACCATGCGATTGGTTGTGCATAATGATATGCATATGCGCGCAGGCACATGCATACCATGCATGTATACATATATATAATATTACATATATAAATATATATAAGTATGTATGTATGTGTACATGAATATATATGTACGTGGGATATTAAGCCACATATAACATACTGATAATGAATCCACTTTACTTTTGGATTAATTTACAACCAAAAAGGAAACAGATATGATCAGCTGTCTTACCTTCATCAGGATTCGAACGCATGCCTTTCTGAGTTGGAACACGGCACGACTGTGAAATAATGTAATCGGACATCAAGAGAGATGTGATGGTCGAGTATACAAAGTCACGGTCATCTCATATTCCATAACAGAAAGGCACAGGCTGTGTAATCCTGGTCAGGATAAGAGCGCATATCACGTATAATTCCCTCTGGGCGTTAGCTATTCCCAAGGTAAAGTGAATGCAGTAGTGAATATTATTTGCGGCATTATATTTGAAAAGATATATATATATATATATATATATATATATATATATATATATATATATATATATATAAATGTATAATTATATGATATGTATATTTATGTTGTGTATATATACAATATATATGTATATATAGACGCACATAAATGGGAAAATTAATTTAATATATATAGATATATATATATATATATATATATATATATATATATATATATATATATATATATATATATGTATATATATATATATGTATTACATTACTTTTTTTGTTGTATTGTTGCCATGGTTTCAGTCATTTGCATTTGCGATGAAGACGAAGTCCACGGAATTTACACACCGCATTAGGCTGCCTACCCCGTCGAAACCTCTATTTAAACCTAAAAAACATAAACCTCTGACGATTTAAGATATGTATCGCATCGCTAGCGTTCTTCTGAACGGCCTTTATCAGACCATAGGAACGTGACCTCCCCAACCTGCTTTGATACACTTTAGTCCAGATCTCTGCATTTCTGTCTGCCGTCTTTGAAACCACCACCACCTCCTCCTCTTCCTCCTCCTCCTCCTCCTCCTCCTCCTCCTCTCGTCCCTTTGGTTATCCGTCTCTTTTGTATACTGACCAACAAACTTGATGGTCCTCCCCTCGGGGGAAAACGTCCTAGAAAGGAATCTCCCAGTAAATCTTCCCGTTTTCTTGACTTCGTTTTCTTGACTTCGTTTTCTTGACTCTCCCCTCACTTAACTTTCTGTGCTTAACTTTGCTGCTGGCCGCGTTATTCTTCTTGTTTCTTAAAGACAATCGGAAATGCAATTTATTTTCCGAAAACTTTTGTCCGGGATCTCTTACCCCTTTTAGAAAAGTCCGGGATAGATGCGCTAGCCGTGTGCTTTCTTTGTCCATACTTCCAATTCCAATTGTTAAAGTTACCCATATTTTTCCCATAAATTTATACATATATATATATATATATATATATATATATATATATATATATATATATATATATATATATATATATATATATATATATTAGGTTTTTCAGTTAATTTGAAACAGCCTTGTTTCGTTTGTTAACCTGCACTCCTGTTTTGTGTGAGGAGGCGAGGTTACGTTCGTCTCTTTTTCATTTTCTTCCTCAGTCAGGTTTTGGAAGGCAGATCGACAGGTTCTCGTGATGCAGTCGAGAACAAGCAGCAGCACTTTTTGAAGTATCACTTAGTTGGTGATGGTCCTGATACGGCAGGTGTGGGTCACCTGCTGATGTCAAGGACGTCGTCAACCCAGCTCCCGAGGTCGAGGTGGTGACCAAACCATGGTTACCAGTTTTGAGGAGATATTATCCTTCTGGGGCAGCGAAGTGGCTGTCGCATCGACTCTGTCGTGGTCTTTGGTGATGTCTCGGCAGTGTACGATGGTCGACTTCGAGGATCGTGGATTGGGGCTCTGGATGATTACTCTGTTTTTGTTGATATTTATTTCATTTAGATATGTTGGAGGAGCAGTGTATGGCTCTGGGTAATCATTATGTTGGTTTATTTCACTGTGTGATGTATGATTGTTCATTACCTGATTATTTATTAGTGAGGAGCAGAGTATGGTTCATGTTATTGTGATTTGTGATGAGCAAGTGTATGGCTCATATTATTATTGGTTATAGTTATTGTAATTTGTGATGAGCAAGTGTATGGCTCGTATTATTATTGTTTAGTATTGGTAATGAATAAGTGTATGGCTCGTATTATTGATTATTATTGGTAATGAATTATTGGTAATGAATGAGTATATGTTTAAATGGTTGTTGATTTATTTAGTGCTGCTGTTTAACGTGTTTATTTTAGGTAATTTTTTCTGCTAATTGGTGGTCATTCAGTTGAACTTTAAAGTTATTTGAATTTGTTATTTGTAATTTATGATAATGACCATTTATGTTGTCTCTGTGCTTTCCAAAACCTGGACTCATTGTAATGACTGTAAATAACTTAGGTTTAATAAATTAGGTTTAAGACACTCGAGTATTTTCTTTTGCTCCCTCCTCCTTGGGTTGTTGCAGTCCATCAGTCCATTCCAGTCCCATTTTTATTTAGAGTGTATGAATCTGGTGGTCACGTAGAAAAGTGACCATGAATATATATATATATATATATATATATATATATATATATATATATATATATATATATATAGATAGATAGATAGATAGATAGATAGATAGATAGATAGATAGATAGATAGATAGATAGATAGATAGATAGATAGATAGATAGATAGATAGATAGATAGATATTTATATAAATAATATATATATATATATATATATATATATATATATATATATTTATATTAATTACAGCGTTTGATTGTATGTCACCTCTATACGAAGCAAACAGAAAGTGCGTATTATGAGAAATACGTTATTTTCCGGTCATATCTCTTATTAAAAATCTGATGAAATGAGTCACCTATTTACAGTGAAGCCATATTTTAAACAATAGTCATACAGTCTTACAGAACCTTGTGTTGAGAGAGAGAGAGAGAGAGAGATAATCGACAATTTTGTAAAGTGTAATACGTTTAACGCTTATAAACTGAATGAAGCAGATGCAAGAGGTGTATTGGACAGTAAGGATGTAAGATTTTTTCATATCCACTAAACCAGAAAAGCGAGGACTGAAAGCCGGAGGGAAGCTCTCGAGAAAGCAAAGAAACCTTTTAATTGCAAAAAAAAAAAAAAAGTGCAGATCTTGGAGAAATTTTTGCATTCACCTAATGGACTCATTTCTCTGGAAAATTTGTGAAAGGGAAACTGCGAGGGATATTTTCCAATTATGTTTGGGCTGCTCATCTCACTGCGAGATTATAAATAGAATTTCTAGTCTTTTATCAAGATATGTCCTGATGGAAGGTTTTTATTCCTCAGTCGAATTCTGAAAAGCACTGGCGGATTTAGATACGCCCATTCCCAGAAGATGCTGAATGAGGGGAATCGCGTTTTGGTGCAGAACTGAAAATAGAATGTTACATTTTGCTCGACCCACTTAACACTCACAGCAGACCCCTTAACCTTGCTGCTTGCTAGTTTATAACTCTAGATGTTTAAATATTTATATTAGATTTTTAAATGTTTATATTTTGTTCGTCCCGCTACCGCTCACACCAAGATTTCTCTAGATTTGGCTCACACCATACCACTAAGCCTTGTTGCTTGCTAGTTTTTGACCTAAGATTTTTACATTTTTATGTTTTGCTCGACCCACTACCGCTCATACCAGACCCCTTAGCCTTGCTGCTTGCAAGTTTTTCACCCTTGATTTATAGGCTAAGGTTGCTAGCCTCATGCCCATGATATTAGACAAGGCAAAGGTATAACTAGGGACCGAGATATGAATGACTTAGGCTAGTCTCTTGGGCGTTTTGTCCTATAAATAGGTTATATATGTATAGCTTCTTCCATTATGAAAATTCTTCAGTACCGTGTGACTTTTGGAAATAATAATCAGTGTGATTGTGTTTTTTTAGTGTTATAAAGTTTGATCTAATATATAGATATATCTCCACCCTGGGATTTGCTGTATTTAAGAAGGCTAGTCAACTATAGCAATTTACAAAAGTCAAGTGAGGGGTGTCTCTTCACAGTGCATATTGAAAGACGTAGCTTTTAACTTGTGAAGGAGGGGGGAGGGGGATCGCGATTGAGGGGTCAAAACCCCGGTAAATCAAGATCCTGGCGTTAGGCTAGGTGACGACAGGTAACACCAACGCAAACTGATCCCCCGATGCACTCACCTTTAAACTTCATGGAATTTTAAATTTGGATGAATATTCTTTCTATATTATCTTAAGTTTTTGGCCGTTGTTATGTAACCAGAAGCATTTGATAACTGTTTACGAAGTCATATGCTATGACTTATTAATATTGAGTCCGACACCAAACGGTCGTCACAGCAGTGGCCATCAGCCGTCAAATTTACGACGAGAGAGAGAGAGAGAGAGAGAGAGAGAGAGAGAGATTCCGAATTTATTTCAAAATGTTGCTGTGGAGTTAAGACGATTCTCGACGCTAAGCACCTCCAGTTGAAACCAATTCAGTGACGCCGCCACTCTTCATAAAAGGCGAGCTGCGTCCAAAATAAACAAAGGAATGATCGTATGGGCAAAATCGGGCAATAACTTAATAATAAAGATATGAAGCTATTTCCTTTTTTTTTTTTTACAGAAGTCTGGCGTAAGCCTTGTAATCTCGAAGGCTAGTCCGGATTTCTGAGTATTTGGATGTATTGATGTGCGTTTGCGTGTGTGTGAGTTTGTGTGTGTGCGTGTGTGTTGTAAGAGGATTTGTATGATACCTATCGCATTACTTCGGAGAGGAATAGAAGGAGGGTGGGTTGGGGTGGGCGAGGGAGGGGAGGGACGGAGCGGACGGGGGTGGAATGGGATGGGAGAGGGATTTGTGTAGTCTGGCTTACTTTTCCATCCGTTGGCCGATAGGAAGTCCTCGACAATTTTTCCTTCCACCCATTTTTGGAGTTAATCTGTAAGTTAGAGTTTTTCACATTCGGTGCAAAAGGAAACCTTCCAACCACGGACTTGGAAATCTCAAATCACGTGGTATTGACCATTTTAATGGTTTAAGTAAAACCAGCAGTAGGGAAGAGGAGAAAAAAATAAATGTCTCATCGATTTCTGGTGGGGAGGGGGAGGAGGAGGAGGAGAGGGTTGAAGAACGGGATAAGGAGGAGGAGGAGGAGAAGGAGGCGAATAGGAGGAGGAACAAGAAAAGAAAGAGAAGCAGGAGGCAAGGAGAACGATGAAGGTGATCATTAGAAGGAAGAGAAGTAGGAGAAGAAGAGTAGGGACCTAACGTTGAAGAGGGGAAGAAGGAGAATGCGGAACTTACTTAGGAGGAAGGAAGCCGGGAGCATAGGAAATAAGGCAAGAAAATAGCCCAAAAGTGAATGGGCGTGTGAGGGACGAAATGAGTAGAAGAGGAGGAGATGAATGAAGTGGTTTGGTGTATTGGTAAAAATTATGTATCAAATATGTAAAGAACAAATAAGTGACGATAAAAATTGTTTGGAGAACGAAACTGATAATAATTAAGGAGGATAGTTGTAGGGAAAATGGTAATTAGTAAATGAACGGAACCGTGCAACAATAAAAAAGAGAAAGAGAGAGAGAGAAAGAGAGAGAGAGAGAGAGAGAATATACAGGTAGGAAAAGAGAATACTAATAGAGCTGATCTGAACGTATTATAGGGATTAAAAGCTCAGGGATTCCGGTAGGTGGTAGGACTGATTAATGGAGGTGATCAGGGAAAGGTGATTAATAGATTAATATGATCCCCCTTTTCCCCATGGAATGATCGTTGCGGTGAAAGGGATGGGGCGCAGAGAGAGAGAGAGAGAAAGAGAGAGAGCCCGTACGTGAAAATCTTGCTTTTTTGTTTGCGGCAAAATATCATTGCACCTAAAGAGTACAAGTAAGCATGCTTTTTTTATTTAAGGACCCTCTCTCTCTCTCTCTCTCTCTCTCTCTCTCTCTCTCTCTCTCTCTCTCTCTCTCTCTCTCTCTCTAAGAGTTTTTCGAAACGAAAGGATCATCTATGTATAAGCATCATCCATGTATACACGCCAAACATTGCACCCGGAGATTGAGAGGATAAGTGATCATTATTAACAATTAAAAAGGTAGGTGTTTCATGAATTTCATCAACTGTAACAACAGGAACAGGGAAAAATGAGAAAGCTCATACAACTGAAGTAAAAGGAGACGTGAAGTAACGGCACTCCTTTTCTAACAAAAAATTATTTGGTATTATATACGAGAAGTTTCTCAATGTCTGCCAGTGAATGGTTACAGAGACCGTTAGCTTCGGGCTAAGCTCAGAGAAGGAGGAATGATCATAATGATGATAATAGTATCCCAAAAGATATATCTAATTTTATGTAGTATTTACGGACATTTCGGCAGATCTGTTTGTTTGTCGTCTTGATTAATGCAGCTTCGAGCAACTGACCTTCCATACGAAACGTGCATCCTTAAACAATTTTCTGCGATGTAGCCCTATAGTTCCTCGTTGGATGGGTCGGTACCGTTCTCGGCTAGCACTTTGCTGGCCAACGTTCGAGTCTCCGACCGGCCAGTGAAGAATTAGAGGAATTTATTTCTGGTGATAGAAATTAATTTCTCGTTGTAATGTGGTTCGGATTCCACAATAAGCTGTAGGTCCCGTTGCTAGGTAACCAATTGGTTCTTAACCACGTAAAATAAAATCTAATCCTTCGGGCCAGCCCTAGGAGAGCTGTTAATCAGCTCAGTTGTCTGGTTAAACTAAGGTATACTTATGCAGCCCTATATAGACTGTGTTATTATTTACATGAGATTTAAAACGACAGAATTATTATTATGAGCGCATTACACCAAACGTTGGTTGTTCCAGTTTTCTTACGGAAAGACTTTTTCCAGTGAAACAAACACACAAGACTTGTCGCATCCCTTGCAAGGTATAAAAGTACACGCCAGTATCTTTTGACGTTTCCTTTTTACTGTGAATGTCAAGTGACCGAGGATCCTACCGTATTAGGCCAGCAGCTGGAAGCAGATGGATTCTCTCTCCGCAGAGTTTCACATGTGAGATGTGTATTTTGTTTTGTATTTTATTATGCCTGTTCTTCGATAAACCTGTCTTCCTGATTGAGATGAGTGCTCTTGAGGCATCTTAGATTTTTCTTTCTTGGATCAGGGGAAAAAATCTCTGGGGCTCGTAGAAATCCGTTGCTTAGCAGTCGAGCCAATACTTTGAAAATATTTTATACATAAAGAAATGGATATATGATATATACGCTGTGAGTTTGTATTTTGTGTTATCCAAGAGAGGAATTCTTGCATTTTTGTTTTCATTAACCGTGAAATTTTGATGCCCAGTGCTAGATATTTTAATTTACGTGAGAAATTATTAAAATATCCCCAGGTGGAATCGAAAAACGCATTATTTAGTCCACATACTTTATGAAGACTATATCCTCAGGTTTAATGGCATTTGTTATTAACTGTGTAAAAGCAGGTATGCTGGAACACGGCTGAGCGGACTGCCCATGCTGCACTCGAGTTTCTCTGCATAAAATCCACTCTTACGTGAAAAGATTCTATTGGAAACTCTTAGCTCCACTAGTTTTAAAATTTCTTCTAGACGATGCGGGAAATAGCCAGCATATGGTGACACTTTGTTAATGCTAATATGTCTTTTATAGGGGCCTCGGTAAATAATGAATCCGCATGTAGACTTATTAATTTTATGCTGTGCAGGGGAATATTTTGCCCCATTGAACAGAATGTTGTATGTGATGGGGGGCGGGGGGAGGGGGGAATCATTCGAAAAAAGAGACTCGCTAACCATTTCGAGTTTATACGCATTAAATACCGCACACTTGAAATAATTTACCTTGGTGAGATTTCTTGTGTTTGCGTTTTTGGGAGGCCCTAAAGAAGCGGAAGTTCTAGCGTAATAGACTAATTTTTTTTTACACTCCGTAGGGGGTAGTACCGTCAGTTCACCTCATGCAGTGCATTGTAGGAATTACTTAAGGTTCTCTGCAGAGTCTCTTCGGCCCCTAGCTGTAACCCCTTTCATTCCTTGTACTGTACCTCCTGTCATATTCGTTCTTCCAACTTGCTATCCACCCTCTTCTAAAAATTGTTTCATAGTGCAACTGCGAGGTTTTCCTTATGCTACACATTTGTAACCTTTTACTCTCAATTTTCCTTTCAGCGCTGAATGACCTCATAGGTCCCAACGCTTGGCCTTCGGCCTAAATTGTATATACTATTTTGTTTTTAATTCTATACCCTACTTGTCCTGAGTAATTTTCCTGGCATATATGTCAAAATCAACGGGAATGTTATTGAAAAGTTTTGTGTATTTGTGGGTGTTTTTTTAAGCTTTTCGTATGTAACTCGGGCGCTTTATCCAGATTAAACCGTCTTTGTCCGGCGTTTTGACGACTAATTTTCGTAGGAACTGATGGCTTTTAAAAGCCTGCGTTGGACAAGTACTTAGTACCAGGATCATCTACATGATTCAGCAGTACCCTTTGAGCAACAACACTTCCCTTGAATGATTTATATCGGCAATGAATTTGTCAAAAGCCACTAAGTAATCTAATTTGTCCATAGCGCCCAGTATCAAAGCAAAAGATATTCTCAAGTTTAACGGCAAGTGTTGGTAAATGGTTAGTGTAGACCTCGCTAAGCTTATCACTATAAAGATTGTTTCAAGTTTTTCCAAGGAATGTCAAGCAGTGATTGTGTTTAATTTTCGATTTAGTCTACTAGGATACGTCACAAATTATATATAGAACCACGTCTCTTTTCAGAGGACAGACCAAGATCTAGGGGCAGACACTCAATACCACTTTAACGAAGGAGGCAAAAACACGAATCTGTCACAATGTCCGCTGAAACCAGATAAGATCGGCCATTTCTACTTGGATCCCGTTTTAAAGATGAACGCTCTTTCTCTGTGCTTACCCGGAGTCTAACGAACTCTATATCCCTTAATTGCCTGTCATGTTGAAGCTTCTTGCCTCAGTAGCTGTGTTCGTTACCAAAACCGTTATTGTTTGGAAATGGGTGGAGGAACTCACCCGGATTATCACGCTATTCGTTTTTGCATTTGTTTCAGTCTTATGGACATATCTTTCTCCTTCTTACACAAATTATATATATATATATATATATATATATATATATATATATATATATATATATATATATATATAATGTACACATACATATATATATATATATATATCATTTGTGTAAGAAGAAAAAGCATATATATATATATATATATATATATATATATATATATATATATATATATATATATATATATATATATATATAATGGACTCTGCATAGTCATGCGGTTGAATGAAGTGAGTAAATGCAGCTATTAAGGGAAGTGTCGGAAATAAACTTGACAAATGGCCTGAAGTGTTATTCTGCCCGAGGTAATTTTGTTTCACAGGGAAATAGGATTTCGTCTGTCGTGTTACGTAAAGTGAAGACAAGGAAGTTCTCTCTCTCTCTCTCTCTCTCTCTCTCTCTCTCTCTCTCTCTCGTGTATTAGGTTCCGGTTAAGCCTAGAGGCCTAGCAGATAGTCTGCTCGCCTCTGCCGTAAACAGTGAATTAATGTGTCATGTAGTTTTATGGAAATGATCTGGTGTAATAACTCTGGTATTCCCTTGCATTGGTTTTTTTTCGTGAATTTTTTTTATAATAGTTTAGCAACTCCGTCCCTAAAGTATTATTAATAAACAGGAAGGCAGTTTCCTTCTGGTTCTGGTCATTGACATTATATATATATATATATATATATATATATATATATATATATATATATATATATATATATTGTGTGTATATATATATATGTATGTATATATATGTATTGTATAATGTAGACCACAATTAATAATAGGGAAGGTCAGCACATTACCAGCCTCATTCAAATGGGATTTCTGAAAAAATGAAAGATAACACACTCTGAAGCTACCCCCTCCAAGGGGGAAAGGTGAACCGTTGCTGTTGCATTGAATTTTACCCTGGAGCCACCTCCTGTTATTGAAAAAGGCTTAATAATATTATATATATATATATATATATATATATATATATATATATATATATATATAAACTAGGGAATAACTTATACCCTAGGGGAGTTATCATTGATAAACGGGATTCGAACCGCTGCCCGTGGCTTGGAAACAACGATGTACAGTGACTTTTGACTACTGAGCCATCAGGAGTGGCAAATGTTGCTATCGGCTCTTCTTTACATTTGCCTGTTGAATTTAGGTTTTGTTATTAGTATCGATTTCACTTCACCTTCACCATTATATATATATATATATATATATATATATATATATATATATATATATATATATATATATATATATATATATATATATATATATATATGATTAGAGCAAATTATCCTTGTCAAGATATTTTGTCAGCTTTGCTTACTGTATATTTATATCCTCCAAGACTGATCGTTGGGAAACCCAGCTGGCCCTTTGTGAAGGAAAACAGTAATGGCGAACACGTAGATTGCTCATATGATTACGGAGTTGACATTGTTTACAGGGACAGTCCCTTGATGTCGTTCAGATGATCCGAAACTCTTTTGGAGTCGTTTGCCTTTTGTTATTGTCTTTTGATGATGATGCTAGAAATGAATTCTGTGCTGAAAGTTTCACTGGGTAATTGTTTTGGATTTTTTTTTTTTTTTTTTTTGGTTAGCGTGTGCGTTTGTTTGTTTGTTTTTTTTTTTGCTTTCTCTTGTTTGCTTGATTTTTGGTTTTGATTTTTTGCGCTTTGTTTATTATATCGAAACCGCTTGATGTTGGAAAGCGTTGATACGTTTAAACTTTGCGTATCATATTATTCATGTTTCTGCGTGCTTGCTTGTATGAAATAGTAGTTTATAGCTTGATAGAATTTGGGCATATACTAACGAATATTAAATGGAAATGGTCATTTTGTATTTTCAAGATTTATCGAATGCGATCTAGGAGGTAGGTGGGGGGGATGGTGGGTTGGATTGTAGGTTGGGAGTCACATGGAAACTCACCCGAAAAACTCAGCCAGTCGGAAACACGTTTGAACTCCATAGGGTATTTTGCTTGTGGTATTGGTGGCAGACACTATGCCAATTACGTATTTCCTAATTATTCATCATATCTCCTCCTTGTTTTAGCCTATGAAACAGTCACTGTGTCAGACATCATGATTTGTGTTTGTAATTTAGGATTTTTTCTTTTAAACCATGCGTCTGTGCGCTGTCATACTGGCTCCTAGAATGCGCAGTTTGATTACTTATTTCTTATTCACACTCCCGTTTTTCCGTGCTGATTTATGGTGGCCTTCTTGTTTTTCAACCTGACTCCTCTCTTTCTGGTTTTCTTATGGGTTGGTCATGCTAAGGACATTAGATTCCCCAATTCGTCTGCCTCGGCCATTTTTAGAAAACTAATGTTAGCAGTGTCCCGATGATTTTTTAGGAAATTGTTTTACATCTTTTGATATTGTGTCGATTTCGGTCCAGTCTTTTATCCTAAGCGTTTTCTTGTCTTATATCCCTGGATTACCGGGTTTCAAGCTTCTGTATGGACATACTAGTCTTCTTCTTCTTCTTCTTCTTCTTCTTCTTCTTCTTCTTCTTCTTACTATCCATGGTTACCATTAAGGGTAGAGTCATAGTATCCAGTAATTTTCGTCGGTGATATTTCCATGATGAACTGTGTAGTATTCTACAAAGGAAGTAGTGCTTTGTGTTAAAGCTTCTATCAGACATCATTATGGTGTATTTTATTAAGGAATTCGTGCATTCCCAAAGCCACATATAGCTTACATTGTAAAAGAAAATCATTCTGATTCATTTCACCATTTTAACAGAAATTTTGCGTTCATGCCTTCCTCTCAGTTCAAAATAACTATAGAGATTAAACGAGAAGGTTACATTTAAAGATGAACATTAGCACTGATTATTGATGGCCACTCTGGAGTTAATGACGAGCAATAATTAGGTTTAATGGTGTCCTTAGAGTACAAGCGCCGGATAACCTGTCTGGAGACACCATTACTGCCAGGCAGACTGGAACCAACGGCTGTTTCATGTCTGGAGGGAGAGTTAGGCTCCTCAAAAAAGGCTCAAATGACTGCGTGTCCGGAGCAGTATGTTGCGTCACTGGTTTTCAGCAGTGTGCTTTGTTCTTAGAACTCGCTCCCTGGCGTTTGTATCTTCTCATAAGTTTTTGCTTAGTATACAGTCGCTTATACTCATCAAAAATTATGAAAACTTAAACAGATTACAGTCGCGTATCTCTTCGTGGGCTGTAAGTTCTAAGAACAAAGCAAATTTTACAGTATACAATCGTATTTCTCTTCACAGACATTACATAAAATCTGGTCATTTTTCTGAATTTCGTTGGAATAAGGTTCCCGTGAGTACTATGGGTAATTGCTTGGGGCTAGCAATATCACTCCAAAAATAAGCAATCAAGCCTGTTCCAAGTGTTCTTCCTTTTTGTGAATTTTCTCTTTAGAATTTTCG
>JANJGK010000012.1:4946914-4952480 GCA_039081455.1 Macrobrachium rosenbergii
ATTCGTGGTGGGTCATTTTCAAGTGTTTACAATTCGTGGTTAGTCATATTCTAGTGTCTGTAATTCGTGGTTGGTTATTTATAAGTGTTTTCAATTCGTGGTGGGTTATTTTCAAGTGTCAGAGAGAGAGAGAGAGAGAGAGAGAGAGAGAGAGAGAGAGAGAGAGAGAGAGAGAGAGAGAGAGAGAGAGATTTACATTATACAGTGGCTCGCAACAGTCTGTTATGGACGCCACAAAACAGCCATTTGTAAAAAAGTTGTTCTAGAACTGAGAAGTGTCTACAATCCGTGGTGGGTCATTTTCAAGTATCTACAATTCGTGGTGGATCATTTTGCAATGTCTACAATTCGCGGTGGTGCATTTTCAAGTGTCTGCAGTTCGTGGTGGTGCATTTTCAAGTGTCTACAGTTCGTGGTGGTGCATTTTCAAGTATCTACAGTTCGTAGTGGTGCATTTTCAAGTGTCTGCAGTTCGTGGTGGTGCATTTTCAAGTGTCTACAGTTCGTGGTGGTGCATTTTCAAGTATCTACAGTTTGTAGTGGTGCATTTTCAAGTGCCTACAGTTCGTGGTGCTGCATTTTCAAGTGTCTACAGTTCGTGGTGGTGCATTTTCAAGTATCTACAGTTCGTAGTGGTGCATTTTCAAGTGCCTACAGTTCGTGGTGGTGCATTTTCAAGTGTCTACAGTTCGTGGTGGTGCATTTTCAAGTATCTACAGTTCGTAGTGGTGCATTTTCAAGTGTCTGCAGTTCGTGGTGGTGCATTTTCAAGTGCCTACAGTTCGTGGTGGTGCATTTTCAAGTATCTACAGTTCGTAGTGGTGCATTTTCAAGTGTCTGCAGTTCGTGGTGGTGCATTTTCAAGTGTCTACAGTTCGTGGTGGTGCATTTTCAAGTATCTACAGTTCGTAGTGGTGCATTTTCAAGTGCCTACAGTTCGTGGTGCTGCATTTTCAAGTGTCTACAGTTCGTGGTGGGTGCATTTTCAAGTATCTACAGTTCGTAGTGGTGCATTTTCAAGTGCCTACAGTTCGTGGTGGTGCATTTTCAAGTGTCTACAGTTCGTGGTGGTGCATTTTCAAGTATCTACAGTTCGTAGTGGTGCATTTTCAAGTGCCTACAGTTCGTGGTGGTGCATTTTCAAGTGTCTACAGTTCGTGGTGGTGCATTTTCAAGTATCTACAGTTCGTAGTGGTGCATTTTCAAGTATCTACAGTTCGTAGTGGTGCATTTTCAAGTGCCTACAGTTCGTGGTGGTGCATTTTCAAGTGTCTTCAGTTCGTGGTGATGCATTTTCAAGTGTTTACAGTTTGTGGTGGTGCATTTTCAAGTGTGTACAGTTCGTGGTGGTGCATTTTCAAGTGCCTGCCTGCAATTCGTGGTGGGTCATTTTCAAGTATCTTCAGTTCGCGGTGGTGCATTTTCAAGTTTCTGCAATTAGCGGTGGTACATTTTCAAGTGCCCAAAGTTCCTGGTGGAACATTTTCACGTGTCTACAATTCGTACACACACTATGGATATTAATAATGAATATTACACACAAGTACACGTTCACACACACACACACAGAAAAAACAGGCAAGATCGCGATGGGAAACAATAAAAAAACAACAGAGGAATCAGGAATGACAAGGAAGACAGGGTAAGGATCTCAGGGCTTCCTGTATTTCTTTTGTTGAGGAAACCTATGGAGGGTGATGAAATATTGAACTGCTAAACCGTGTGTGTGTTTGTCCGCGGAGAGAGAGAGAGAGAGAGAGAGAGGAGAGAGAGAGAGAAACACATACACAAAAGGATTATCGAGCATCCGACATAAGGTCACGGTTTATGTAAAACTTCCCCAAACGTACAGCAACCAAAACATTTCTCTCTCTCTCTCTCTCTCTCTCTCTCTCTCTCTCTCTCTCTCTCTCTCCTCTCTCTCTCTCTCTCTCTCTCTCCTCTCATGCTACGCACGACACAATGTTAAGTTCATTGATAATTATATATATATATTTTTTTACCTTTATTTTAGCGTTAGTCTCCCCAATTATAAAAAAATACTTAGATATGCAAAGTCACCATTAACTAGGTTTGTCTCCGAGCTACAAGAAAATGGAAAGCCATGCATTTTTTCAGTCCATGTATCACTTACCTGCCTGTCTCGGTGTCTTCTTGACTGCAAATTGCAAGTCTCAGTCCCATCACCTCATCGAAGTCAGGTCAGTGTCTCCCATCACTTTTAAAGGGTCGTCGCCCCCTTCCCCCATCACCCTCCCATTTTTCGTCAGCGTCGAAATGCACCCTTGCGTTTGTTCTGAGTAGGGAGCGTTGTTCTGAATTCTTTGCCGATAAGTTGAAGATGATGTTTGATGCGCTTTTGTTTACAACGGTTCTGCTTCTTCCTCTTCTTCTTCTGCTTCTCATGATGAAGCAGAAGAAAATATTACTGTTTTTTTATGCTGGCGTGTCATAGGGAAAGGGATGGTTTTATGCTGGTGTGTCATAGGGAGAGGGATGTTTTTATGCGGATATGTCACAGGGAGAGAGATGTTTTGATGCTGGTGTGTCATAGGGAGAGGGATGTTTTTATGCTGGTGTGTCACAGGGAGAGGGATGTTTTTATGCTGGTGTGTGATAGGGAGAGGGATGTTTTTATGCTGGTGTGTTATAGGGAAAGGGATGTTTTTATGCTGATGTGTCATAGGGAAAGGGATGTTTTTATGCTGGTGTGTCATAGGGAGAGGGATGTTTTTATGCTGATGTGTCACAGGGAGAGGGATGTTTTTATGCTGGTGTGTCACAGGGAGAGGGATGTTTTTATGCTGATGTGTCACAGGGAGAGGGATGTTTTGATGCTGGTGTGTCACAGGGAGAGGTATGTTTTTATGCTGGTGTGTGATAGGGAGAGGGATGTTTTTATGCTGGTGTGTCATATGGAAAGGGGTGTTTTTATGCTGGTGTGTCATAGGGAGAGGGATGTTTTTATGCTGGTGTGTCATAGGGAAAGGGATGTTTTTATGCTGGTGTGTCACAGGGATATGGATGTTTTTATGTTGGTGTGTCATAAGGAGAGGGATGTTTTTATGCTGGTGTGTCACAGGGAGAGGGATGTTTTTATGCTGGTGTGTGATAGGGAGAGGGATATTTTTATGCTGGTGTGTCATAGGGAGAGGGGTGTTTTTATGCTGGTGTGTCACAGGGAGAGTGATGTTTTTATGCTGGTGTGTCATAGGGAGAGGGATGTTTTTATGCTGGTGTGTCATAGGGAGAGGGATGTTTTTATGCTGGTGTGTCATAGGGAGAGGGATGTTTTTATGCTGGTGTGTCATAGGGAGAAGGATGTTTTTATGATGGTGTGTCATAGGGAGAGGAATGTTTTTATGCTGGTGTATCACAGGGAGAGGGATGTTTTTATGCTGGTGTGTCACGAGGAGAGGGATGTTTTTATGCTGGTGTGTGATAGGGAGAGGGATGTTTTTATGCTGGTGTGTCATAGGGAAAGGGATGTTTTTATGCTGGTGTGTCATAGGGAAAGGGATGTTTTTATGCTGGTGTGTCATAGGGAGAGGGATGTTTTTATGATGGTGTGACACAGGGAGAGGGATGTTTTCATGTTGGTGTGTCACAGGGAGAGGGATGTTTTTATGCTGGTGTGTCACAGGGAGAGGGATGTTTTTATGCTGGTGTGTCATAGGGAGAGGGATTTTTTATGCTGGTGTGTCATAGGGAGAGGGATGTTTTTATGATGGTGTGTCACAGGGAGAGGGATGTTTTTATGCTGGTGTGTCATAGGGAGAGGGATTTTTTATGCTGGTATGTCATAGGGAGAGGGATGGAGGTTAAAGAAAACTATTGGAGGAATATAAAGTCGGGAATTCAAGATGGATGTTTGTGTCAGAGAAAGAGAGGGAAGGGGTAAGGATTGAGGGGATGGGGAATCATGTGACAGAGAGTGGGAGGGGTAGGTGTAAGGGGGGGTTTGTTAATCGCCACGCCATAACACTCGGCCCTGTTATGAATTTTTTTTAACTTCTTTAATTGAAAGACCTCGAGAATTTCTCTTGTCATTGATCTGATAGTTTCGTTGTCGTCAGGCTGAGTAAAAAAGTATAAGGAGAAAATTATGAGACTTTGCTTTAACGACTTCGATCAGTTAGGAAAGCAGCAAAAACAAATTAAATTTGGAATCTTTAATTATATATTCTGGTAAAATACAGTATACTGTCAAATCGTGAGGTTTTTGCTTGTAATACTTGAAAGCAAATACTGAGGAAAATGTTAGGTTATTTATTTTGCATACTGAGAAGTGTATATAAAATACACTAGTACCATAAAGCATTAACTGTATGATTAGATATGAAATAAAGCACCATAAAGCATAAACTGTATGAGTAGATATGATATGAAATGAAGTGCCATAAAGCATAAATTGTATGACTAGATATGATATGAAATAAAGTACCATAAAGCATAAATTGTATGACCAAATATGAAATATAGTACCATAAAGCATAAATTGTGAATGACTGCCTATTACACAAGCCAATGTATGTGGTACTGTATATTAAAATGACGCAAATATACTAAGAAGGAACGCATTCAGAAATAGGTTCGCATTTAATTATGTCTTGAAATTCAGGTATTAAATATATGCATCGTCCTTTGGATATTAGGATGCAATTGCTTTAATTTTTTTTTTACACAAGAGGACATACCAGAATAGATGCGATTACTTTTGACTAAATATATAATCTCAAGTTACCTTTGAATTTTCTTTCCCTCTTGTTATATATTTATTTATATATTTGTTTATTTATTTACTTATTTATTTATTTACATATTTATATTTGCTGGTCGATCGTTCAGTTGCGTCTATGCAATTCTGCCTGGTATGCGTCTAAATTGCATGACTATATAAAAGGAATGTTATGGGCAATAAATTTCATAGCTCATAAGAAGTGTTTATTTATATATATATTTATGCATATATATATATACATATATTGTGTGTGTATATACGTACAGTATATATATATATATTATATATATATATATATATATATATATATATATATATATATATATATATATATATATATATATATATATATATAGAGAGAGAGAGAGAGAGAGAGAGAGAGAGAGAGAGAGAGAGAGAGAGAGAGAGATGTGTCTGTGTGCGTTTATGTATGTATGTACGTGCATTTATGAATTAATTACTACAGAAATAAATAGATCATGAAATAAGAAGACAGTCGAGCATTCTACTACTGCATATAATACCCTGTATTTAATAATGTAATATATTGCTCAGTGTATAATATAAAACACGCAGAAAAACAGAAATAGACACACAAACAAATACACACGCCTACACACAATCGGCAGCTAAATGAGTTGCTGCGATACACGAATCGCTACCTACCGCTTTGCCATTTAGAAGACTTATTTAGCCATGGCATCATAATAGCGGCGCTCATTATGATCGGTATTTGCCGCTGCCGCAACCGGGGGTGAAAAAAAAAAGGGAGGGAATAACATGGCAACGCTTTTAACGACAATGATTGCGCCTGATTAGGCTCTC
>JANJGK010000012.1:4952580-4957580 GCA_039081455.1 Macrobrachium rosenbergii
CAGTTATTCATAATCTTCGTATTCCTCAAATTTCAAAGCGAGAGAGAGAGAGAGAGAGAGAGAGAGAGAGAGAGAGAGAGAGAGAGAGAGAGAGAGAGAGAGTTTCCAGGTCTTTTTTTTTTCACGGAGCGACAATGTATACCGTCATGTTTTGAAAGCGCTCCCTTTTCACGGCCAGATCTTCTTTTGTTCGGCTGAAAAGAAAGTTGGGGAAAGACTAAAGAGATCAAGTGATGAAAGGTGGGGTCACAATTGTATTTTTATGTCAATATTTTTTTTTCTTTGCATTGGAGAATACTAGTGATACCAACACTGATTGTTATAACAATGACTAAGATACACGGTCCAGTTTTGTTCAGCGACTGAGGGTTGGGTGTGGCTGGAATTTGCCTTAAATGCCCGGTTGGTATAGTTCTTTTTTATGGAAAAGCGATATTGTTATTCTGTATTGCAGGACTGAGCCTATCATGAGAGAGTCAAGTTCCTTTCTTGCTTTAATAAATATATGTGTATATATATATATATATATATATATATATATTATATATATATATATATATATATATATATATATATATATATATTATATACAGGTATATATATATATGTATGTATATCTTTGTGTGGGTGTATGTACATATATATATATATATATATATATATATATATATATATATATATATATATATATATATATATATATATATTGTGCGTGTTGTTGGTGGGGGGGTTGCGTGGATGAGAGAGGGAACGAATCATATTTAAGATTATTACTATAACAAATCATTCTCAAGGAAGATATATGATAACGATTATAACAAATTTGGTTAACATATTTATATATCATGAGGGATAATTATTTGTGTCGTTTATTGATGACATCGTGGAAATTTATGAGACATTAATGAAACGCTAATGCTCTTAGAATCAGGTAATATTATTGTTTTAATATGCCTATAAAAATCTGGAGCATGATAATGCCATCGTAACCATCATTTTAGGTTCTTTAATGTACTAATGCAAACGTATAAGGTAATGTTGCTGTTGAAATCAAGACGAATAAATAATCGTGTGCTTATCATTGTGTTTATTTGCTCATTGCATTAAAATTATTCGGTTTCCGCATTAACCTTGATTACATGTGACGCTTCATCTTCGAAAATCGGGGAGCGCATATTTGCACATTTCGGAAGTCCAAACTTCGCGGACCCTCCAAGATTGCTTCTTGAGATACGAGATGGCTTACGATTAAACCATACTTTAATTAGCTGTTAATTACGTATTCCTCGTGTAATTAATTTGCTCATGAATAATTAAGAACTTGATTAGCAAGTCGCAAATAATACCCCCTTTTTCATCCGCGGACTGTGTGGGTGGGTAGGTGGGTTGGGGGTTAGGGTTGGGCTGGGCATGGGCGTTGTAGGGCACCGTACCCAACTCCCAAATTTTTAGTTATCTGAATATTCGAATAAATCTAACTTATCTTCCTGCCAATAGGGATGATGGCTTATAATGAGTAGAGGGTTTTTTTATGGGGGGGGGGGTGTTCGGGGGCTGTTAAGAGGGGGTATTTGGTTTGGTATTTCATGGAAAAAGGAGTCTGAGAGGAGAGTTTTAAAACGCACTGACGTCTTTCCTCCAAAAGTTCCATTTTTCACGTTTTTGTGTCAATTATAAAATTTTAATTCAATCATCCACGTCATTCAAACTTTTTATTTTTATTTTATTAACATTTAATATTTTTATGGATAAATGAATTTTGTATATACTTACAATGAGCTTAAGAATTTCGGGAGTTTGGCACTGGAGGAAAAGGAGACGAAAATTAAAGGGCTAATTGAAGTCCTTCTATCTTTCCCATGTAAGATATTCGCTCAGTTATTCAGCTAAAATTTTCTTGTTTTTTACTGTAATTGCAAATGTGTTTTTTTCAGGGGCCTAACGGTCTTTATGTATTTAAAAATATGGCATTTACTTCCATTTTTATTATTTTGCCATTAGTTAGGATAATAGTATCAGTGAACATCACTTGAAAAGAAATAGGGAACAGAAGTCAGAGAGAGAGAGAGAGAGAGAGAGAGAGAGAGAGAGAGAGAGAGAGAGAGAGAGAGAGAGAGAGAGAGAGAGAGTCAAATCTCGGATGCATCTCCTGATAAACTAAAGAATCGGTGGACTGTTTCCATCTTTTCATTGTAAGAGAAAATTCATCGCGGCCAATTGGTTACATAAGCATGAACGGTGACACTGTATTACTGGAAATCCGTTCCCGTTTGTTTGTAGACAGAAGGAAAGCCAGCTATTCGATAGGCAGCGTCTGACGCCCCTTGAGAAATCCAGCGATTACCGTTTCTTCAGGTGACCTAACTTTGTCGTTCCACTTTTATCATCGATCAGAACTACACACATAAAAAGGATGATCGGTTCAGTCTGTCTGTTTCTCTGTTTGTCTATCAGTGTGCGCGCACGCACGCACATATATATATATATATATATATATATATATATATATATATATATATATATATATATATATATATATATATATATATATATATATATATATATATATTATATACATATATGTATACATATATATATAAAATACATGTATATATACATATATGTGTGTAATATATATATATATATATATATATATATATATATATATATATATATATATCACATATATATATTTATATATATATATACATATATATGCATTTATATATATACATTTCTATATATATATATATATATATATATATATATATATATATATACATATATATATATATATATATATATATATATATATATATATATACATATATATATATATATATATATACATATATATATACATATATATATATATATATATATATATATATATATATATATATATATATTATGATGCCCAATTCTTCCCGCATCGCCATAATAAGTCATTATTAGATAATGACTGTCACTGACTTCAGATGGGACCATACTTAATTGGCAGGATAGTACAAAGGTGTTAACTGAATTAGTTCTTAGTCAAGCGGTTTCTGACTGGGCTTTATAAACGGTGATTTTGTAGAGTGAATATTGCGCAAGGGCACAAAAGTTCTTGTGTACTATTGATCTTAAACAAAACACAACTAGTACCGTCTACGGAACTTTTGCTTAAAATGGTTTCGTCTCGAATATTTTTACAAAAAAAAAAAAAAAAAAACGAAACTGATTTCATCTGTAGCTGATAGACGTACAGAAAAACTGGTTTCGCTTGCCATTTGGTTGCTTGAACAGAGCTGATTTCGTAGGTATCCAAAGGCGTAAACAAAACTGCTGTGGCAGGTCCTAAGCTTAAAGAAGACTGGTTCCATCATCAAGTCTTAAGCATTCATTAGAAACAGATATCCTTTGTTCCTCATGCTGTTGGACTGTGGAACGGTCTACCTGAGGATATTGTGCACTTAAAACATCAGAAGTACAAGCGAAGATCCTATACGTTATGACCTTAAAATAATTCTCATTGTACTTTTTAAATAGCCTATTTTTCATCTGCTTATTTACTCATTCGTTAGTTTATCTTTTTTTTTTTCTAAAGACTGATCTCTTCTTTCTGTATTTACTGTTATCTCCTGTAATTTCTTTTAAATGAACACCATATTCTATGGAAACTCGAATTTCAAGTGTCCCTGTACGTAGGCTTGTTCCATATGAATAGGGTTCATCTTCTAAATAATAAAAATAACAATTATTATTAAGCTCTTAGGCATAAATAAATGTAATTGCTTCCTCAAGTGTCAAGGATGAACAACCCCTGTTAAACAAGCCTGATTTCCTCCGTGGCTCCCTAAGCAAAGTTATATCCGCTTAATTTTCATTTTTTCAGGCGAAAACAGTAAATCAGGTCGGAGCACCTTCACCCGATGAAGGGTGTGCAGTCTTGATTGCTTTGAAATCCGAACCCGGACACATTTCTGAGCCCAGCCCACACCCAACAATTAGAGGCAATTCCGTCCCTTCGTGAGAGGCCGAATTTACAAAGTGCAGTTCCGGTACGGGAATTGAATTTCCGCTGAAGTTCGAAGCAATGGGAAAATGGCCGAACCATTGCCTCGCTACATAAACCAACGCTTGTTACTGGGCTAGAGTGGGTTTTGTGCCAGGCTCGGTGGCGGCGAAAACAAGAAAGCGGAAATTCCGCGAAGACGGAATGCCGTGTGTCTAGGGGAGGTTCTGTTCGAGTAACGCGCAAACGGTGTGTTTGTGCGTATTTATCTGTATTTATCCGTATTTAGTCTCGCGTATTTGCATGTAATCATAGTTTACACTCAGTTGTGTGGTAACGTGTGGATCGGCTCATTCCTGTACCACAGCGCCTATCTGAAGTGGATAGACAAGTGTTTATTGAACTCTTGTATTAGACATCTCTTATATCGAACATTGAAATTACTTTTAAATTAAAATTTAAAAAAAACTAAATATATGAAAAATGTAAAAATTTTATAACTCACTAATATACATGAAGTATTGATTGATAGCTGATTTCTATCTAGATTGCAAAAACAGATAAGTGGTTTCGTGTTCTTCACAGAGGATACGCAAAACAATATGCCAATCACCTAGGTGGTTGTGACGCCAGATAACCTACAGTCAGTCAGGTTCCTGGACAAAGGAAAAAAAGACATCCACAGATCCAGCGGTTTTTTTTTTTTTTTTTTGTGCGAATAAACACTTCAGCTCGGAGCGACGCAGCAAAGGCGAAGTTATTTTCAAAATCAATTAAATGCCAAGGATTTAAACGCGGAGCTCTGATTGGATAAACAAAAAAAAAAAACTTCAGTTCCTCCGAGTGACCCGAGGCAAAAAAAAAAAAAAAAAAAATTGAAGCAGAAGAAAAACAGAGGACAATAAGAGTTTGGCAGACGTATTAAAGTTTTAATTGAATGGCTAAATCTTTTCCAAAGTTGACACAATCGAACATCCAATTATCAAGTGGAAAAAAAATTAAA
>JANJGK010000012.1:4960080-4987580 GCA_039081455.1 Macrobrachium rosenbergii
TTCTTCCCAGGTTGTGCGAGGTTTATATGAGGCTTTTGAATAAGTAGTGAGAGGCTGTTTAAGACGCTTCGGACCAGGTTATGAAAAGGCTTAAAAACAGCTGTGTGAGGCCTCTGAACAGGTAGCAAGAGGCTGTTTATGAGGTTTTTGAACAGGTTGTGAGAGGTTCGTAAACAGCTATGAGACTTCTGAACAGGTTGTGAGAGGCTGTTGATGAGGCTTCTGAACAGCTTGATAGAGAGGCCTCAAAAGAGGTATATGAGGCTTCTGAGCAGGTTGTGAGGGTCCTGTAGGCAGATGTCTAAGTCTCTGTACTGGTGCGCTAGAGGCTTTTTGACAGTTATGTGAGGCTCTAATACAGGTGTGTGAAATGTCAGCGAGACAGAGACGCATATATCTTTGTACTCATCTTCACTACAATCGCTATCATCGTCATTACACTCATGTCTCATACGCGCAGTTAGAAAATACAACCTTTTGAACACAACCCTTTAACACTACCTTAGTGGGCTGAGGGTAAGTGTCTTAAATCTAACATTTATGTTTACTTCCGGCCTCAAACTTAATCACTATCATTACTGCAAACGCTTGTCACCTAAGGGCCCCTTCATTGAATGAAAGCAGTTCAGTAAAGGCAAAATATGTCAGAGAAAGGCAGAAAGGAGTTAATTCTTAATCGTTATTTTTATCTTTACCATCCCCGTTTGTGTCACCATCACCATCAGAAACAACTCGAAACGGTTGGCAGAAAATGAAACTATTTCAATAGTTCCAAAATGTGCAAGGAAAGAGAGAATGAGTTCTCTCCTTCGGCATTCGCAGGCGACGCAGGCCTCGCTAAAACCGCGCCAATAATCTGTCTTGGGCGCCATTAACACCGAATTTCCCGCCCACAACCCTTCCTAATGAGGCGACTTTTGGACCGACAGTCGGAGGTCATTGTTAGCGGCTAACCCCCCACCCTTCCTTCCCCCTCCTCCTCCTCCTCCTCCTCCAACCCCAATTTTCCACTAAACCTCAGTATGACTCCTTCCCTCCCCGTTCCGCCTGAATGGATGGTAAGTTGACTATCCAACATGCAATGCTGCTCATTAGCGTCTTCGTAAGGAATAGTAAACGTAACCAGAAATAATGAATGAGATAGTTTATAGGTGTGATAGAAAAAGAAAGTTTTCTAATCCTCAGATGGCTCCCACGTGCCTTTACGAATTCATTCGATTGCTGACGTCATTGTTACGTAGGTGGCTCACGTTGGAAGGTAGTGGGTGGATGTTTGCCCCATTGCTTTAGTTTGTGTCGCAGCTACCGATTATATTACAAACGTTTTCATACGATAGATATTCTAAGGTAATTAATGTAATTCTTATGTAATCCTTGACGAATATCAGTACAGATTACATTTGCAAATTATGTTCTTGTCCCTTAACTAAAATCGTGTGCATAGTTTCTAATTATAGTTCAGAAGTGCTTCCTTTTAAAGGTATAAACGTAGGGGAAAAGTAAACATATTTGGAAGGTATTCTTTGCCTAACACCAATATCGATTCTTCACAGTTGCTTAGAGAAAGAGCTTTCGATTGCGGTCGGCTATTCCTTTGTGGTTTGCAATTACATTATATATATATATATATATATATATATATATATATATATATATATATATATATATATATATATATATATATATATTATATATATATATATATATAAAGATAAAAGATCCTTTAAAACGTTTAAACGACGAAAACCATACATTTCGAATTTCGAATAAAAAATATCTGTAATCCTGATCACTGATGAATGTGGACAGAAATGCAGCAGGTTGTTATTCGAAATATATGGGTTTTTATGGGCCTTGTTAACTTTGTGGAACGCTTTTAGATTGCAGTAAAAGATGTGTACATATATATATATATATATATATATATATATATATATATATATATATATATATATATATACATATATATACATATGTATATGTATGTATATATATGTATGTATGTGTATCACTGCACCCAGAACACCCAAAAAAGCACTCTCCTATGAACTCTCTCTCTCTCTCTCTCTCTCTCTCTCTCTCTCTCTCTCTCTCTCTCTCTCTCTCTCAGAGCTCATGCATGGATCTAGAGTAAGCCATTGGATTCCATGCACCAAGCTTTTACTTAACTTTTTTTACATGTAGCATTATTATTATTATTATTATTATTATTATTATTATTATTATTACCTTATTCGGTAGTCGGTTCTGTGTTTGTTGTTGTTTAATGTCTTTTGCTGGTTCAGAAAGTTGTTGCTCTTTCAAAGGAAGAAATAGTTTACGGCCTCGTGATTGAAAGGTACCCAGTGGCTAATAATATATTACCCATTTGAATCAATAACATCAGCATCTTACGAGACATCATGAAAGGATAGAGAGGAACTTGTAAGGTGTGTTTGTGTATGTGTTTGCTTATGTGAGAGAGATGGAGTATGAGAGAGAGAGAGAGAGAGAGAGAGAGAGAGAGAGAGAGAGAGAGAGAGAGAGAATAGTGTCATCGGTAAATACATTTAAGGCCGAGAGTTTTACATAAATTTTTTTTATTTAAAATTCTGAAGAGTTTGTGCTGAAAATTTGTAATCGTTCGAGTGCGTAATTCAACTTAATTATTAAATAACCAATACATTTAAACTGTAATGGTATTGTACAGCTAATTCTCTCTCTCTCTCTCTCTCTCTCTCTCTCTCTCTCTCTCTCTCTCTCTCTCTCTCTCTCTAAATATCCCCTTTTCAATCATCTTGCCAACGATCTGGCTGATTGAGTCTCCATACTTTACATATTTACCCATAATCTTTTTTTTTTTTTGCCATTATAATTGTGTACCCTTGTTTTCTAGTATGGAGCGTCTTGCTTACCCTTTTCTGTCATTATTATTATTATTATTATTATTATTATTATTATTATTATTATTATTATTATTATTATTATTATTATTTCTAAAAATCTCATGATAGCATGAGTCACTAAAATGGTTAAGAAATCCACAATATTGAGAAGGAGAATCGAGCAGGTTATATATTTATATTTATATATATATATATATATATATATATATATATATATATATATATATATATATATATATATATATATACTGTATATATACGTATACATATACACACACATATATATCCTGTATATATATATAATATATTGTATATACTGTATATATATGTATATTGTAATGCATGTTTACAATTACACTATTGGGGATTTCTTCACCATTATTATTATCATTATTAAGAAATACTGATAGTAGCATGAGTCTTGAAATGGAGAAACAAATACACAGTTATGTATATGTACATATATTTAAAGATAAATCTTTACAGATTGAAAAGGGGAATCGAACAGATTCCCGAAAGTTCTCTGTGCAGATTTATCATGAAATATATGTACATATACATAACTGTGGATTTGAATCTCCATTATTATTATTATTATTATTATTATTATTATTATTATTATTATTATTATTATTATTATTATTATTATTCAAAATGTCCGAACAGCAACGTGGAACAAATTCCAGGGAACAGCAGTAACATGCTACGCACGTCTTCGCCGAATCGAATATATTTTGGGGAAAAGTGAGGAAATTACGAAAGAATCAAATTTGGTTTAGAAAATTAGTTCAGTTTACTCTCCTTCTCGTAGTTGTCCCTCCCATTAGTTATTTAAATATCATTTTGTTGCATTTATTCACTTGCTATTTAAATATGATTCTGTCTCATTTATTTACTTGTTTGAATATGATTTTGTCGCTTTCATTTGCTTGTTATTTACATATGATTATGGCGCATTTATTTACTTCTTATTTAATTAGTTAAATATTTGTCGTTTTTTTTCCCTTTCTATTAATTTAGCAGCGTTTGGTCTTTCAGGCTTGTCAGTATAAATGTTTAAGCTGCCTTTAGCCCTTTAGGCGAGTCTGTAGAAAACTTTGCGTATTCCGAATAGGAAATTGACAATAAATGCCTCATCTTCCAGGCAGCGATTAAAACAGTGGCACTCCAGACGAATTCGCTGTTCATTCCTTGGTTCAAAATGAGTCGCCCATCTTTCAGACGGATGCTGCTGCAAGGCGCACATCAAATTTCGGTACAGAATGAGTCGCCGTCTTTTAGACGGATGCTGCCACAAGGCACACACCAAATTTCGGTACAGAATGAGTCGCCGTCTTTTAGACGGATGCTGCCACAAGGCACACACCAAATTTCGGTTCAGAATGAGTCGCCGTCTTTTAGACGGATGCTGCCACAAGGCACACACCAAATTTCGGTTCAGAATGAGTCGCCGTCTTTTAGACGGATGCTGCCACAAGGCACACATCAAATCTGTTCAGAATGAGTCGCCGTCTTTTAGACGGATGCTGCTACAAGGCACTCATTAAATTTCTGTTCAGAATGAGTCGCCGTCTTTTAGACGGATGCTGCTACAAGGCACTCATTAAATTTCTGTTCAGAATGAGTCGCCGTCTTTTAGACGGATGCTGCCACAAGGCACACATCAAATTTCTGTTCAAAATGAGTCGCCGTCTTTTAGACGGATGCTGCTACAAGGCACACATCAAATTTCGGCGGCCTGCAAGGTCTGGGGAGTGCGAGTCTTCGGGGAAATTAAAATTCATCTTGTTAATGTCCCTCTCGCTAGCCACCGGGGATGGAAGGCGCCTTTCCCACGGCGAGACGCAAAGTTTCAGGGAATGGTAATAATGGTGAATTTGAATAATGGACGTCATGCGACAGGAAGCATTATTGTTGTCATCTTTGTTATTAATGTTTTTAAAGTAACAACCGCCCAATAATATTAGCATGCGACAGGAAACATTATTATTATTATTATTATTATTATTATTATTATTATTATTATTATTATTATTATTATTAAAGTAACAACCTTGCAGCAATAATAGCGATGATGTTTCAGGGTATGGTAATAATGGTGAATTTAAATAATGGACGTCATGCAATAGGAGACATTATTATTATTATTATTATTATTATTATTATTATTATTATTATAATTATTATTATTATTATTATTATTACTAAAATAACAACCTTGCAGTAATAATAGCAATGGTGTTTCAGGGAATGGGCATAATGATGAATTTGAATAATGGACGTAATGCTACGGCAAACATTATTATTATTATTATTATTATTATTATTATTATTATTATTATTATGATATAATAATAATAATAATAATAATAATAATAATAATAATAATAATAATAATAATAAAGTAACAACCGGGCAGTAATAATAGCAATGACGTAATCAACAAAGTTTCAGATAACGGAAATAATGATGAGTTTGAATAAGGGACATTATTATTACTCTTGTTATTTTTCGTTATTATTAAGGTAACAACGGTGCAGTAATTATAGCAATGACGCAATCAACAGCTACAACAAGAAAATAATGGTAATTGTAGTGGAAGTAGCAACAGCATTATTAACAGGAAACAACGACAATAATAATAATAATTAATAATGATTATAATGTTCAAAGATATAATCATCATCAGCACCAACGATAAAAGCAATAATAATAATAATAATAATAATAATAAAAATAAATAATAATGATAATAATGTTAAAGATATAATCATCAGCACCAACGATAATAATAATAATAATAACAATAATAATAATAATAATAATAATAATAGTAATAATAATAATAATAATAATGGAAACAAAACTTACGTACTCGATTCGCTCTTTATCGACAAATATTTATATTTGCATTTTCCAGTCGGTGACTTACGTGTTGTTTGGAATTGGGAGTTGGGAAGGGGGGAAGGGGCGATGCCAGGGGACGGGATGGACAAGGCTGGGTGAGGGGGAGGGGGAGGGGGGCGGGGGTTTGCAGAGAGGGGTGTTGAAGTGAAATTAGGACGGCTGGTGTGTGTGCGTGGATGACTTTGGAATTAGATCCCGTAATTCTGGGGCTGCCGTGGCATATATATCTGCCTTTCTCTCCTCTTAGGAGCTGAATATCTGCATCTCATGAGATGAAAAGGAGTCTCTCTCTCTCTCTCTCTCTCTCTCTCTCTCTCTCTCTCTCAGAGAGAGAGAGAGAGAAACAGATTTTTTTTCCACCGAGCGTTGACTCTTCTGCAGTCTGGCGCAGCCAGATATTCTCGCCTCTAATTCCGCGTCTCCAGCTCTGGCTTAGGCTGAGTAACTCACGTTAACATTATGTTGATTCTTCCTAATTCAATGTTTCTCGAGTAGTATGCGCTCTTACGTCCGTATTTATAAACAGACATCTTCTTTTCGGCTTTTCGAGAAGTTAAACATCGCCAAAACACGTTATTTTTCCCGCATGGACGATCACATGGCTTCGCCATTTCTCAAAAGAGCGAACATCATTTATATGGCCGAGATATTATATGCTCCATCCCGACATTCGCGCCCAGAGAGGAAGTCATGCCGTGGGTTGGATAATTTTATGATAATTTCATAGCGGAATTATTTCATGCCCACGTTAGGCTTTATAGTCGGGTCGTTAGGGTTGAATAATTTCGGTGCTATGTACTGTTTGTTACCTAATAAAAATCATAATTAAATTGTTGAGATTATGTTTTTTTATTTGCAAGGGGATAGGTCTATCTGTTCTGTAGGTCATTCTACCCTTATTATTATTATTATTATTATTATTGTTATTATTATTATTATTATTATTATCGATGGTTTTAGTAAGAGTATAACTAGTGGTCTAATAAAACTATTCCTAAATCTTACTGGCTATTCCCTGGGTAATGTTTTAAATTATTTCAAATTAGGATAAACTAATTTTTATGTCACCTGATAAGCATTTTTTAAAAAGTGGATAACTTGCCCTAAATCATTTCAGCGATAGGCGTGACGTAATGCCAATCATTTCATGAATTTTTTTTAAAGTGAACTTTGTAAGTAAATCTTTTTTAAGTGAATAGCATGATCCGATGACAGTTTCTTAATGCCTCCTGCTGTCACCCGTATGTTTCCTTGGGAAATAATCTTCCATCCGTTGTTTCATACGTAGGGAAGATATTTCTCTTATTCCTGTATCAAATTATGTTTGTGAAAATTTTATCCATTCTCGTCAGACGTTTCACTCACTGGGTAAATTATAACGAGATAATCTCATGGCGGAATTATTTCAAAATTACATAATCTTTCGGAAAGACTGCCCGTGTCATCTCGTGATGATAATTTCGTTGTCGGTTGGGAAATTCATCTGGATGTCAGACGCCTCTCTCTCTCTCTCTCTCTCTCTCTCTCTCTCTCTCTCTCTCTCTCTCTCTCTCTCTCTCTCTCTCTCTCTCTCTCTCACAGAATGGAATCCGAGCCCTTCGTAATTAAATTACAGCCTTATTAACGACATTTGATTTGGAAAATATTACATCAGATGGAAGTTTCTTCATTTGTGTAAGCAATGATTATTTGAATTTTGTTATGATTCTATTTGCTGTTGAAGTTTCCCGTCTACGTCGCTACTTATAAGAGAGAGAGAGAGAGATGAGAGAGAGAGAGAGAGAGAGAGAGAGAGAGAGAGAATGCTTCTGCATGTACGCTTCCAAGTGTGTTTACAAACCATATTGCTATGCTCTGTAGGGCACATAAGCACATGCATTTTTTAGTATTTGCTATTATATATATACATTATATATACATATATATATATATATATATATATATATATATATATATATATATATATATATATATATATACACATACACACATATATATATACAGTATATATATATATATATATATATATATATATATATATATATATACAGTATATATATATATATATATATATATATATATATATATATATATATATATATATACTCGTATATATATATATATATATATATATATATATATATATATATATATATATATATACTCGTATATATATATATATATATATATACTCGTATATATATATATATATATATATATATATATATATATATATATATATATATATATATATATATATATATATATATATGCTACAGAATTTTGCTCAAATTGTGCCCATTACTTGGCGTTGAGATGGCGCCTCCAGCCAAAATGAAATGGCACGTGAAATCGAGACGCGCTTTCTCTCCTTTGTTTGCCTCTTTGCCAGGTTGATTTTAGACGTTTCTCCGTTTTTCTGTCTCTGTCTGTGTCCGTTTCCTTAACTGTTTTTTTTTTCTCTCTCTGTTTCCTTGACAGTGAATGTCTCTGTTTCTGCCTTTCTGACCTGTGTCCGTTTCTTTTTGTGTTTTCCTGTCAGGCAGATTCTTGCCCATTGTCTTCCTTATTGTCCATCAGGTTTTAACCTTTGTTTCTCTGCCCGTGAGTTTCTTCTCCCCCCCCTTTTATATCAGTGGGGTTCTTTCCCCCCTGTTTTTCCTGTCAGTGGGATTCTTCCCCCCCCCCCCTGTTTTTCTGTCAGTGAGGTTATTCCCCCTTACCTTTCTTCTTCTGTCAGCCGGATATCCCCTCCCCCTTGTTTTTCTGTGTTTCTTTAGTCTTCATCAGTTTCTCTCTCTTTCTGCCTGCCTTCTGCTCCTGTTATTGTCAGGTTCTTTATGTGTCTCTGTTGTTTTCTTCCTATGTCTGTCTTTCTTTTGTTTGACCGTATGTTTTAGCCTAGTATTTTGTGTGTCTGAACTTTAAGAGAGGTCCTCTCTCTCTCTCTCTCTCTCTCTCTCTCTCTCTCTCTCTCTCTCTCTCTCTCTCTCTCTCTCGTGTTAATTAATGGCCCTAATTAGTCTTCCAGAGAGCTGTAAGCAACGTTTTTGTAAACGTTTCTTCTTGCCCGAGAGCCGAAACTCGCTGATTTCCCTCTGTTGATGTTTTGAGGTCAAGGTTGCGTGGAGAGGGAAGTCACACAAAGAATAATTTCTTTTATTAATTTTTGATTCACGGTTTTATGAAAATCGGAGGATGGTTAGATGTGGTAATCTGAATACGTTTTACAGTAAACTATAACGTAGGGAAGTTACGTCAGGTGGAAGTTGATGGAAAAATAAAAAAAGTAACTTTTAAGTGTGTGATGCATAATTCATTTTGTAATTGTGTTGATCGTATATGCTGCGTATGTGAATGCTGTTTCAGGTTAATCGGGGGTTATCTGGTGTCGTGACTGCCAAGTTGTATCAGATAGAAAGTGATTAAAATTAAGAGAAAGGTTCCGAATAAGTTCTGTTATAAAACATTCTATGGGAAAATCATACCAGAAAAAATCAAGAAGCATTACAGAAGGAAAACATTAAATTTATAGCATGTAAAAACAACACCACATAGAAATTGACGAGCGAATATTAAATAATACCAGATAGTATTTTTAAAAATCTGATCAAGTTGATTTTGCAACAGCGCATAATGTGGGAAAACCATAGAAGGTAGAAATTGAGTGAAATATGTTTGAACTGACAAGAACAATCATGAAAATGTTGCACTAGGAAGCACAACCATTAAATTTTTAGGTCAATGGTCTAAAATAAACTGTTTTAAAACCCATAAATGCGCAAATGCGAAGGTGAATCCTCTTTTGCAGAAATGACCAAAAATGGTGCAAATAAACTGGCTGAAGGTGAGCGAAATTCGCCTGCTTTTTTCAGCAAACAGAAATGTCTGTGTAAAAAGAAATAGAGTTAAATGTGTAGGTAGATCAAAGAAGAGAAGAACATTTATTTGTTTATTTGCCGTGGAGTCCCATACTTTGTCTGTTCGATTTTGATTGTTCGCAAAGACATTTTTTCAAGGTAACAGGATGTTAGAAATTTATTGCTGGAGAAGAATAACAGATGAATCTTTTGAAGTCATATCGTAACTGATGTGAGTGCCTCGTCAAAATTGACCGTTTTATATGCTTTATACATGTGTGTACATATTGATATACATATATATATGTATACATATACTGTATATATTTATATATATATATGTATTCATATATATGTACATATACATACATGCATATACAGTACATAGATACATTTGCAATTGTATCACACGTAATCATGTACACTTCATTGTATTTTCTGGTTCGAAACGTTGTGATAATTGAACGTGGATCTCATTTCCCGTAGACTTTGTGTGATACTCAGAAAATCGATAAATATAATACTGTATGTATACACGTTGCATTTATAAAATGGGATTAAAAGAATAACTAGAGTGAAGGGTACAATTATCCAAGAATATAAAACAAGTTTTGTTTTGAGGTAGACTACAGTTAGACCCGAGAAACCAACTGGGTGAGTGATTTACCCTGCTGAACACTGACTGAAAAGCCTTTCACAGTTTAGCCCCGTATTAACAATTTGTAAATGCTACATGTTTGATACCCAGTGAAGTGAAATTTAGGTTTTGAACCTAATTTATTGCCTCTTTATCCAAATAATGTTTTATGTACTGACATTTGAATTACTGATAACCCAGTTGGTAGCATATTTATCCAGGTAATCTCTTATGTTCTGAAATTTGAATTACTGATACCCAGTTGGTAGCATATTTGTCTAAATCAGTGGTTCCCAACGTGGGGCGTACTTTGATTTTTAAGGAGGGCAATTCGAGAATTTTTTGCCAAGTTAATGACCTTTTAGGCTTCCTCCACGTGAATATAAGAATTTTATATATCACCACAGTGGGGCATCAGGATTTTCGCGGAGATTAGGTGGGGCATGGCCAAAAAAATTTTGGGAACCACTGGTCTGAATAATACCTTCGTCGTGAAATTTGATTTGATGATACCCAGTGGTTAGCATGTAATTAAGGTACTTAATTAAATCTGAAAAATAAACATGTCAGGTATGGATATTAATTCCTTACAGCTAAATTACGCGATGCCTTTACGGCTGAGTGAATTTATTTCTTTATTACAAAGTAGTAATTATTGCTGTTCTGATGTTACTTACCAAATTATAAAAAGAGAATATTAAGGCAACAGTGTGCAAACGGTTCAAAGAATTTTTCGTTTATTTGAACATTAATTCGAGTATACTCCGTCCTTAAATCTAGAAAACCGAGGGAAATTAAAACTTAATCGAGGTGCTCACTTAAACTTCAGAGTAATTGGATCCTCTCCAACATCCTTATAGCATCGAATGAGGATCCAGAACAAGCCTCTTAGTCATCAAACAGAGAGAGAGAGAGAGAGAGAGAGAGAGAGAGAGAGAGAGAGAGAGAGAGAGAGAGAGAGAGAGAGAGAGAGAGAGAGAGAGAATGTAAATTAGCAGTTTGCTAATTAAATCGTCTCGTATTAATCTTTTAATCTTGTCTCCGAGCCAGTATACGAACCTGTCGCCTCCAGTTGTTGACGCAAGAAAAGATGAGAGAAAGGCCCTTCTGGAGGATGGAGGACCTTCTGGAATCTCGTCTGACAAAATTTCGCTGGTTCATGCTGGTTTTGCGCGTGGCAGAAATGCTGATGGCCAATTATTACTCCGTTATTTCATTATTCTTCGTACAGGTGTTGTCATCTTTGAGGAATAGTGCAATCCGTGAACCTTATGTGCGGTACTGGAGGCGCTGCTAAAGGGTGCTTGCAGTGTCCCTTCTACTCTTAGGTGCAACCACTTTTTAGCCTTTTACTGCCACCACTTTTAGCCCTTTTACTTCAACCCATTTTCTTTTACCTTTTTCCAATCTTGCTGCCCAACCTCTCTAACTGTTACCTCTTACTACAGTTGATGGGTTTTCTCCTAGTTCCACATTGTACTTCATCTCCTTAAGCGATTAATGGCCAAAAGTACCCCAGTGCTTGGCTTGCAGTCCTGAATTTAATAAATAAACCAATCAGTCAATCATACAGGTGAGGAGACTTAAACCAATCAGTCAAGCATACAGGTGAGGACACTGGTTCTCCACTAAGTATCCATTTCCTAGACACCTGGGTTAGCCGTTTCCCTGGACTGCAGCTTGATACGAATTCCTGTTATCAACAGACCCATCGAGTTTAGTATAATAAGATGAAAGAAAGAAAGACTTTAACTTTAATATACTGCTTTGCTATGACATTAGCAAGACTCTTGAAAATATTTTAAGTGAACATCCATGTTTTGAAATGTTTTTAAGGAAAAGGAAGGCGGACCATCCTAGAAGACTTAATCTCACCCAAGTTCAGTATTACCGTTGACTCTTATCAGGGCAAGATACTACTCAATTTTTTACGTGTAGGGAAACCAACGCATTGAAAAAAAAACACTTTTAATGCAAGATGGATTCTTGCATGTGCATGTAACAGAGATCTAATTAAATCGACCAGTATCATATTTAACTCTAAAGCAATCAATTTCTGCATAATAGTTCCAGAGACTTGGCGTTTTTCTTATATCTGAAATACTTATTTTCCTTTTTTTTCATCTCACGTCGTTTCATATAAAATAAAAATATTTCATAAAAATATGACATTTCCTTCCTCCTCGGATACTTGACAAACAGAAGCGTTTGCCAAGTATCCGAGGAGGAAGGAAATGTCATGTTTTTATATGATTTTTCTATGATTATTTTTTTTATTCAGACATGAAAGTCTCGTAATGTTTTTTCTCATAATTTTTTTAAGGGTTTGAGAGCTTCCTGTTTGTGAAGAACTCTTAGATTTTGCAATCATCTCCACAGATCGTTAGAATAGTTCGGATCTCTTTTGTGATATCGGAAAACTTTCCTTCTGTAATTTCATGGATTCTCTCTCTCTCTCTCTCTCTCTCTCTCTCTCTCTCTCTCTCTCTCTCTCTCTCTCTCTCCTAGGAATTACACGAAACGATATTTTGATTATTGAATGGAATAACATTAGTAGATTGTTTCTTTTGTTTGTTGAATCCCTTATTATAATAGTTCCTACTGAAACGTAATTTGAGTTATTTATAATTCTACAATTATTCATAGTATATATCGATGTCTATCAAAATGAAATACGAAAAGCGTCGTTAGTGTCTCTACAATTATCATATATTAGAATTCCAGGTATTTGATATAGATATCTGGAATAATATGACCTTAAACTAGAATGGCGTGTGGAGGCCTGGTGCAAGGCAATGGATTACTATTAGGTCCGAGTTCTGCTTCTTTCCGCAGTTTTTAGAAGCTCGTAACCTTTTAATATAAAGTGCTTCTTAGTCCATGCTTTTCTCACTAAGAAGAAAAATCCCTTTACCTATTTTATGCCATTTTTGGGACTTTAGATAGGTAGAGATCCCCGTCTATCAGAACAGTCAGTTGGTTTCACTGGATTTCTTTAGTTCCTTGATGGTATACGCTTAGGATTCAGTGTTAACTACTAGGCCTTTTATTCTTAGAGCAGTTTCGTGGCAATCCACGGAGATTTTATAGATTGTACGAAACAACATTCGAGAATTTAGCAGTTGAATCACTGGCTCGTCCTTTGAGAATTTAGACATTTTGTGAGCCGTGCGTATTGACTTACATTAAGCCATTTCTATTTCTGTCTGAGGGCAGTAGAATCCCTCATGTTTACATGATTGTTTGAATTTATATTATATATATATATATATATATATATATATATATATATATATATATATATATATATATATATATATATATATATATATATATACAGTATATATACATATATATTCATTCATTCATTTTTCAAAATAAATACGTATCGAAATCTTGTTCTTATAATTTTTCTTTCTTTTACTACTACTACTGCTGCTGCTGCTGCTGCTGCTGCTGCTGCTGCTGCTGCTGCTGCTGCTGCTGCTACTATAATAATAATAATGATGATGATGATGATGATAGTGATCATGATTAATTTATTCTTCCTATTCGGGATATAACGATTAATCTCTCCGTTGATGTATCTGTCGGTAATGTTTTCAAGAGCAGAGATCTTATTCCGACCGTCCACGCATTTTGCTTCTAGCGCGTAGTTTTTTTTACGAGTCCCGAGAAAGATTTCCTTTTTTAATAACAGCGTTGTAGTACAACAGATGAGTTTTTTTCCGCTATTTTAGTATCATGGAATTCTTCTTCGCGAGCGCAGAGGCTCTGGGGAAATTTCCACTTTTTTCCCCTTTTTAATAGCAACAGTATGGAATTTGAACGCAGGAAACTTCAATATTTTTATTATCAACATTGTTGTAGTTTCTTTTTCTCGTTCCTTTTTTTTCAATTCCTATAGATTGTGATTTTTCATTTCGTCTCTGTTCTCATTTCGGTGATTTTGCCGTAGACTTTTCAATGTACGTGAATGGCACGACCTTAATCGTATGATTGACATTTTTGCGTCGTTATCTGCTTGTCTTAATATGTTCCATTCTCCCTTCTGTTCCTCTTTTAATATTTTTGCTGTGCCCCGTTTCTCATTACTATTTAATAATCTGTTATTATCGTAATTATTTTTATACTTTGTTCTTTCTTTTCGGTAGTTTTTATGTTTCCCTATTTCCATTCTACTTTCAGTCCTTAACTTCCTTTTTTTCATTACTAATTTCATAAATAATTTTATACTTTGTTCTTTCTTTTCTGTACTTTCTATGTTTCCGTATTTCCATTCTGCTTTCAATACTTAACTTTTCAATACAGTTTTATAATTTATTTAAAATCTATCACTAATATTTCTCACTGGATCATTTACGGCGGTCGTTGGTTGTATAAGACCAGTTCGGGCCTTTCTGGTGGTGTGAAAGAGAGTATTAAGCCTGTTATGAACATCTGATCTCTGACCAACCAACATGGACGTAGATCCTTGAATCTTACTAGTGTTTATGTCTCTACTGGTAGGTAGATCTTAGAGGTCCACTCAAAGCCTCTTATAATCTTAATGTTATACCATACTGACAGGGTCCACCATCAGGAAAGTACACGTGCTGGCATAAGCTGGCTTAATCTGGGCCACCCAACCAACAAATCCACCCTGATGTTTTATAGTCCGGGGAAGGGAGAGAGAGGGGAGGGAGGGAATTATATATCTTCAGAACCGACATTCTAGTTACGGCTTGCAATATGTTGCGTGAGATGACGCCAAGAGGATGATTCACGCGGACTGTTAGCTGATCGATCAGCGAATGTGTGTGTGTATGTGTTTGTGTGTTTGTGAGAGAGAGGTAAGAGAGTGTATATCAGTCTAGTCGTTTTGCTTACATATGCGGAAGTACTATGTTATGTACTGACGCGTAGATGCTTTGTAAGCAAAATATACGCTATTGGAAAAAAAACACATACATACACGTATAACAGCTTAACTTCTCGATGCATACTGTTGAGGTTAGCCTAAACTACCCTGCAACCATTGGAGTTTGTGTTACTTCATCTGTTGCTTTATTTGGGGTATGGGCTCGTGGCGATGAGTGTGCCCAAAAAGTATGAGAAATCGAGAAGTGTATTAGCTATTGCAAATACACACAAACACACATATGTGTATATATATGTATATATTTATGTATTATACATGTAAATATATATATATATATATATATATATATATATATATATATATATATATATATATATATATATATATATATATATATATATATATATATATATATATATATATATATATATATATTATATATATATATATCTTCTTCTTCTTCTTCGTTTTAACGTGCTTTTTTCCCATTTTCTATATGGGGTGAGCGCGATGCCTTCTTGACGAAGGACTTTGATTTGGCGTTGGGGTAGGCCGTAGCCTCGATCGGCTGCCCTGCCTGACATCGCTTAGACCCCGGTAACGATGTGTACGTGTATCGTGCCAATCCCCAGCTCCCTTTCTCCCAAGCAGCGAGGAGAACTATATATATATTATATATATATATATATATATATATATATATATATATATATATATATATATATTCGTATAATGCTTGCGTGAGTTTGTGTATAAGACAAGGAACACCACGCCATGCATTTCCACATTCTCGTTTAGAGCTCGTACTTCTATAACGCCACTGTGATATAAAGCATTTATATTAATTGTATCTATGAAATAGATCTCATATATCCGCTTTGGACATTTCGCGATTTATTTTCAGCGTTTTCGCTCTTTTATTTTCAAGGAAGTGATATTGCAACATTTTCTTCTTTTATTTTGACATGTGTAGGTTAATACTTTCTCTTAGTAATTATGTGTAGTGACGCTCATTTTTTTATGAATTCAGTGTATGGCCTCTTTCCTGGCTTTTCAGCCTCTTGTTAAGCTTTTTTTTTATATTCTTTTACGTTACAATTACCCCATTTTAAAAGATTTTATCTGTATATTCCCCCTTTTTTATATTTTCATCTTTTTTTTATTGTATACACCCTCCGATTGTCACCTTTCGTCGTCCAGTTTTAATTGTTTATTTTCTTATTTTTTTGGCGCCCTTTTAATATTCCTAATTTCAGGCAACTCATTGTATTATTTTTGCAGTTTGTAATTACTGCCTTTTAGTGTTCCGGGTATCTTTATTCCCTTTTAACAATATCCAGTTCATTTTCACCATACTAAAAAAATTTTCTTCTGCTTAAAGTCGCCTCCATTATTCATGTTCGGTTGCTAGTAAACTGATAATTAAGTTATTTGTTCCAATTCTTTAGCTGTCCCCTTATTAATTTATCGGTATTTAATTATTTGTTGGTATTTAGTTATCCATGAAAATTTTTCTTGGTCGTTGATTAGTCTGTCTTAATTTTTGTTATTGTATGCTTCTGCCGAATGGAGTGAATGCCCTTTCAGCTGGCTGCAAGAGGGTTTACAGATCTCTCGAGATTTGTTTGTGCGTGTGTGTGTTTGTGTGTGTATGGAAAATAAGGCCAATTTCGTATGCCTAGTCTTTTGTATAGGGTCTGGTATCATGGCCGGATTCAGACCTTTGCAAGCTCCAAGCACTGAGAAGGTTATGGTTAACCCCCCACCCCCTCGTAAATGTAATTGTGAATAAAAATACCAAGTATGTTGAATTGTACTGCAAAAACCTTTTGGAATGAAACAATTACTGTAAGATTGTTTGTTTTTAAAGTAAACGCTATGGCATCAGTATTCCAGTGTTGTTGTATTCCCACTAATAAAATATTAATCTCTTCGAAGCAATACCAATATCAATAATATTCTTGTTTGTGTGTTGTTTCTCATTTATCGTGGACTCGCGTTCCGCTGCAACATTCGTACCGCAGTCCATTTAAATCTGGCACTGGAAAAAACTCTGCGGGGGGCGCCTCGCTTTCCTTGAGGCCCTAAGCATGTGCTTATTTTGTTTAATGGTTAATCTAGAGCTGTCTGGTACGTTTATATAACTGCCTGCGTGTATACGTGTATATTTCGTGTTTAGTTTTATTTGCACGCCTCTTTCTCACTGCTGGGTATGTAAGTATGGATGTATGCATGTGAATATGCGTGTATGTATTTCATCTCCCTTATCTTGTCTCCTCTTGAATTTATGCAAAGATTCATGTTGACACGTATTTTACATGCATCCTCCGTGTCTGTACATTTATGTATGTATGTTTTTGTATAATAATTTATGTATTTCGTATCCCTCTTCTATAACTGGTTAAATAATTTTACATATGTATGCGATGAATTCGTTATTTTTCCATGTCATGTAATATGTAAGGCAGTCTGCTGTATTATTATTATTATTATTATTATTATTATTATTATTATTATTATTATTATTATTATTATTATTATTATTATTCAAAAGACCCCCCGAACTCTATTTGTATGGAACAAGCCCTCAGGAGCCATTGACTTGAAATTCAAGCTTTCATTAGAAAGAAGTAACAGAAGATGATGGAAATACAGATAAAAGAGATCACTTATTAAATAAGTAGAGGGAAATTTATTATCTCTATGACCGTTTTAAGAAAAAGACTGAGGTCAGTTTAAACAAAAAACAGAAGAACTTGATGTTCATTAGAAAGAAGTAACAGAAGGTAATGGGAAATACAGAATGAAGAGATCATTTACTAAAAAAAACGAAAACTAAAGAGGGGGGAAATTTACTAACTCAATCACCGTTTTAAGTAAATGACTGAGGTCAGTTTAATAAAAAAAAAAAAAAAGCAGGTCGCCACGGGTCATCACGGGTCATCATCTCATTAGGTCTAACGAAAGCATCGCCGTAAATTGGACACCGACACAGGAATGGCGAGTGTCCCCTCCGGTGTTCGTGACTGGAGGAATTTGTAACCGTGCCTTAGTGGGCCCTAAGTAATTATGATGTTATCTTTTTTTTTTATTCATTTAGTTGATCAACAGAGTATTATATAAGCACGTCATTTCATAATGATTTTATTAACGTGGTCTCGTCCCATTGTATTTAAACTCCTTTCATTATATATATATATATATATATATATATATATATATATATATATATATATATATATATGTGTGTGTGTGTGTGTGTGTGTGTGTGTGTGTAATATGTATATATATATATATATATATATATATATATATATATATATATATATATATATATGTGTGTGTGTGTAATATATATATATATATATATATATATATATATATATATATATATATATAAAATATCCAACTTATTTGAATAACATAATAGTATGAATTGATTGTTTCTTTATATTCTTATCAATTTTTTCACTGACCAAAACCCTCCTGTTGTTCCCTAATTCCGTTTATTTATGTAACATCATGAAAGGAATTTCTTCCGTGATCTTATTAATTTGCTTTAGTTTCGTAATCCTGTAAACGTCTTAATCTTTAACTAACGTCAAGTTATGACGTTTTCTCTCCTCTCGGGCGTATTAATTTTATATTTCCCGTCTCTGGCATCATCGTTATTTCCTTAAAAGTTATATTAAGATATCACCATATTCTGTATGTGATTTTCCCCCCTTTTACCTTTTACGTAATTTTTATCTTAGTGGTGGCTTCAAGTGCAGCAGTTGCTAACGTTTTTAGCTTGGAGAGGCTTCCCTTGTTCGCTTTGTAAGACAGACAGCAAAAAAAAAAAAAAAAAAAAAACGAGAAAATTCTTCGCCCAGTGAAGTATGCTACAAAAGGAATTCCGCAACACTACGCAGTTTATAAGAGCACAGTTCCACACTTCGGTATTGTACACGTACAAAACCGCAGATGAGTGTGCTTTTACCAGCAACATTAACGCTAAGTTGGAAAGAATCATGTTCCTGTTGTGAGAGATAAGGACTTGGCTTCTGTATTATGGTCTCAGTGTTAATTAGTTTTGTGCAGGTACACACTCGCAGAGAGCGGGCTTCTATCAGCAGCGTCTGCACAACGTTATAGGGAGCTACGTTCACAAAGAGTAGACATAAGTGGGAGTCTGATTTATTGGGATTTATCATCATCACTAGCTTATTATTGACGTTTTATGGAATTGCTGTTGTTTGTATTTCGTAACAGGCAATCACTATATCACCAACGACCTCCATGGCTTGTGACGTCAGTTGTATCTCACGATGCAGTCAGTTACTGCTCCATACGCTTTTGATTGTCCGGTTAGTGATTCCAGGCATTTACCAACGGCAATCGGTAAACCAGTTAATGATTCATCAAACAGCTGGTAACACCAGCTGTTTCTTACCAGTTGATCAGCTAGCGAAATGTGTAGGTCCTTTGCTTCATAATGTCACTTGTTTCTGTTTAGTGATATGTCACTGAAATGTCAAGCCACCTTCTTTTGGGACGTTACATATGTTTCATATTGATCAGTCAGTCAATCAGCGGGCCGTTAAGTATGCGTGCCAAGACCAAGTATTATGTACACCCAGTCAGTCATTCAGTGTGCTGTTCGTGAAAGTCAGTCAGTGAGCCATCAGTGACCTTTATTTGTCAATCAACTTTGGTTATTTTATATCAGTCAGTCACAGAGAAGTATTAGTAACCTTTCCTTTTTAACACCAGGTTCTTATACTTAACGGTCATTTAATTGATAATGATCACGCATGTTTTGTGACGCCATTTGCCTTTTTAATAAATTAAACAGTCAGGAGAGAAAGAGAGACATTGTATTGCATGAAAGATAGCAGAAGTTAACATGACATTTTAACCAAATCAGAGCATAAGCATGGCCCCTTTATGTTAGCTATATCATAAGATATTTACATAAACGAAAAGTTGCGAATTTTTTTGGGAGGTTAGGGGGCAGCTGTCCGGGGCCCTGGTGTGTGTGGGGAGAGAGAAGTTATTCTCATAAAATAGAGTGAATAATAATTTAGTATTCACTCGCCGGTAGCCATAAGCAGGCAAATTCGGCTAAACAATTGATACAGGGGTTTAGTCCCTGGTGAAATCGACCTCTCTGGCGCATGCCCATAAGGTAGGAAATCGCTCGGAGAAGGCGCTGCAGGAGAGTTCGAGGAGGCATTGAGGGAAGAAAGTAACAAGTTTTGTCTCTCCCGACGCGGAAATGAAAGAACAAGAAAGAAAGACGGGGGAGCTCCAAGTTACTTCTTGCACCTCAAACTCCTCCGGCAAAGTTCTGACAAGGACTTCTCTCTTTCATCCCCCCCCCCTTCCCTGACACACATACTCTCTCTCTCTCTCTCTCTCTCTCTCTCTCTCTCTCTCTCTCTCTCTCTATGTGTATATATATATATATATATATATATATATATATATATATATATATATATATATATATATATATATATATATATATATATATATATATATATATAACCATTCTCTATTTGATGTAATTCTCGAAACGTTTCTAACTTGTATTGGTGGAATACTAAAAGAAAGTATATCGCCTGCATCCTGTCCATTTTAGTTTAAAGTGAAACAGCTGCTACATTTTATGTTTTCGTTCTCACTCAGGAGAGACCAGAGCAGGCAATACTTCACAAACCGGCATCAGTCACAGCGAGAGAAAAAGTTCTTATTCCTAAACATATGTATTGAAGGATTCCGGAAACAAGTTAAAAGGGCTTAATATAGATCAACTCGGTTGATCCATAAGTTCACAATTCCCATATTGCTGGAAGACGAAGTCGCCCCTCGTTTGCTTTTATTTTATTATTTAGCAGTTGCTTTTTCAAAATGCCTCCCCTAAGGCAAAAAGTTAATCGTATCTGATTGCTTTCTGTTTCCGATATTTCGTGATTCAAAGTTTAAGACTGAGGCTTTGCTTTCGCAGCCGCGCCTTCGTTGCTTGAAGAGCTTTTTATAATATTAGTTGTTGCTCGTTTTAATCGTATTTCTACACATATGGTTTATTATTTATTCTTTTTCAATATTATTTTCATTGAGAGGATTGGTTAGCGAATTGCACGTGGCATACTGCAGACATTACTAAGCTTGATTGGCAACATCCCTTCATACTAAACTTTATGGGCAACATCCATTCATACTAAACTTTATGGGCAACATCCCTTCATATTAAACTTTATGGGCAACATTCCTTCATACTAAACTTGATTGGCAACATCCCTTCTTACTAAACTTGATTGGCAGCATCCATTCATACTAAACTTTATGGGCAACATCCCTTCATACTAAACTTGATTGACAACTTCCCTTCATGCTAAACTTGATTAGCAACATCCCTTCATACTAAACTTTATGGGCAACATCCCTTCATATTAAACTTTATGGGCAACATCCCTTCGTACTAAACTTGATTGCCAACATCCCTTCATACTAGACTTTATTGGCAACAGCCCTTCATACTAAACTTAATTGGCAACATCCCTTCAGCTTCCAAATACCATGTTTTTTCCACCTCATTCAGAAACAAACCGTAGGGCAACCCCTGTAAGAGTCTGTTGTCTAGTTAGTCAACTAATTTTCAATACTAATAATAAGTGACATCTCTCTGAATATCCTTGCCATGTTGGTCCGTTCACGAGCTAAATTCTTGTTGTTGTTTTAGATTAAGCTTACCTGGTGTCACCACGGGTTATTGCTCTTCGGTCAGGCAGTATTCTTCATATGCTTCCGTTTACGTGATGTAAGTGACGTGGCGTCTGTACCGTGACATCGTTATTAAAAATTGTCACATTTAAAAAAAGCTATGTGTAACTTTTGCCGAGCGTGAGGTCTTCTTATATTTCAGCTCATTGCTCGCTTAATGTTATTTAGGATAATTAGATTAACAAGTGTAAGAAGAGTGTAATATGCGATGACAAAAGCTCTTTACTTACAATATCTCTTCTCTTCTTGACTCTGCTTCAGTTTCCTTCGTGTTTCTATGTTTGACTTCCTGAAATCTTTTCATCTTTATTCTCTTATGTCACAGTTTCCCATTAATTCTCTCTCTCTCTCTCTCTCTCTCTCTCTCTCTCTCTCTTCATACAACTTTTTCCTCCCGCACTGTCCCTCTTTGTGTCTTTCTCTTTTGTTCTCCCTTTCCGTTTTCTACTCTGTTCTCTTCCTCTGTCTCCCCCCCCCCTTTCTCTCCCTCTTGCTGTTTTCCACATTTTCATCTCTCTCTCTCTCTCTCTCTGTGCAACTTTTTCTTCCTTCCCTCTCCCTCGCTGTATCTCTCTCTCTCTCTCTTTGTTCTCCCTTTCCTTTTCCTACTCTCTCTCTCTCTCTCTCTCTCTCTCTCTCTCCTCTCTCTCTCTCTCTCTCTTTTACCATTAATCTTTTTTCACTCTTATCTCGCCTTCTTCTGCGAACCCTTCTTCCCTTGTCAGCGCTGTTTCATTTCCTGTCTTCTTTGCTACGGTTTGCGGCGTCGGGAGTTTTTCCATATGCGATAATTAGAAAGATTTTGTGTCATGCCGGGACGGGAAGGTTCCCGCAAAGGGCGCAGTACTACTGCAGAATGAGAGAGAGAGAGAGAGAGAGAGAGAGAGAGAGAGAGAGAGAGAGAGAGAGAGAGAGAGAGAGAGAGAGAGAGAGGGAGGAAGAGAGAGAGAGAGAGAGAGAGAGTCGAGGTAACGATGGTCAAATCAGAAAATTTAGTGCATGTGCTATTTGTATATAAAAAACTAATGATAACAGCGTGTTACCTTGGAGAGAGAGAGAGAGAGAGAGAGAGAGAGAGAGAGAGAGAGAGTCGAGGTAACGATGGTCAAATCAGAAAATTTAGTGCATGTGCTATTTTTATATAAAAAACTGTAATGATAACAGCGTGTTACCTTGGAGAGAGAGAGAGAGAGAGAGGAGACAGAGAGAGAGAGAGAGAGAGAGAGAGAGAGAGTCGAGGTAACGATGGTCAAATCAGAAAATTTAGTGCATGTGCTATTTGTATATAAAAAACTTTAATGATAACAGCGTGTTACCTTGGGGAGAGAGAGAGAGAGAGAGAGAGAGAGAGAGAGGAGAGAGAGAGAGAGAGAGAGAGAGAGAGACTCTTACTAGATAAAACCCAGTCTGGATCCATCATGTAACAGATATATTGTAAGATGCAACTGTTAGTAATTGCTTCAAAACTGCCGTCATTTTAACGGGATTAAATTTCTAAATTTAAAAATCTATCACTTTTGTCGGGATGAGTAGCTAAAGAAAGGAAAATATAATAATGGATAAACTTATGAGAACGGAGACGAAAGGCAACACATCCTTTCATTAAAATCATAGTTTGTTTTGTACTACCGCTTAAGTTATTATATTTATATGTCATCCCTGTTGGATAAGAAGTATTATATCAACGAGGCCCCCAAGTTCTGATGGTATACATTATGATAGAGCAATAAAAATGTCTAGTTTTCTCTCTTCCCTCTTCTTATTTTCTCCGTAGCTGCGACCCACATCGGTCGCCTAACAGCTGTGTACGCAGTTCATTGCTTAGGTTAACAAAGATGCAGTGGACTTGTAGGAAACTCTCCCATTCGCCCCCTCCCCGTTGGTTCGAGATTCGAACCAGGGTCGTCCAATTTTGAGCTAGACGCGGTACCACCAAGCTACGAGACCAGAGAGCGATTGCGAGAAAAGCTCTTTTTACAGTTATGAGCAGATAGCAGTCACTTGTAGTCATTGATATTGTAATGATGATAGAAAATAACGTTAGAAGGAGGGAGAGAGAGCGCAACACCCTTTACCCACAGTTCCAGAGAGAGAGATAGGGAGAAAGAGAGAGAGAGAGAGCAACAGCCTTTACCCACAGTTTCAGAGACAGAGAGGAACAGCCTTTACCCACGGTTTCAGATAGAGAAAGCAGCAGCTGCTTTTACCCACAGTTTCAAAGGGAGCAACAGCCATTACCCTCAGTTTCAAAGAGAGAGAGAGAGAGAGAGAGAGCAACAGCCTTTACCCACAGCTTCAGAGACAGAGAGGAACAGCCTTTACCCACGATTTCAGAGAGAGAGAGAGCAACAGCATTTACCCACATTTTCAGAGAGAGAGAGAGAGAGAGAGAGAGAGAGAGAGATGAACAGTCTTTACCCACATTTTCAGAGAGAGAGAAAGAGAGAGAGAGAGAGAGAGAGCAACAGCCTTTACCCACATTTTCTGAGAGAGAGAGAGAGAGAGAGCGCGCAACAGCCTTCACCCACAGTTTCACTTAACCGGCTCCATCGTCGTCCAGCTGGGGCCTCCACCACGAGCGCATAGATATATACTTAATGCGACCTGAGATTGTTGAGATAAAATTCTTTGAGTTTAAAGGCAAACTACACCTTGCGCGTCCCCGACAAGGTTTTGCAAGGCATCGATCCTCTATCCTAATGGAATACTCTCTTGATTTTCATTTCTCGGTATTTGTCATTGCTGCTTGCGCCTGTTTGCTAAGGTCTGATGTTTATTTTGCAACAATGCTTTTTGTATCCTATTAGGCAGGGGGCGTTGTCCACCCAATTTCATGTGGGCTTCAGTTGACGTGACTATTTGGAATTGACAATACCACTATCTGGTGGTTCCCTCTCCAGCTGTTTACTCTTTGCCTGTTCTAAACAGTTCCTCATTTGTAAAATAAGCGTGAAGCAGCTAGATACTGAACTCTTATAGCTTCCTGTGGTACTTGCACTAAAATTACATGGATCACTTGTGATTTTATTGATTATATATATGTATATACTGTATATGTATGTCAAATCACATCAGGTGAAAGAATAAGAGACTGGTTGTAGGTCTTGGCCAATTTCGACGTTATTTCCATGCTTCAAATGGCTTGGAAATAAAGTCGAAACCGGTCAGGACCCACAATTAGTCTCTCATATTTTCACTTGTGGTGATGTGTGATAAACGAATCACGTGTCGATGTGATTATAATCATATAATATTAATATATATATATATATATATATATATATATATATATATATATATATATATATATATATATATATATTTATATATATATATATATATATATATATATATCAGTATATATATGCGTGTGTAGGCGCGCGTAAATATACATATATATACTCGTGTATATATATATATGTATGTATGAGTTATATACATATATACATATATATATATATATATATATATATATATATATATATATATATATATATATATATATATAAATGTATGCTTGCGAGCGCACTCTATCAGACGTTGGAATACATATCTATATTCTCGCTCTGTTGTCTTACCTTTAAGGTCCATGTATCATTAAATGTCTACTTACTGTTGTACTTAAGTACCAAAGACCTGTTATTCACAGTAAACCCAACAAGGATGAAGACGTGTCGGAATTTAATCTCCCTATAGATGGCAGCACTTGAAGTATTGATCAATCAGCAGAAGTTACCTTCAAGGGGAGTAAGTTTGTTAACGGCTCTAAAGAACTTTAGGGCGTTAATTTCATATTAGGCTAATTAAAGACCTTTAAATTACAACTATATTCAGTCACATAGGTATGTTCGTCTGCTTGGGCTGCTGTTGCGATATATATACATGTATGTACGTATGTATGTAGTATAGTATATGTATATATATATATATATATATATATATATATATATATATATATATATATATTATATATATATATATAAATATCATACGTATATATACATATATATACACACTCGTGTGTGTGTATATATATATATATATATATATATATATATATATATATATATATATATATATATATATATATATATTGTGTGTGTGTATTCCACGTTTATTTTACTTTCCACATTTAACACTCCTATCTCACGCCTTCATAAGACCTTTGTCTGGACGAACCTTCCTACATTCCAGGCTTATCCTCGCTTCGAGATTACTTCCGTTCCACTGTCTGGACCGGTGTAAGAGATTTCCAGTTCTGCGCGCCTTAGCATGTGATTTATACATTCCTAAACAATCAGACTACTTGCACGGTTCTTGTCCTTTCCTGTAATACTAAATTTTTCATATTTGCATACAGTGCTTGTTTTCTACAGCAAGTCATCACACTATTGATTTTGACTGCTACCTCAAATGGCAGATGACACTAATCGTTTTGATTGCTACCGCAAATGGCAGATGACAGTAATCATTTTGACTGCTACCCCAAATGGCAGATGACACTATTCATTTTGACTGCTACCTCAAATGGCAGATGACACTAATCATTTTGACTGCTACCTCAAATGGCAGATGACAGTAATCATTTTGACTGCTATCTCAAATGGCAGATGACACTAATAGTTTTGACTGCTACCTCAAAGGGCAGATGACACTGTTCATTTTGACTGCTACCTCAAATGGCAGATGACATAATCATTTTGACTGCTACCTCAAATGGCAGATGACATTAATCATTGTGACTACTACCTCAAATGGCAGATGACATTAATCATTCTGACTGATACCTCAAATGGCAGATGACATTAATTATTTTGACTGCTACCTCAAATGGCAGATGACATTAATTATTTTGACTGCTACCTCAAATGGCTGATGACATTAATCATTTTGACTGCTACCTCAAATGGCAGATGACACTATTCATTTTGACTGCTACCTCATCATTTTGACTGCTACCTCAAATGGCAGATGACACTATTCATTCTGACTGCTACCTCAAATGGCAGATGACATTAATTATTTTGACTGCTACCTCAAATGGCAGATGACATTAATCATTTTGACTGCTACCTCAAATGGCAGATGACATTAATCATTTTGACTGCTACCTCAAATGGCAGATGACATTAATCATTGTGACTGCTACCTCAAATGGCAGATGACATTAATCATTGTGACTGCTACCTCAAATGGCAGATGACACTATTCATTTTGACTGCTACCTCATCATTTTGACTGCTACCTCAAATGGCAGATGACACTATTCATTCTGACTGCTACCTTAAATGGCAGATGACATTAATCATTTTGACTGCTACCTTAAATGGCAGATGACATTAATCATTTTGACTGCTACCTCAAATGGCAGACATTATTTTGACTGCTACCTCAAATGGCAGACATTATTTTGACTGCTACCTCAAATGGTAGTGTGGTATGGTATACATTAGTTATCGTCCTTGTCTTCTACTCACATTGGCTTTTCAAGCCAGCTACCATGGCAAGGGGCAGCGCTTCGTAAATATTGCTTTTGCTGATGTTTTGGAACACTAGTATGAGGTCTTTGAATGTTATATCAC
>JANJGK010000012.1:4992580-5013796 GCA_039081455.1 Macrobrachium rosenbergii
ATGACTCCTTAGGTTGATAATAAATCCCTTAGGAATTCCTTCGTTGTATCCTTCCAGTGACTTGCATTATAATGTATTCCTTAAAAATTCCTTCACCTTGCCCACATGGTTTTATTCATAAGATTTACGTCACAATTTCGTTCATTTTATCTTTCGAGTTTTACTTTTCTGTAAAAGGAAACTATTGAGATGGCTTTGTCTGTCCGTCCGCACTTTTTCTGACCACCCTCAAATCATAAAAACTACTGAGGTTAGAGGGCTGCAGATTGGTATGTTGTTCGTCCACCCTCCAATCATCAAGCATCCAAATTGAAGTCCTCCAGCCTCAGTAGTTTTTATTTTGTTTAAGGTTAAAGTTAGCCATAATCTTGCGTCTGGCCGAAACCACCGGAAGATAAATCTATTTTCGGTGGCCTTGATTATACGCTGTACAGAAAACTCGATTGCGCCGAAGAAACCTCGGCGCATATTTTACTTGTTCATAATTTATTCTTAAAAAGATCGTGCTTCCCCGAGGCCTTGCCTTTGAGGTCCGTCAGGTTTGTTTCTTTCTTTGAGAGGATCTTCATTATGCGTGAGGAGAATCCTTGATACCTGAAAGAATAACGTTTCCTTTCATCCTTGACCGTTAGGCAAGAGATCCCAATTGATGCTTGGAAAGATATATATATCATTAAACAGATCACAGCCTTTCATAGAAAGACGGGACTTCAAAGGACTTCTGTTTCGTTTGGTCGTTGGGCCCTCGACTCTCGCTGTGAAGTCTCGGTCTTCAAAGATACAGGTGGTTTTGTAACTCGTGTGGCGGCCTTGAAACGATGACCTTCTTCTACGGTACTGAAATTCTTGGTAGTTCAGACTTGTAGGTTTGATCGTATACCTAACAAGTAAAATGTGCGCCGAAGTTTCTTCGGCGCAATCGACTTTTCTATATAGCGTACAATGCTGTATGAGCCGTGGCCCATGGAACTTTCAGCCACGGCCCGGTGGTGGCCTGTCCTGTAGCGTTGCCAGACGCACGATCATGGCTAACTTTAACCTTAAAAATAAAATTTAAACTACTGAGGCTAGAGGGCTGCAATTTGGTATGTTTGATAATTGGAGGGTGGATGATCAACATACCAATTTGTAGCCCTTTAGCCTTAGTAGTTTTTAAGATCTGTGGGCGGAGAGAAAAAGTGCGGACGGACAGACAAATAGCCATCTCAATAGTTTTCTTTTACAGAAAGCTAAAAATCTTTGCTTTCATTGGTGGTTTTACCTTCCAATTACAACCCTCTCCTGAATAGCCTTCATTTATGGCACTGGCACTTATGTGCAGTGAAGATCTTGACCTTCTCTAATGATATAAACATTCTTGTGACTTCTAGACTTTGTTTTCGTGGTACCTTGATGTCCTTACCGTCCTAGTCTTTACTTTTATTAAAATGTAGTTTTCTGCCGATACGACCAGGAGTCTTATCTTTACTTTAGGTCTTTACTTTAACTGTCGATGACCAGAGTCATCATAAATGATTATTTTTTACCTTAATGTGACCTGGTTGATAGGGCGGGTCTTTTTCTACTTTATGATGTTGTTCTTTTCAAAACTTTGCTTTTTCTTTGGCAGATACTTTGGTTTTAACCAAAATTTATAGTTTGCCAAGTAAAAATTCCATTACGGAGAGATGCGTTTCATGTATAAAGCTAATGAAATGTGTTCGAAAGATTTTACGCGTTTTTTAAAATTTTCTTAAAATAGAGGTTTTAAAAGACTCTGGACGTCATTTAAATTTTCTTAAAATTGAGCGTTTTATCTTTGTTGCACTGATGCCATTTTCGTTGTTTTTTTCAGTCACTCGATCAGTCAATCAATCAATCAGTCCCTTTGATCTTAAGGCATAGTTGTCGCCTTTCAATTTAACAATCGTCCTTCAAAGATATTTCCCCTGAGACCCGGAAGTGATTTCACGTCCGTTTTGAACGTGGAGTTTCTCGTAACCTCGAAAATGGAGAGTCACGGCAGTTGAATTGTTACGGGTTTATATCCAGAATTCGGTTAGGCGTTGGAAATTAAGCCTAAGATAGAATTGGCTTTTTTTTTTTTTTCCTTAGTCAGTCAGTTTCGAGACTGGCAAGAAATCTTACCGCCGGTGACTGATCTGTTTCCGTTTGATATGGGGAGAGGATTATTTTTCTCTCCTCTCTCTCGTTCGTTTTCCTTTTTCATTTTTTCTTCCACCTTTCTTTCCACCCTCTCCTAACACTTGTTTCACAGTGCAAATTCGAGGTTTTCCTCTTGTTATACCTTCAAAACCTTTTTACCCTCAATTTCCTTTTCAGTACTGAATGACCTATTAGGTCCCAGTACTTGGTCTTCCGCCTAAATTTTATATTCCATTCCAGGATGTTTTCTTGTTTTTTCTGGAAGTGTAACCGTTGAAACTGGAAATTACTCACTAATCCGTGACTCCTTTCTGGAACCGTATGGAATATGCAAGACGTACAAAACTCATTTAGGTGGGCAATAATTCAGATAGATACCCGAACGCAGATCTATAGAGCGCGTACGGTAATGCACGTCAGGGCTCTCTCTCTCTCTCTCTCTCTCTCTCTCTCTCTCTCTCTCTCTCTCTCTCTCTCTCTCTCTCTCTCTCTCCGTATGACACCAGACGCCGAAATAAAAAACATCCAGTAAGTGTGTGTACGATGCACCTTAATCCTGGCAATTAAAATTAAAGCTGTTTTCAAATGACGCGAGAGCGAAACTTGTGTCTACAAAGCTTTTATCTGCATTTGCATACTGGGCTGGATGTTGGCCGGGGATGGCGCGAGTCGAGAGGACAGCTTTAGGGTGTTAGAGATAGGGGGGGTGGGTGTGGGGTGGTGGGTGGATGGGGAGAGGGAGGAGGGATGCTTTTGGGGGTGAGGGGGCCCGTGGGGGAGGAGGAGGAGGAGAAGGAGGTGGTGGTGGTGGTGGTGGGAGAGGGAGAAGCTGTGGTCTTTCCTTTCCTGTCCCGCTTCCCTGACTGGGGTATCTGCGTGTGTGTATGTGCGTTTGTGTGTATGTGTGTGTGTGTGTGTGTGTGGATAAGAGAGAGAGGGTGTGCGTGTGTGTGTGCGTGCGCGCGTGTGTTTGTGTGCACTAGACGGAAAGATTTAATGCAAGCACATCCTGCCGTATTTGCTTTCTGGAACCGAGTCCTGCTTGCTATTCCATCCATAGGCGTCAGAAAAAGTAAGGCAGAGAGAGAGAGAGAGAGAGAGAGAGAGAGAGAGAGAGAGAGAGAGAGAGAGATTTTCTGAGACATCTTCCATGAGGAAAGAGAGAGAGAGAGAGGGTGTGGGAGATTTTTTTTATCTGTGTTCGTATGTATGATTACATATGACGTTTCGCCCATAGCTTTGGAAGAAGAACCGGCTCAGAAATGGGTCGTAGTCTTTTGACATATAAATGTGCAGCTGCTGTGGCATTTCGTGGGTTGCCCTTCCAGTAGGATTGTAAAGAAAGAGAGAGAGAGAGAGAGAGAGAGAGAGAGAGAGAGAGGGGGGGGCCGCGGAAAGGGGAGACGGGGGGTATAAGGGAAAGTTTTGCACATCTAACAAAGTTCGAGCCATTTTGTCGTCTGCCATCGTTCTAAATTCTCCTGTTTTGTGAGGGGAACTTTAGGTAACTGGTGGGTAAGGGGTGGGGGTAGAGGCGAAGGGAGGGGGATGAGGTAAGTTTTATTTACCTCGCACTCTTTGCTAGTGTCGTCTTCTTCTTCTTCTTCTTCTTCTTCTTCTTCTTCTTCTTCTTCTTCCGAGATGTTTAAATGAAGAGGCTTGATATAAGAAGAGAGGGATCATGGGTTGAGGAACTTTGTCTGAGAATTCTAATATTAGATTATTTGCAAAATGAATTTTTATGTGTCTTTTCCCTTCTGGGTGTTGACTTCTCTGAGATGAAAGAGGTGACTTTTCTCCTTTGCTTAAACACAAGGTTTTTTTTTTTCTTTATTTTATTTAAAGATTTGAACTGTCATTTTAATTGTATTTGAAAGTATGAACTGTTTCTTTTTAGCTGTTTTTTTTAATCTACAAGGCGCTCTTTGTAATACTATTCAAATGTTTGAAGTGTCTTTCTAAAAGCATTTTAAATGTTTGACCGTTCCTTTGAATAGTATTGAAACGTTTGACCTGTTCTTACTTGCTGTATCCGAATGTCTGTTCTCATCGTATTTTAATGTTTGAATCGTCCTAGCAACTGTATTTAACTGTCTGAACTTTTCCCTTTAAGTGTCTTCAAACGTTGGGGACTTTTTCATAGAACATTTCAATGTCTGAACAGCTCATTTTAATTTTACATAAATGTGTAAATGCCATCCTAAAGTACATTGTCAGGCTTTGTCAGTCGAAAAAAACATTCTTTTGCACGATTCATGTCCTCTGTTCATTCCAGCAGCAGCCCTTCCTTTGCCTTCATAAAGCCACTCCGTCGTTCGTTTTAAGTAAGATCAATGTTTATATGAAAAGGTTTTTTTTTTTGTTTACTTTGTATGACTATAGTCACTACGTCTACAGTCTACATAAACCAGTCGATCATTCATCTCTTTTAAGCTGGTGTTGTCATTGGAAAACCTTGAGCCGTCTCAACAAAATTGGGAATTTTCATTAGAATTAACTGCATGTCCGCCTTTCAATCGCCTGTGACGATGATTTAATGCAAGAAGCCCGCGAGTCACCTTGTTGAAAGTCTTGTACATTCATATGTAAGACTTTAGACTTTGTAACCCTGTTGAGGCCTTGCCCCGAACCCTGGAGTGTAAACAACCTTGAATCTTCGGTACATGATGATGACTGTATCTTACATTGGCAAACTAGTCCTTTTGTAGCCCTGTCATGGCCCTTGGGGCCGTGGTTTGAACGTTAGTTTCGTCATTTCTGCCGCAGCAGTTCTTGAGACGACTTGTAAATAAACCCACCCATTTTCCTTATTTCTGAAAAATCTCTCCATGGAAGGAGACGTGACCCACATTTGGACAATTTTGAATCCCCCTTTTCCCCAAGGTTGCCTCAGGAAAAGTTTGGTCGAAATTGATTCCGTGAGTTCTGGGGAAGAGTCTAAAATGTGGGATGGTTACGCAATACAGACTGACAGGCAGAATGGCATGCTTTCATGGGAGAAGCTCACTTTAACTTTCAGTTCATGAGAACTGGAATATTTGAAAAGCATTCGTACGGGACAAAACTAAAAGTCCTTAGATTTGCACAGCAAGCTTCCAAGGAGTAAAACATCCGATATTATGGAAAAACAAGGTAAAGCGAGAATCATAAATAACAAATAAATTGTGGTAAATTAGCAATTCAGTAAGTTATCTGAAGAGACAGCTGTATATTTGATTCAGTACATGGAGTTTGAGTGAGGAAGATAAGGAGGAAAATTTCATGAAATTATCAAAATTTTCAAAAACTAATAAAGCAAAAAATGTAACACTTTTGCCCTGAAAATGAAAATGACAAAATCATGCGACTCTTGGAATGCAATTTCATCTGGTGAAGATGTTGCCCTTTAATATCTGGCAACATATGAGATAGCTGAGCCTGGGGTTTTCCCTTTTTTTAACTCTTCTTTTTTTCTGTTTTATATAAGATACTCTGATATTGGTCATAGTTTACTCGAGAATAAATGAGGGGTAGGGTATTATTTTCAAAATTCATTTTTGTACTGGAAGTATCAGAGAAAATGAAGGGAAATGTGAAGCTATTTTCCAAAATTGTCTTGTAAAGCAATGAGAAGTATGTATATATATATATATATATATATATATATATATATATATATATATATATATATATGTGTGTGTGTGTGTGTGTGTATGAGTGTGTGTTTCGCGGGAAATAACAACGTAGTTTATGGCCATAAGGTAATTGAAACGACGGGTTGCAAGATCTTTCGTCGTGACGCTAAGGTATTTTAAGGCTTGCTTAAAACGTCATAGAGTAAGGGCAAAAGATCTTGCACTCTGTTATTTCAATTTCCTCTTGCCGCATATTCTCTCCATCTCTCTCTCTCTCTCTCTCTGTATATATATATATATATATATATATATATATATATATATATATATATATATATATATATATATATATATAAATATATATATATATGTATAGATATAATTTATATATATGCATAATATATATATACATATATATTAACTTTATCACTTACCAATGATCTATACATAATACAATATGTAACAGGACCTCATTGAAACTGGATGGTATCTAGCAGAGATATTTATTCAATAAAAATTACAAGCTTTCCAGGACTAACAGACAGTGAGGACTGTTAGTCCTGGAAAGCTTGTAATATTTACTGAATAAATATCTCCGCTAGATACCATACAGTTTCAATGAGGTCCTGTTAGTAATTTAATATATATATATATATATTTATGTATATATATGTGTGTGTGTGTAATGCACAAACATGCATATTAAATGCAGAGACCAAAAACACCGGCATCCCACTGTCCGCGTGTAGCCCAGGCCTGAAGAAATCATGAAGAGAAGTTAAAGGGACGGAGGCTGACCCTGAGGAAAGAGATGGCCCTGTCTTGAAGGAAAGAATTAGCCCTTTCATATATGCCTCTGCTGAGGGATTATATTTCCTGTCAAGTTTGCTTGGTTATATTTTTTAACAGTATTACACAAAAAGCAACACGAATGTAGATGTTGAAGAAAAGGAAACTTGTTATTCAAAGGAAGGCCGTGCATGACAATATCCTCCATGACTACCAAATTGCTCAGTTTTCATTTTAAACGAGATAAGAATGTCCATATTTATAATTACACATAACTGAGATTAGAGTTGATGCAAAGGACCATGTGTCATACATACCTCTAACCTCGAATCTTACCTGTTGTACCCGTTAATAGGATTGTTTGGTCAGTGAAAAATTAAATGTTCATCCATAATACATCGTACGGGCAAAAGAATTATGTGAGGGTTCACAAGAGAAAATATGCATACAAATGAGATTTTTTTTATTTTTGTATGAGAAAATGTGTAGAATATTTGCGTTTACCTTGCGTTAGTGTGTATTAGTCCCTTGTGGTTCAGTCCCACTAATTCGTATGCTTTTTAGTGAACGAAAATATATGAAGTATCATTGAAATTATCTGAATTTTTAATTACGGAACGTTGGTAAAGAATCTTAAGTGTGTTTAGGAGAGAGAGAGAGAGAGAGAGAGAGAGAGAGAGAGAGAGAGAGAGAGAGAGAGAGAGAGAGAGCATTATTTCCTTGAGGGTTGAGCGTTGACTTCACGTCTGTTATTTTTTCTCCATCTTCATCTTAACCCACAAAAGTAGACTTACACCCTTAGTATGTATTAACTGCTACGGTAAGTAGATGCATAGGTCTGCCGAATTTTTAAGGTACTCAACCTTAATGCTCCTTCCTCGGCCAGTTCAGGAACGAACGCGGTTCTCTTAGGTTGTCAGCTGAGAGAGAGAGAGAGAGAGAGAGAGAGAGAGAGAGAGAGAGAGACTTCTCTACTTTAATGATTCCACTTTCAACAGACCAGAGGCGGACTCGAAGGATGTCTTTTTATTTTTAGAGCAAGAGTGATGAAAACGAACCTTTTGGATACAGGAAAGCTACTTGACTATTTTTATCCTGTTTGAGATGTTCTTTTCGTTCTTTCCCTCTTTTTCCTCTTACGTTTGGCGTTTTCTCTCAAGCTATTTTTGTCCTTTGAACTGAAATAGAAACCGCCACTTTGGTATTTATTGCGTCTGGGACTAGAGGCGCTTTTTCCTTGACACGCCCTTCTCGATTTCTTCTCCTGTGTGGGCCGTACTTCTGTCGGTTTCTTAGCTGGATTAATGATTTGCAGGTACACAAAGAGACATAAGTTTGAAGGATGATTAGATAATTTTGGTATTCGCTCGTACAGGTAATGTCAATGAACTTACAGTAAACCACACACATTATATATATATATATATAATGTATAGTAAAGCACACACATTATATATATATATATATATATATATATATATATACAGTATATATATATATATATATATATATATATATTCACAAATGTTAAGCTACAAATATCGTTTAATATCAAATTCACTCAACCTCGGAATAATACACAGGAGGGGAATTTATTAGTGATAAGCGATCCGTCACCAGGGAGACTCGAACCACCGAATTGTTGAGGAACGAGGACTTCTCAGTCTGTCAATAGAGGTTAAGTGATTTTAATATCAAACGACATGTGTAGCTTAACGTTTGGTTTGTAAATATAAGAAATGTCACGGCTCTTTCACTCCGTTGTTCCACTTTCCTCGTGGCCAAATTCTCCTGATATTTCATCTCATTCCCTTGATGGAAATTGTACGTTTCTATGTGAGAGAGAGAGAGAGAGAGAGAGAGAGAGGGCGAGCTTGCGTTTAATACACGAATAGACACTATAATATGGTCGTATTAAGTGCAAAATTGTAAATAAAAACTTCACGCTTAAATAAAAACTTCACACTTACCTAAAACCTTGCTACTGACGCGCGCATTGTTTGTGGGTATTTGTTTGTGTGTTTGTGTGTGTGTGCGTGTGTGAATGTGGCGGAGGACGGTCTCAAGCAGCTTAAAGTGTTGTCGGCGTTCTTTGTATTCGTTTCTTGTCCAGAGATCTCCCTTTTGACGAATGGCCCGGTGAAGGGGAGGTGGAGATTTATCCTTTTCCCAGGACGTGGCTGGAAATTGATCCAATTCTTTGCAGTTCTCTCTCTCTCTCTCTCTCTCTCTCTCATTTTTCTTCTGTCAAGTCTTGCCTACGTGCGTGCTCCCTTTATAAATTTTCAGGCTTCAGCAGGAATAATCTTCGCGTGGTCTTTATTTCTCACTATAAAATGTTTCCTCATTATTCGTGAATATTCGCCTGCTCGTTAAGTAGAGCCTTTTTTTTATGGAATTATTGTAAAGACGATCAGTTATTCATGATAGTTGATGGCTTAGAAGGAGGCAGGTAAAAAAGGTATTGTTCACTGATCTTGTAATGAGACGCCTACGTAAATCAAGCACATGAAGTAGAACGGGTTTTTCATGATTTTGTTCATTCCAGCCAGAGGATAGAAAAAAACATTCCTCGAAAATTTATTATTCTGTGAATTAATAAACATTCCCGTAGCTTCATGCCTTGTTCTTTTACAAGAAAAAAACCAGATACTTAATTATATATATACAGTATGTATATATATATATATATATATATATATATATGTATGTATACATACACATGCATACATACACGCACGCTTCTAAACACGTCGGCGTACAAGCAAAAAGTGTGTAATAGCAAGAGGAAATTACGCGTTGCGTGCTTGAGAGCAATTAGTTCCAGAAACGAGCTGGCAAGTCAGTATAAGGAGGCCCCTCACAGCCACTAAAATAAAACTTTAGGGGCTTAACTACACTTAGCGAGGGTCATAGAGTTGGATGTTACCATATTGCATAGGTCCTCCCATAGTCCTTATAGCCTCTTTCCCCTCAGACCTTACCCTTCTTTTCTTTTCTTTTCTCTTTAACCCCTCCTCCTACTCTAGGCACCGTCCCCCTCCTACTCTAGGTACCGTCCCCCTCCCTCCCTCCCTATATATCCACACCCCACCCCCTTCCCCGCTTTCAGCATCAGGGGTGAAAAAGAGGAAAAGGTCTGCTAATTATGCTGCTTTGGCTTGTGACGATGGTGATGATGATGATGACGACTGGTTCCCCGGGGGAGGGGGGTGGTGGAAGGAGGATGGTGAAATGGGACGTTAGTGTGTGAAGTCAGTTGCTAATTGAAATGAAGTTGTGGATAAAGTGGTGAAAATCGGTTGAAGTTGTTCGCTTACGTCGAGGGAAACGTGAGCGAGATGTGGAGGAGGCGTTTCTTCTGGAATTGAGGGTCGTCGTCGCTCCTCCTCCTCAGACGGAGGGCTCAGCCGAAGAAAGAAACTGGGCAAGGAAGAAATGAGAACAAGAAAAAAATGCGTCGAAGTTTCTTCGGCGCAATCGAGTTTTTTGTATGAGCCGCGGCCTATGAAGCTTTCAGGTAGTGGCATGTCCTATAGCTTTGCCAGACGTACGATCAGGGCTAACTTTAACCTTAAACAAAATTAAAGCTACTGAGGCTAGTGGACTGCAATTTGGGATGTTTGGTGATTGGAGGGTGGATGATCAACATACCAATTTGCAGTCATGTAGCCTCAGTAGTTTTTAAGATCTGAGGGCGGACAGAAAAAGTGCGGACGGACAGACAAATATCCATCTCAGTAGTTTTCTTTTAAAGAAAACTAAAAAGGGACAGAAGTGACTTGGGCTTGGAAATTTGCAATAGGCGAAGGAAGAGAAGAACAGGGAATAGAGAGAAGAAAGAAATAGGCTAATTGTTGTGAGTATGGAAAGTGTCTGCCGGTGCCTCGGAAATGTGAAGGCGTAGTAGGACAAGGGCATAGGAGAAAGAAGAGGAGGAGAAGCATGTGAAAATGATTAAGACATTGTCTATGTTGGGAATCTGGCGTAGGCGAAGAGATTGCACTTGAAATAAAGGTGGGAAAATGCAGAAATGTCTTAAAATCTGCATCAAACCAGGTAGGACACTAAGGAAGTTCACATAGACAAAAATAAACCGTACTTAGTGTCTGTTTTGAACCTCTGAAAATCTGACGGAACAGAAGAGGAAAAAGACAAAAACATGAACACCCAGAAACTAAAAATATGGCCTGGGGCGGCCTTGTCAGGCGAAGTTTACAGAAAAAGGTCGAATTGAGCAAGAGAGAAAAAATGAGAAACAAGACGTTTTGGTCAACTTCTTATGAAGTATTTGGAGAAGAGGGAGATGGACAAGTAAGAAAGAAAACAGATTAAACGATATGCCGCGGGTGGGGGTTGAGGCGCAGAGAAGGCTAATGAAATCCGAGCAGCAAAAAAAAAAGGAGTTGAACGAAACAGTGTGAATTCGGTGAGTTCCAAACGAGATTTGTGAGACACGCAAAGGAAAGTAATGAGACGGAAAGGGAGAGAGGAAGAATTGGCAGAGAGGAGAAAAACCAGAAGGATTTTAGGGACAGGGAGAATGGTAAATCTTACGTCGAATTTAGCCTTTAGATAAGTAAACAATTTCTCGGCGTGTTTTAGATATGAAGTAACATTAGTAGAGTAAGAGACCCTATCACGAGTAAGATTTACAGGATTTAGAAAGTAAGTTGATGCCTTTAGACTGGCTTTCCATGGAAACCGTGTGAATTGAGTGATATTTTGCATATATCGTTGATTCGAGTTCTTGATTTCTCACCTTTCGGTGTGCTCGGTTGAGTAGCCTTCCGGTTCCTGGCACCTGATTCTCGTTAGTTAAGGAATTATAAGTTATGTCCCATGAAAGTGCATAAAACGCAATTTGTATCCTATATAAATTTACTGTGTTGTAACAACTGTAGTCTACACTTGCTGTTGTCCAATATATATATATATATATATATATATATATATACATATATATACATATATATATATATATATATATATACAATAGCAAGTGTAAACTACAGTTGTTACAACATAGTAAATTTATAGGATACAAATTGCGTTTTATGCACTTTCATGGGACAACTTATAATTCCTTAACTAACGAGAATCAGGCTTTTTAACATATTTTTCTGTTTTTTGCTCTCAAAAGATTAACTGTCAAGGAAAGCATATTTGAACAAATCAGGTTGATTTAGTTGCTCGTACTTTAGTGTAGTTAACGTTCTTGTCATTCAGACTACCTCTCTCTTACGTTCAGCATTTTTCCATCAATACAACAATTGTTTCTGGCTATTAAAGTCCGTTTCTACCAGATACAACATTTTTGTTATTGCTCCCTCGATGGGTTTGGGAGGCTTGCAATAGACACCAAATCTTTTGCCATAACTTTATAATTTCTTGGTAGTCTACTTGACTTGGAAAATACCTTAATTAATTTTCGCTTTGGTGCCTCTTTTGGAAGCACCGTAATTCTCATATGTCATAAAAGTCCATTCACCCGCGGAACAGTCTTTAAAGGTTTCTTCCGTAGGGGGCTTGTGCCATCAGCGCACCTGATGCGATGCACTGTAGGCATTCCTTAGGGTTCTTTGCAGCGTCCCTTCGACCCCTACCTGCAACTCCTTTTATTCCTTTTACTGTACCTCCGCTCACATCTTTCTTCCGTCTTAATTTCCTAACAATTGCTTCTTTGTGCAACTGCGAAGTTTTCCTCCTATTACACCTTTCAAACCTTCTTTACTCTTAATTTCTCTTCCAGCAATGAATGGCCTCATTGGTTCCAGCGCTTGGCCTTTGGCCTAAATTTTATATTCTTTCCTTCCTTTAAATGTTTCTCTCATCTTACTTTCTCCTGGAAAATATTTACCACTGTCCAGTAATGCACGTTTCACGGAATACCTTTGTACCGGGTTCAGGTATTTTATGCGTCACGCCAAATGCCTTTGCAACATTTCCAGACATGCAGGCTCTGAGACCCTCATTCAGTAGTTGTAGGCTCTTTGCGTCTTGAGGAATACAAGTGACCACTTCCAGTGCTGGACGTTTCTTGGAAATGATTCCCCGGTTGTTGGTACATCAGAACCGCTTTCCCAGTACCGCACGTAAAGTCCTACGGAATACCATTGCCGCATTTCAATACTGCACGTTTCTTATTGACGATAACCGTTACCGCTTTCCATTACTTCACGGAGTACTGGTACTACTTCCCCATACTGCGCGAAAAACATTACCCCTTTCGAGTACTGCACGGAAAACATTGGCGCTTTCCAGTACTGCACGGAAAACATTGGCGCTTTCCAGTACTGCACGAAAAACATTACCGCTTTCCAGTACTGCACGCAAAACATTGGCGCTTTCCAGTACTGCACGGAAAACATTGGCGCTTTCCAGTGCTGCACTGAAAACATTACCGCTTTCCAGTACTGCACTGAAAACATTACCGCTTTCCAGTACTGCACTGAAAACATTAAAAACATTACCGCTTTCAAGTACTCTACTGAAAACATTACCGCTTTCCAGTAATGCACGGAAAACATTGGCACTTTCCAGTACTTCACGGAAAACATTGGCGCTTTCCAATACTGCACGGAAAATATTGGCGCTTTTCAGTACTACACGGAAAACATTACCGCTTTCCAGTACTACACGGAAAACATTGGCACTTTCCAGTACTTTACGGAAAATGTTGGCATTTCCAATACTGCACGGAAAGTATTGGCGCTTTCCAGTACTACACGGAAAACATTACCGCTTTCCAGTACTACACGGAAAACATTGGCGCTCTCCAGTATTGCAAGGAAAACATTACCGCTTCCCAGTACCGCACGGATACCGGTACCACCTTCCAGTACTGCACGAAATACCAGTACCGCTCGGGCCGATGAACTACATACAAGAAGAAAAGAGACATGTTTTCGAAATAAGCTACTGAGTAAAACTTGACAATTAACTTTTACTGTACCTTCCACAGAAACCGTTGTTATTTTTTTCCTGTTACTGTATTGTATCTTGTTCAATCTTATAGGTTTTTTCCATTACCGTACATTTTTTGACTTACGATATTGTACCTGAGTCCCACGAGTTCAGCCTCGTTCCAGTATCTGCATATTTCCGGTGTGTTTGTAGAGGGAGTGAAACCTTATCAGTGATATTCCCCGCCGGCTGTTAAAACGTTTCAATTTTTTACCAATTTGAGAATTTCCACTGTAGCTTCCTGGAAAAGTCGACAACATTCTCTCTCTCTCTCTCTCTCTCTCTCTCTCTCTCTCTCTCCTTAACTTCCTTGTTTGCTTGGAGAAGCTAAGCGCACCATTAAAGCTGAGAGTTATCGTAGCATGCAGAGTCGTATGGAGGAGATAGCGTAGGAACGATTACTGTTATCAAGGCATTGTTTGCACTATTCACGTATGCTCATGCACTCGACCGTATTTGCGTATAATATATATATATATATATATATATATATATATATATATATAAAATATTATATATATATTATGTGTATATATATACACATACATACAGTGCGTCTTAGCATGTGTGTATGCAAAGATGAGAAGGTATCTGATTCATACTTTAGACAGTGGATGCTGACAATAATCTCCCAGGGGATTTGAACTGCGTTATCCTGCTGTTCCACTGGTCGGCGGTTCAAATCCGAGGAGATTATTATTAGTATATTTTGACAGATATCGAGATATTCACACAACGTATGTATGTAAAGATAATGAGTAGATTAGCATTCGTATATCTGTTTAGCTGAAAATGAAAAAAAATATTGTAGTTTTCGTAACCTAAGCAATCAGCATTACATTAATCCTTGTACTTATTTTGGTGAGAGAGAGAGAGAGAGAGAGAGAGAGAGAGAGGGGGGGGGGGGAGAGAGAGAGAGAATGTATATGTAGAAAGGCAGGAGATATTATTCTTGGTATCATACAAGTTGTTTTTAATTTTATTCATGGTGATGAAAATAAATATTCCCCTGATGGAACAGTTTTGGTTTTGGGTCTTTGATTTCTTTATATAAACATCGTGCAGTAGTGATATATATATATATATATATATATGTGTGTGTGTGTGTGTGTGTGTTATTTATATATATATATATATATATATATATGTGTGTATGTATATATGTATATATATGTAGTGCATATATATATACACATATTTACTATATAATATATATGTATATATATACATATGTATATATAAAATATATATATATATATATATATATATATATATATAATGGCTGAGTGAGTAGGAGGATGACGAAAGATTGATTGAATATAAGTTATTTTTATTCCGTTATACATGGCGATGAAAATAGAAGCCCCCTGTGATGCAAAAGTTGCGTTTCTTTGATCCGCTTGCATAAACCACGTTATAATTGGCTGAGCGGGTGGGGGTTGGGGGGACGAAGAAAGAGTATGCAATATTCTGGTTAATGTCTCTACACGTCACGAGATATTTCAGTAAGTACATTCAAGCTATACAATATCATGTTCAGGGATACAGTTACAGAGTACAGGCAATTAACGTTAATTACGTTAAACCCAACATCCCACGGTGGTGGGATAATTATCTTAACTCAAAATTTGTCCCATTTAGCAGATGCAGCGTCCATGACCCCTGTGTGTGTGTGTGTGTGTGTGTGTGTGTGTTATAGGCAAGGCAGCTATAAGCATCTAAATTTCAAATTCACACAGTACTTCTTTATGTAGGGGTTACTGCCGTCATTGCACCTCACGTGGTGCACTGTAGGCATTACTGAAGGTTCTTTGGTGCATCCCTTCGGCCCCTAGCAGTAACCCCTTTCATTCCTTTTACTGTACCTCCGTTCATATTCTCTCTCTTCCCTCTTACTTTCCACTCTCTCCTAACAATTGTTCCATAGTGCAACTGCGAGGTTTTCCTTCTGTTACACCTTTAAAACCTTTCTATTCTCAGTTTCCATTTCAGCGCTGAATGACCTCGTAGGTCCCATCGCTTGGTCTTAGTCTTAAATTTTGTATTCCCAATTCCACAGAGTATTTCCAGTAAGTGTTTCCGGTTGTTGGTGCCAAATTATTTTTTCGATGGGCTTTTTCGGTGAAATGCTTTGCAAGAAAAACCGCGTATGAATAAATACCTCGGATTTGTTTTATTTTCTTTTGCTATGAAACACAGGAACTGCCGAGCTGAATATTGGTGCTAACCAAAAGAAAGCGATGTGGAAATCTCTTCCTTACGATTCTCTGATCTTTTCAATACCATCCACTCCCCTATTCGACTGGGTTCCAGTGCCCCCATGGAAGGTGAGCTAATACAGTTATCCACTCTGCAGATTCAAGGGTTGGATTGATAAGCGTAGGGTAAAAAAAAAAGTTTAAAGAGATCAAGGAGTATATTAGGTACTAAGGCTAGTAAAATATATGGATAGATAGATGTTTATTGACCACAACATTATACAGTTATTAAAATAACAAGTTCTTGGATATAGCCCAACAAAAGGACAAAAAATTCACATATAAACCTTGAGAATCAAAAGTCATCTAAGCCAGAGCACTTGAAACCATATTACGTAATATCTTCAGCATTTTAATGTTTACAAATAAAACTTTGACTGCCGCTAAATGCAAAAACCGTATAACTATTTAAGCAGAACATTAACTGTTACTACATTCTCTAGCAAAAAAAAAAAAATAAATAAATAAAACTTTAAATGCGGCTAAATGCAAAAACCTTACAGCCATTTAAGCAGAATATTAACTACAACTGCTGCTTTCTCCTGAAATGGTAGTTTCAGTTTCGCCTGGACTTTACAGTTTGGTGGTCTCGAACTCAAGCACCGCTGACGGCGTGATCGATTTTACCGGCAAAACTAAGCCGTACAGACCCTGTGAGTTAGGGATGGTGGGTTTGAGGGATCCCATAGGTCTGCCTTCTGAGTCATCAGCAGCTGCTACCTGGTTCTACCTGGTCATAGCCTGAATGGAGAGGAGGGTGATTTGACGCAGATCATGTGGTATACGTTCGGTCTCTGGGACATTGTGAGATTCCACGATGTCCTGTCCACTGCTTCTGCCGTATATGAGTGGCCTTTAAATCTTTAAAACATACGATTACACACATTATAATTTATGATATTTACGTGTATATATATATATATATATATATATATACATATATTCACAATTATCGTTTAATATCCAATTCACTATACCTCTGGAATAATTTACACCAACACCAAGGGGAATTATAATTGATAAGTGCTTCGTCACCAGTGGAAATTATATATATATATATATATATATATATATACATATATATATATATATATATATATATAAAATATATATATATATATATCTTCTTCTTCTTATATATATATATATATAGTTATTTATATCCACAAGTATAGCTTAATATCCAATTCACAATACCTCGGGAACAACTTACACTAAGGGGAAATTGTAATTGATAAGTGCTCCGTCATAAGTGGAATTCGAACCGCTTCCTGACACACACACACACACACACACACACATATATATATATATATATATATATGTGTGTGTGTGTGTGTGTGTGTATATATGTATATATATACACACACATTTGTAGCTCTCAGCTATATTATGAATATGTCTGCTTAGGTATCAAAAGTCGTATTGCATTCGCTCATTTCTTCTAATTGCCAAAGGTCTCACTTTATCTATCTTGTAGATGGCCTAGCCATGAGACACATGATATCAGAGCCTCATGGTTCTTCATTTGACCTTAGCCTTGCAAACTTATAAAAGGTCCCCAGATTATTCTTCATGAGACAAATGCTTTGTATGTTATCTGCATTGAGCTTAAGGTTGCATGTGTATATTTGCGCAATACATACAAATGGAATAATTTGATTATAAGCAAGCACACGCTTCCAAATGAACGCTTATTTTATCTTCGCCAATGCATATCTTTCATCCCATCATATATTTTGGTACTGTTTGTCAATTCATAGATTTTTCCGTGTGACATAAATAAGTTATATTTGTAAAGGGGAACTATGATTAGATCATTAATAAGCACCGACTTGGGTCACTATTTTTTCGCTGTACTCTATTCCAATAATGATATAGCCTTCATTAATTAATGGACTGTAATTTTAATGCTCAATACTTTTTTCGTCTAGGAATATTTGTACCAATGACGGACATGATTGATTTAACTCTGCATTATAATGTGAGTCCCTTTTGTTCATTCATTTGTGGTGACTTTATTTTCGGAGCTTTTTGTGGAAAGGCTTTGTATTCAAAGTTTTATATTTTATGTTGAAATTTACCACAATTGTCAACATTGTGTGCATAAGAATCCATCACGTATTCAGAATATGACGTCCCGAGGAAAGAGAATTGAATGGCATTCTCATAACCTCCCGTTGGGGAGTAGTGACACCAGTGCATCTCATGCGGTGTACTGTAGGCATTACTAAAGGTTCTTTGCAGCGTCCCTTCGGCACCTAGCTGCAATCCCTTTCATTCCTATTACTGTACCTCCGTTCATATTCTCTTTCTACCATCTCCTAACAATTGATTCATAGTGCAGTTGCGAAGTTTACCTCCTGTTACACCTTTCAAACTTTTCAACTGTCAATTTCCGCTTTGGTGCTTAATGACCTCATAAGTCCCAGCGCTTGACCTTTGGCCTAATTTCCATATTTTATGCTGTTCTATTCTATTTTCACACCGCAGCTTAGCATTAATTATTTCTTTACGTTTTTGATATTTTAGTGAATGAAGCGCCCGAGCACCTCTTCCCATATGAGGGGTTGGCTCTCACAAGCTTTACCCGTCCGATGATTGGTCCCTTGTTTTTGGGGTCGAGTTGTTAAGATACTCTGTTTTCTCGCTAGTTAAACAGTAAGTTTAAGTGGCAATAATATCTTCTGGGTTGAATCGTTGCTCATATTATCTATAAACAGTCCCACGGTCTAGACCTTGGGCAAACCAGACCCAGTATTACTTAACTTTGCTAATGCAAAGACCAGTGATATAGAGGATTCATTACTGTTGTCTGCTTTGCTTGCACTCGACTATTTTGTAATTGTATGTATATATATATAGTGTGTGAATTTGTATGAGTGTTTGCGTATTGTACTTTTAATAGTCACAATGACGTCATAAGACATCATTTTGCCCCGTTGATTTGATGTGATTATTTCCACCTAAAACCCAATAACCGCTAAAATACTATGATACGATGGTGGAAATGGGTCTAGTCAGCTCAAGCATGCATGCACACACTGTGTGAATTCGATAAACTACGTAGCATGAGCTGAATTAAATATATGAGTGTCCTCGTGGCAAGGTGTGCCATTACCTTGTCGCTGGGAGATCTAGGTGGGATCGAATCCTGCAACGGAGCGTGAAACTTACTTCATTTATTCCCTATTTGTATTATAGGATTGCAATAATAAGCTTATGGAATAGAGTGCGATGAATTCCGAGATACAGGTTTATTAGTGTCTTCGTTTTTTATTCCTCTGATTTTTTGTTACTACTGTATACCTTTAATAATAATTCATATACGCCTTGTCTTTGCTCTTCTTTTTATCACAGTCACGTCTAAAAGACAGATTAACAATAAAAGTATCGATAAGAAGGGAATGCACAGAAGACCGAGACCCTTTTCACCGATACTTTTATTGTTAATCTGTCTTTGCTTAGACGTAACTGTAATAAAAACAAAGTTAAAGAGGAGTGGATGAATGAGCTTTCAGTCTGCCTCGTATGGGGTTCCCATAGCGCCATGCTCTGGCACTCGCCATAACAGCCTTTTCATGACATACCTGTGCAATGGGTCGTTTGCACCGCTTTATACCTGGACGAGAGTCTTTATTGCTTTCATTCCCCTCCTCACCCCACCCCACCCTCTCTCTCTCTCTCTCTCTCTCTCTCTCTCTCTTCATGTACGTCATTCTGATATCCTTGTAATGAATCGATATTGTATAGTATTATGTGGTGACTGTCAGTTTTTCTCACTGTTATTCGCTAATTCTCTCTCTCTCTCTCTCTCTCTCTCTGTTTGCTTCGACTCTCATGACTTTAAAACTCTCTCTCTCTCTCTCTCTCTCTCTCTCTCATTATATATATATATATATATATATATATCATGTTGATATTCTTGCAATGAATCGATCTTGTGCTGTATTGTCCGGTTACTCTCTCTCTCTCTCTCTCTCTCTCTCAGGACGTATTCTTACCTGTTACTATGGCCCTTCTGTATACTATTTTCTTAACTTGACAAAAAAAAAAAAAACTACAGAGCCCATAGTCTTATGTTCTTGTTCGGACGACCAATCTTCTTCTGTCAGTGTCCCAAAGGAGCTTCGTAGCAATTATATCTGAGCCTCCAATTGGATGTTGTAACCTCTCTCTCTCTCTCTCTCTCTCTCTCTCTCTCTCATTTCAATATGATCGTGTTATTACTAATATGAACCCTATTTAGACATTTGTATTTACCCTCCTATCTCTCTCTCTCTCATATTAATACGATCGCCTTATTTGTTATTATTAGCCTTGGGTAGCAATTTATATTTCACCTCTCTCTCTCTCTCTCTCTCTCTCTCTCTCTCTCTCTCATATCAATATGATCGTGTTATTACTAATATGAACCCTATGTAGGTATTTGTGTTTACCCTCCTCTCTCTCTCTCTCTCTCTCTCTCTCTCGTACATACACACGCACACACACATCAGTATAATCATGTTATTACGATTTGTAACCCTATGTTGCCGTTTGTATTTACCATCTCTCTCTCTCTCTCTCTCTCTCTCTCTCTCTCTCTCTCTCTGATTTATGTGATGGCGTTATAACACTTTACACCTGGTGGGGGCAATAAGTATTTAAAGACCTTATCTATCTGTCTATCAATCTGTCTGCCTATTTGCCTATCTATTTCTCTACCTATCTACCTGTCTGTCACCAGCGGAGACGCATCCCCGACGGAAATGGATTATGTATAAATCCCCCGGTAGAAGGTCCCCTGGTCCCTTCAAGATTTATCTCGGCGACCTGGTAAGTTTCGATCTTTCTTTGTGGATGGAAAGGCACAGGCCTCCGTCTGGACATGCTGCATTGAACTGCGGAGTGACCTCTGCGAAAGCACGGCAAAGGGGCGGAATTCCTTTGTCACTCCTTGACAGCCAAGGTTATTTCTGCTTTGCGTTGTCGAAATAAGGTAGGGTTGATAATGTGGTTTTTTCCTTTTCTTATTTTTATTTTTTTTTAAAGTGAAATTTTTGCTACTTTTTTCTGATAGGAAGGATGGAACTGTGTAATCCTTCTCGTTGTTAGCATTCAGACAAGTGTAAAAAGACTTATTGTTACGCTTCAGAATCTGAGGTTAATTGATTAATTATGGGTTATCTGGCGTCACAACTACCAGGGTCACCGACGCCGGAATCTGAGGTTAGGTCAGGTTTTTATTAATTATGGTACTTATTCTTGCTATTATTGCTGAGAGTGAGATAGGGTTGTAACGCGATTACATTGCAAATTTCATTATGAAAAATTATGTTTAATTATAAAATCATATCCAGACACTGAGGTAGAGACCTAATGTTATTACTGAGAATCAGAGGTTAGGTCAGGATTTATTTATGTGTGTTATTCTTACTCTTATTTGTGAGATTGTAATAGGA
>JANJGK010000012.1:5018896-5041396 GCA_039081455.1 Macrobrachium rosenbergii
CTGTATGGCTAGCTCCTCATCTTTTAATAAATTAAAAAAAGAAAAAGCGAAAGGTATCAGCTTCCGGAGCTTCCCCGCCAAGTTCAGGGTCGAGCAATAACTCGACCTCGCCAGGTCCTCGGTTCGACCCCTTCTTGCCGGCCAGCAGGATATCAGCGTCAGCTTGGGTCAAGAAAAAGGATACTGGGGTAGCTACCTCATCCCTGGAGACTTGTTGAGAACCTTAAGGCTCTACTTCATAATTTATGTATCTATATATGAGGATAAATGGGATAAGGAATGACCTAGTTAACAGGTTGTTACGAGGTTTTTTTCTTTAATTCCTGTGATCAGCGGGGTCCTATCTTTACACTTCATCCTGCCGCTACTGCTCCTGATCCTCCTCCTCCTCCTCCTCCTCCTCCTCCTCCTCCTCCTCCTCCTCCTCCTCCTCCTCCTCCTCCTCCAGCTCGTGCTCCATTTCAGCTCCCAAAAGAACACCCGACTTGAAACAATCATCTGCCTCTACTACAGCACAGTTAGCGTTCTCTCCAATTGATTAGCCAACGTTGTTCCTACTGCCCTTCTATCTCTACAACCCGCTTCCCTCCTTTCCTATCTCGCTTTCTCCCTCCGTCCCTCCCGCCCTCTCTCTCTCTCTCTCTCTCTCTCTCTCTCTCTCTCTCTCTCTCTCTCTCTCTCCAGCGACTCGTCTTCTCCCTCTGCCACACTATCCTACTTCCGTTACTCCTCTTCTTTCTCCTCCCTCACTCCCTGGCTCCCTCCCTCCCTCCCTCCCTCTTACTCCTTTCTCCCTCGGCAGCTCCAGCGTGTTCCTCTCTTGGACAGCCGCGGTATCACCTTTAATACTGCTGCTGTGTCTGGCTGTTTCTGTCTCAGGCCCAGGCGAGGGGGAGTCTGGGGGCGGGGGATAGAGAGAGACGGGGAGGGATGGAAATGGACAGGGGAGGGGATGGGGATTGGTTGTAGTGATTGGAGGGAGTCGGGGTGGGGGGGGTTCGTACACTGAGACGGCCTGAGGGGATGTGATAGTAAAGGGAAGTCTCGGGGTAGGGGAGAAAGGAGAAAGGAATAGATTGAGGAAATGAAAAGAGGGGAAAGATATGGGATAATACGGCGGTTGAGGGGAATAATCTCTTATTGATTGAATTAAAGGCAAACGAGATCTTTATGAGATTCAAGTGTTCGGCGATTCCTTCGTGGCAGCTCGGACGCGTCTCGTCTTTTTCGTGACTTTTCTTTCTTCTTCTTCTTCTTCTTCTTCTTCTTCTTCTTCTTCTTCTTCTTCTTCCCTGGGGTTTTGTTTCGCCCTTGGAAGGCGTTCGAAAACGAGTCATTAGGAGTAGCTTCGAAAACGCATCATTAGAAACCGTTCGGAAACAAGTCATTAGAAAGATTGAGAATACGAGGCTGTAGAGAGTGTCTGAAAACGATCATTCTGAAGGATTTACTATATAGGACAATAAATAAGGTTGTAGCGCCAGCCATTAGAGAGTGAAAAAAAAAACAGGACATAAGGAAATGTTAGCAATAAAATGTCCTAAAATAGAACATTATTTACTACGCGAAATGTTAGCTTGCGTTCCACAACTTGACATTAGAAGTTAGAAAAGCGACAAGTAAAACAAGTAAAAAATACTCCGAAGTTTCTTCGCCGCAGTCGAGTTTTCTGTACGACGTAAAATGCTGTATGAAACTCTCATCCACGGCCCATGAAATTCTCAGCCGCGGCCCATGAAACTTTCAGCCAAGACCCGGTGGTGGCCTGTGTTGTTGGCACCTATAGCGGTGCCAGACGCACGATCATAGGTACCTTTAACCTTAAATGAAATCAAAACTAATAAAGCTAGAGGGTTGCAATCTGGATTGTTTGATGATTGGAGGGTGGATGATCAACATACCAATTTACAGCCCTCTGGCCTCAGTAGTTTTTAAGATCTGAGGGCGGACAGAAAAAAGTGCGGACGGACAGACAAATAGCCATCTCAAAAGTTTTTTTTTTTTCTTATAGGAAAATAAAAAGGACGTTTTCTGATCCAGGGAAATATAACCAAAGACTGCAGAAGAAGATTTCGGTTTCAGGATCTGCGATGGCCTTCGCTGAAGACCTGAAGACGCTGTTTGTGGCCTGAGATTAGTGCGACCAATCTTGGGTTCGGCTCTTCCACTGGGAAGGAGAGTTATTAGAGTCGGTGGATCATTAATAGCGCATTCCTTTGATTGTATTAGGGATACTCTGGGATGTCATTATACCTCTCTCTCTCTCTCTCTCTCTCTCTCTCTCTCTCTCTCTCTCTCTCTCTCTCCAGCGGATTTATAATCTGTTACGTGTTCTTGATAGAAGAGTCTGTATTCCGATAACAACGGAGGTGTAAAAAAAAGTCTTGACAGGTGTACAGTATATTAACCGTTCTATGTGTGGTAATATTTATGCATGTCAGTGTATGTATGCAGCTTTTACGTATGTATATTACTTCATAAAGTAATATACATACGTAAAAGCTGATATGTCTGTTGGTGCGTGTGATTATATATATATATATATATATATATATATATATATATATATATATATATATATATATATATATATATATACACACACATATATATATATATTATTTATTTATTTATTTCATAACGCACACCTTCCTCTGGCACTCCCCTAACGCGCTTGCGCACTTATCCCTTACAAGGGAGTCAGTATTTTTCTTCTGTAATAGGGAGGGGAGTCAGTTACCTCCATATCACCTCCAAGATATGTATTATTGCAGGGGTTAAGACTGCAATATCTTAATTATCCTTCTTTAAGAATAATTTAATGTTATTTCCGTAGTGTAAAGAGTGGAATTCATTGACGTGGCTTTCTTGAACATTATTTGTTTTAAATATAATATAATAATAATCATCATCATCATCATTAGATGTATTATTGGTATTATTGCTGTTATTCTTGCTTTGATTAATTTATTATCATCACTAATGTCACCTTACCCTCAATAATGAAGGTAAAATAGGAGAGGGTCGGGATACCAAGTCGGGCCTAAGAGACGTTACGTACCGCCCCGCATCTCGAACGGAAGTATCTTCATTTTACATGGTTGCACAGGGGCCAGTGGGGAGATGGGGTGGTCCCGGGCTGGATGACGGTGGTTCTAAACATATATGAATACGCATTCACTTCATATAGTGGGAATATCATCATCATTATTTATAAAAATCTCATAATCGCATGAGTCATTCAAATGATGAATAGATCCACAATAGTGTCACTGTCAATATATATTAAGATATACATAAAGCGAGAGTGTTGGAGAATGCTCGATTCTCCATATCAGTCTCTCTGTTATTATTACTAATTAATGCGATTTACTTCTTTACTACTACTACTACTACTACTACTACTACTACTACTACTACTACTGCTGCTGCTGCTGCTGCTGCTGCTGCTGCTGCTGCTGCTGCTGCTGCTGCTGCTGCTAATGCTGCTGCTGCTGTTAGTTGGTTTTAAGCACGATGCTTAAAATCATGGGACTGGTGTTGACAATAATAATCAAATTCCTTATCATTTCATAAACATTAGTATTTACATTCAGTTCACGTTTAATCTTTATTACTTTTATTGATTTCTTTTTCTGTTTTTCTTGTGATTTTACATTTCAGCTCTTTCAGTTCAATCATCTATCTAGTATCAATAACCATTGACTGGATAACAAAATAAGACAAAAATAAATAACGATTTTCTTAGCTAACTGAATCTTGTCACTGGTTTAGAATAAACTGGCTTAAGATCCGTAAGTGTGGTAATGTGAAAAAGAAGGGTATAAAAGGTCTGGTTTGGACCACTGGACTCTGCTCACCAACCGAGACGTAAATCCAGGCCAAGCTCTTTATTTTGCAAATTAAACAGAAAAAAATGTTAATCACGGGCAGCACATATTAAATGAATTTTGATTTGAAAATTCGGGGAAATTGTTCCTCTTGTGTGTGCGTGCGTGTGAGTAGCTCTGATTGTTTGTTTGTAGGGCATCCTTGCGTCATCGGTCGGTCTGCTGGACGCATATAACGTGCGTGTGTTTGTGTTTATGCGTTTGTTAGTTTGTTTATAGGGTATCATTGTGTCATCGGTCGGTCTACGAGACGCATATGACGTGTGTGTATGTGTGTGTATGTGTGCACGTGTGTGTATGTATGTGTATACGTGTGTGTGTTTGTTTGTTTGTTTGTCTATAGGGTATCACTGCGTCATCGGTCGGTCTACGAGACGCATATGTGGTCTGTGTCTGTGTGTGTATACGTGTGTGCATGTGTGTACGTGTGTGATTGCATGTGTGTACGTGTGTGTGTGTGTGTTTGTATGTATAGGCGTGCGTGTTTGTTTGCTTGTTTAAAGGGCATCACTGCGTCATCGGTCGGTCTATGGGACGCATATGACGCAACGGTCGTCGGCGGGAAATAATGGACAGAGGCGCCGAGTCAGGACGGAGTATAAATTATGTGTTATTGATGGCGCGATTAGCCCCACGGTTTGGGAATTAGGTCAGTGATAGTCGTTGCGTTAATTAGGTCACTAATAGCTCCATAAGCTCTTTGATATGCCAAGGTGTGAGCGCAAATGATTTTTGCGTTTGGCTTTCTGTCAGTTTTTCTTTTTTTTTTTTCTTTTTCAGAAGCTGTTTCGGTATAGCATTTTTAGAATTTCATTTGCGTGAGCAATTTATACTTGTAGGGATTGTTTTATTTTTTTATCCGGGTGGATTTTGTTTCATTGTAAAGCGAATCATTATTCCGATGGGTTTTTTTTATTTTATGATTTTTATGGCTGTTTAAATCCGCTGGATTATTCTGTATCCCGTTCTTCACTATTTTCCTAACATTAACGTGATTATTATTTCTATTTATTGTTTTGTTAATCATTCATTCTGTGCCACATATGAATTTTTCGTTCGCATTTTCCTTTTATTCGTGAAAAAAAGGCCTTAACATACGCGGAAAACACCATATCAGTGTTCTGGAATTTACTAATGGAAAATTCAGGACGTATTTTTTCAATGTGATGAGATTTTTTTATAAAATATCCTGTCATGTGTTCATTAGTAGTATTTTGCTTGTTTTTTTCCCCCCCAAATCAGCCAAGTGCTCTTGCCGGCCTTATAGATACATGGGAAAATGTCCGCTTTATCATATCCGTGGCTCCTTAAAAATTTTGCCTCCCGTTTGAAACTGTTTGCCCCGAGACATCCGAGTTGATTATAAGACTTGGGATATCCCATAAAATATCCGGGCAAAATATCTCCCGGTGGCCTCGAAAAACGTCCCTTTCTGCCATCTTTATTTTGATACATCCCAGTAGTTGTTTCCAGGCTAAAAAAAAAATATATATATATATATATATATATATACACACATATATATATGAGATATCCTGGAAGAACACTGATACGTTTCGAAGACGTATACTCCACTTTAATCGTTATGATTAAACTGGTTACCATTTTGGTTAAAGGAAACACACTCTGTTTTCTTGCGTAGATTTTATGAAAGGCTAATTGTGCCTCCCATGTTATTTTCCCTTCAAATTTGAATGCTTTTACATACCTTAACGCCAGGAAACACGGCCCGGAAATGCCATCACGAAATACAGAGACACCACGAAAGACAGAGACACCACGAAATACAGAGACACAACGAAATACAGACACCACGAAGCACATAGATGCAACGAAATACAGGGACACCACGAAATACAGACACACCACGAAATACAGAGACACAAAGAAATACAGACACCACGAAGCACATAGATGCAACGAAATACAGGGACACCACGAAATACAGAGACACAACGAAATACAGACACAACGAAATACAGAGATGCAACGAAATATAGAGACACCACGAAATACAGAGACACAACGAAATACAGACACAACGAAATACAGAGATGCAACACGAAATACAGAGACACAACGAAATACAGAGATGCAACGAAATACAGAGACACAACGAAATACAGAGACGCAACGAATTACAGTCACCACGAAATACAGAGACACCACGAAATACAGAGATGCAACGAAATACAGAAACACAACGAAATACAGAGACACAACGAAATACAGACAGAGATACAGACATGGAGGAGGCTCTCCTTTCGTCCGGGGAGGGAGACCGAATTGCAGTCGGAGGCAGGTAAATGGAACTCGTTAGCGCGCGAGAGGTCAGACGAATGTCGCTGCTGGAAAGGCGTTAGGTATAAGTTGCAATTGGGAATTGTTGATTCATGGCTTGTTGGAGCGACCTCTGCCTCGTGTTCATCTGGATGGCGAAGGGACAGAAAATCGATACGATATTGGCACCTCTCCGCCACCAAATATCCCCACAAGGAAACTAGTGTTTGGGTTTGTTAGATAAAGTAGAGGAAGAAGAGGAAGAAAATGATGATGATGAACTTGCCTTTCCTGTTGGTGTCGAGAGGGCTTGCTGTAGTGAAGGATATGGGGTTGGGGGGTGAGGCTTTGAGGAATGGTGGGGGGAGACGAAGGCGTTAACAAAGACTTAAATTCAATAAGCTATTCTCTTCATTCCCTCATTTTTCCGCTCGTCTTTACTTTTAGAAAAGGTCAAATCATAGGCCTGTGCCTGCAAGAGAGGTATCTTTGTTTTTGCTTGCCAGGAAACACGAGAATCGACAGCAGCTGCAACTGCCGTTTGGGTGTTTAGAGTTTGTCTCGAATGTTCGGGCCATTTAAACCAGCTTTCACGAATGTATTTCTCCTCAAAGACAACTGGATATTCATTTCATAAATTTTTATAACAGCTGGACGTTTCCCCAGGAAGGGGCTGAATCCAGAGAAAATGAAAAGAGAACAATAGATGCCACATTTTTATTTTACCTGTTAAATTGTGGATAAACGCCTTGATGTGTGACAAATATTTAAGGCCCTTTCGCTTCGTTACCTATGCTTCATAGATCCAGCACTTCGTAAGTCTTCCTACAACCCCACCCCCGACCAGTTCGGAATTATGCATTCTATTCATCAACCCATCGTTCTTCATTTTACTAGAGAGAATCTTAGCAGCATTTTTTACTTTTCCATTCCTTTTTATGCCACATATACCACACTGACAATGCTTTTCAAAAGGTTCAGTTTTTTTTTTTTAATCTGTCTCATTCATCATCTATAGTTAACTGTCATTGAAGGGAGATGGTTTAACAGTTGCCTTAAATATACATATATATATATATATATATATATATATATATATATATATATATATATATATATATATATATATATATATATATATATATATATATATATATATATATACGCACACATAAATACATATACATATTTTTTCAACAGAAAGTACACCGTTTCACTCATAACCATTGTACCCATCTTTCCATTTTTTCTGACGTGGGAAGGGATAACCAACCCCCTTGGCCGCCTCTCCCTAGCCTTGACCTCCGTGAACCCACCGTGACCACGGTATCTTTATTGGACCCCTTTCGCGGAAACATCTCGCGCAGCCTGTAATTTAGCAGCGGCGACGATCCCACGTTTTGCCCTAATTCAGGTTAATATGCAGAAAGGCTTCTCGATTCGAATCTGATCTGTTGAGGTTAGAAGTTTTTATGTATATGTATACACTGTGTACATATACATGTTTATATGTATACTTACATATATATACCTATATATGCATGAATAAATATACATACACAAATTGCATGCGAACAGTTTATGTCCATACAAGCACATTCGTCCCAACAATTAACTAAGATGCAGTATACATACAAACACATATATATATACATGTATATATAAATATATATATATATATGAATACATATACGTATGTATATATACATTATATATGCGTATATATGTTTATATATGTATATACATATATATGTGTGTGTTTGGGTTTGTGTTGGGACGAATGTGTGTATGGTTCTCATGTAGATTGTGTATGTACGTTTATTCATGCACATTTGTGTATAAACATTCTGTCTAGCTGTTTTCATATTCTGCGCTGTTGATTCAAGACTAGACTCCTTCTGCCTTCTGCCGTTTGTAAAGAGATTATGTAAGTTGACGGTCGGCCATTCCATGAAAAATTCGGCGTTAGATAGCTAGACGTGTTAGCGCGATTATATATTGCTTTTTTATTTTATCTTCGAGCAGAATTATTCAGTTCATTTATTTTGGTTACTGTCTGTCGTATTTTGTAAGGTTCTATTCCAGAAGTCTCAGAGTGTTTGAATCTTAGCTTTCAATTTCCAAGGATTTTTCTTTCTAGGATCAGTATTGGGTTTAGTAATTTATTTTTTTTATTTATTTATTTATTTATGTGAGATATACTCTTTGTTGTTCAAATATTAATGAAAGTGAAAACTGAGAAAGTGTAAACATGAAGGACTCATAAGTTGTTAACTCACCCGAGCGAAAAAGAGCGATTAAAAGTCAGGGTTTAACTTCGGAGGGGAGGTTGAAAGATTGAGCGAGTATAAGAATCATGAGAGAATTCCGAAGCTTAGGAATAAGCACGATAAACCCAAGCAAGGCCAGGAATATTTATGGTAAAAACGAAAAATAATTTATATACAGAGTGAAAGCACCACTGAACAGCTTATCGCAAATTTTGCCGTTATATTTTGCTGCAGTATGCTACAAATATTCTTTGCCTTTGCTTGAATTACAGTAAGAGTTCAGAATCATATTTTCCTCTATGTTTTCTTCTCTTTCTTCTAGTAGGCTTTTCCACTTCATCCCGTTGTATTTCGCAATTGAAGAAGAACAAGCGTTATTGTCCGCAGCCATTTATTTCCGTTGCTGTTATTGTTGTTGAATACTGGTCATCATTCTCTGAGGTAGCTCCGGAAGTAGAAGAAGTGGCAAAAGCAAGAGCTGTAGTAGTAGCAGTTCTTACTGTGATTCTGAATCTCTGTTAGCTGCTGTGTGAAACACAATCTTTCGTTAATTCCAGCTTTGGAAATATTGTCTCTGGCGATGCCATTATTATTAATAATGATTATGATTCGGAAAGCACTGTTTCCAAGTCGTGATAAAACGCCTGATTGGTTTTATGAACGTAACTAAGATCATGAATTGACATAAAGTTTACGTAATGAAAGTTCCTTTGTTAATTTTATAGTGTCTTTTATCATCATTTTCTTAGTGATTAGTAAAGAAGTCCATTAAGTTTAAGATAGCAATGACGCAACTCCAAATTAATTTTGTTGATCAAGTCTTCTCATCATTCGATACACGCAGATTTTTTAGACTTGTGCCTGGATGAAGGGGATATAAAAACATGTTTCATATCTACAGTTCTTCGAATTCGTAGCTAAATTAATTTCGGAATTTAATCCATTACAACCTCTCTAGTGGAAGGTTGTAATGGATTAGATTTTGTAAGTTATTTGTTCATAAAACTAAAACGAAAATCGGCCACACGCCGCAACGCAAACCCCCGATTTTATATACAAAAGGTTAAAGTGCAGTAGCTTGGAATTAGACTTTTGCTTGCATGTGCATGGGTATATAAATGTGGAGCGTGCTTGTATGAATGTGTATACGCGTGTGCAAAAGCCCCAGGGTACCAGTTTCCCCTGGAGGAAATGGATTTTCCTCAGATCCAAGCGGTCCGAATTACTGAAACAGATCAGCCCATTTAGGTTGCTGGGAAATGTTTTAGAAGAGAATCTTTTGCGCCGGGCATTGATTTATAATGGGAAAATTGATGCATTATTGGAAAATGATTCGGGACTGAATTTGGGTCATTTATTGGATGATCGCGAGAGAAATTCTCCTCGTGGAATGATGGAGAGAGAGAGAGGAGACTTTAAGGAAAATTCTTCCTGAAAAACAGTCACACGGCTCTCAGTTTATGATCAATATAAATATGTAAACAGAAATTCGACGCTCGATTTGTTTGTCTTGTCTTGAACTTAATGCTCGATCTTGGCAAATGCTCCTTCACTTCTTTAAATCTCATGTAAGGCGTTGTCCGCACCCAGAAACCAAGAAATTAAACAGAATATAATGTGAGGTTGTTTGCATTAAGATAATGTCTAGTATATTTTAGGCTGAACAGAATCAAGTGTCGTGGGCGGTGGAGGATATAATCTTCATGGCTATATAAAATACAGTGTTTTGGGTTACGTTGGAAATACCTTGGGCTATGTAGGATACAGTGGCTTTAATTGAATGGGATATAATGCCTTGAGTTGCACCGAATGCAGTGTTATATTCTGCGCTATATGTACTGTAGTGTTTCGTTTTATGTTGGGCTGCGTGGGATACAATACCTCGGGCTGTAAATGAGCTGCTTATTAGCCTGCAGTGTCATGGCATTAAGGTGGTTGTGCTTCGACTCAGCGGGAAAAGGGTATAGCCTAAAAATATTGTGGATAATAGATTGCTAAATTAAATGGTATATATTTAAGATTATATTCTTCAAGATTATAATCTTTTTGAAGATTATATATTTTGTCTAAGGTGATTTGAGAAGTAACTAGGTCATTATTATTCTTTAATTAGTTTTATATCTGTGCATTACTAAGGAAGTTGTCTACCTAAGCAAGCAAATTTTCAAGATATTAATGATTTTGTTTCAAGTGTTCATAGCAGCAGATATTCATTTGCAAAAGACGCCATTTTCGCGCGAGAAGCAGAATATTGGTTCATTAGACATCGAGAGTGGAAACTTCACACATTTCTCGGGCGAAAATATCTCTCTCTCTCTCTCTCTCTCTCTCTCTCTCTCTCTCTCTCTCTCTCTCTCTCTCTCTCTCTCTCTCTCTCATCCCGATGATTAATTTTCTCTCTTATCCTTCCTCTTCCTTGAGGAGGGATTAGGATTAGTATGATATCGGCACTTGGAATTTCCAGCTGCCCACGGCACTTTTTTTTTTTTTTTTTTTTTTTTTTTTTTTTTATTTTGTCATTTCCACTTTCTCCTCTTGTCTTTCTTGATTTGCAGTCTCTCATGCAGATTATCTGATGTATCACCTTTCCGTTTATTACAAATTCTCTCATTTTTGTAAAGCCTTATTTTCTTCAGGGAACCACCTATTCTTTTCCATGCTACTTTAGTTCAGTCTTTTCATCATATGCTCCTTTTTTCCTGTTTTCATTGTCACTGCTCCCGAAATTTCATCGCTGTCGTTTTCCTCATTGTACTCTTCCTCATTATTTCACATACTTTTAATCATTCTTCATTATCCTCTCGGCTTTTCCTCACTTCTGGTTCCTATCTCTTCTCATCACCCCTCATTTTCCCTATCCGTTTTCTTCACCCCACCGTCCTACTTCTGTCCTTCATTCTTTTCCTCTCGACGCAGCTGAGCTGCAGAGAGAGAGAGAGAGAGAGAGAGAGAGAGAGAGAGAGAGAGAGAGAGAGAGAGAGAGTCCTTTTCTTAAAGACTGGGCATTGAAGCCACACCACCTGCAACCTATTGAGCGTTACTACCCATCACGACGCCGGATATGGAAAGGCAAAGAGGTCAGACCTGCTCTCTCTCTCTCTCTCTCTCTCTCTCTCTCTCTCTCTCTCTCTCTCTCTCTCTCTCTCTCTCTCATACACTCACAGTACACAGACACACACACACATACGCATTCTCACATTTATAGGATTTATGTATAATGTATATAAGTATCGTATATTTTTCTACCTTACGGTTTTATGCCTAAGGGGTGGGCAGTGCCAGAAGAGGACTGGCTTCTGGTTTGCATTAAGGGCTGGGGAGTGGGGTTGCTAGCCCCATTGGTTGGCATTAGGCGGGGAGCAAACCACGGCCCTTACAATTTTGAGCGCAGCTCTCTACAGTCGAGCCTGGGCTTGAAGGATTCATCTTTTCCTTACATGGTGACACTTTAGCTAATAATAATAATAATAATAATAGTGCTTCTTATTATAATGTCACCGACTTCTCTCCTTGTATATCAGTGAGCTGTTTCTCATTCATCAATGTTGACGTGTAGCAGCACAGATAAGTATTGTATATCATAATCGTACATTATGTGTATATTAAATTACAGATGCATGTTGGCGTATGATTTGCATATGGGTATAGATGTATGGCTCGACATAAGAACAAAACTCTAACTCTCTTTGGTTCACGCTGTATCGATCTTGTTGTCCTTTCCCCCTCATTTTTGCTAACAGTAATTGCACCATCTTATGATTCTCTTTCATGTTACCCGCTGAACATTATCCTTCTCTTTCGTTGGACACTGCTACCATACTCCTGAATGTTATTCGATTGCCACTTTTCTCATCTTTTTATTTTACATGATACTCAAGAATTCATGGAGGTGAAGATAAGGGTGGTTCACTGTTTCGAATCTTCTCCTCAGAACATTGATTAGGTTCTCATTCTGTATGGGGACAGGAAATGAGTTCGGAAGGGATGTGTGCAACTTCACACTTCGTACGAATGGAAGCGTACGTTGACGAAGGGAATCAGCATCTGAACAACAGATATCTCTTGGTAGAGAAAAGTAATAAAAGGTAAAATATATTCATGTGTAATTATGCCCTTTAAAGTAATTAGATAAACAGCCAGTATATTCATATACAGTGCATAGATTTATAAGCATTACTGCACGTAAGGTGTAGATAATTAATAGCCAACGGTAAGGTGATGGAAAAGTGATGATCGTCGTGCATGTGGCATTCGCAGACTGTTGTGTTTGTGGCAATCTAAACTTCTTAGCGGCGTGATTACAAATTGAGGGCCAGTTGTCAATCACTATACGTTTTATTGACCTTCCTCTGATGTCACTGGAAAGGGGCGTCTCTCTCCGGAGAGAGAGAGAGAGAGAGAGAGAGAGAGAGAGAGAGAGAGAGAGAGAGAGAGAGAGAGATTGGGGCTCTGTGAATCTTGAGGATTCTCGTTTGTAGGACAAAGTTCTCCTTTATTGCAGGAGAGAGAGATTATTTGCTCTTAGGAGACGCCAGGCTCTTGTTGTGTCGCCTGTCATGATAACGATAAGGTTTTATTTTATGTCTGTGACTTGATGTATTCCGTCGCAAAGGGGAATTTAATGGCTGTCTGGAGTTTATTGAAACTTTGGAAGATGATGCTTGTTTTGCTTGATTTAGATGTTTGCAGTTATAAGGACTGAACGGTGCAGTGTGCTTTAACTGTGCGTTATTTATATGCCCCAATTTACCCTCTAGAAGCTTCTGGTAATTGACCTGTCTGTCTAGCTTTCTATATCTGTCTCTCTGCTAAGATCCTAGATTTTTAAAGTCCCGCAGGGGGTTAGTGCCGTCAGTGCACCTCATGCGGTGCAGTGTAGGCATTACTTAAGGGTCTTTTCAGTGTCCTTCAGCCCCTAGCTCCAACTGCTTTTCATTCCGTTTACTGCACCTCCGTTCATATTCTCTTTCTTCCATCTTACTGTCCACCCTCTCCTAACATTTGATTCATAGTGCAACTGCGATGTTTTCCTCCTGTTACACCGTTCAAACTTTTACTATCAATTTCGTTTCAGCGCTGAATGGCCTTAGTTGCCCCAGTGCTTGGCATGTATGCCTAAAATTTATAAATCAATCTTTCAATCAATCAAGATTTTTAAAGGACTATAATTTTAATATCTTCTAAAAAATACTTCAGAACTTCATATATATCATCTTTGTGCAATGGGAATTCAGTATTGCATATGAAAGACCCCAGGGTCAGTGTCTTTTTAGAGGTGAAAGGTCATATAGAAATTTAACCATGAATATCACTTTCGAACTAATCAGCGTAGAGACCTCATACTTGGCAGGCATACTCCGATAATGAAGCCGATATGCAGTAAGGTCAAGGTCAGGTTTATACTTAAAGGTCAGAGGTCAGATAGGAATTTGCCACCTCTTTGGCATCGTGTTCCTCACACGCATCCCGTTTTGTACAGTTTGTTGTCAAGGCCGTATAAGTCATATTTCTCGTTTTCTTGTCCCAGTTTCCGATAAAGGCCTCGCTTCTAAGGGAGTGCGTGAGTGTTTGTGTATGTGTGTGTATGTGTATGTGTGAGAGAGAGAGAGAGAGAGAGAGAGAGAGAGAGAGAGAGAGAAAATGGTATACACTATATATAGTTGTGTGGCTGTTATGTCCTTTAAAAGAACCACCTTATATATAAGCAAATTGAGAAGCCAGAGAACCGTGTCTTTTACCGTTTCCTATGCTAAAGATACTTCTAAATTCTCCATCTTTCACTCCATTTCCCCACACGGTAAATATTCTTCCTGACGGAAAACTAAATGACCAACACTTAAATTTGCGCCTTTGAAAACCTGTTGGAAATTCTTGAGAAGGGGAGACAAATTAAAAAAAAAATGAAAAATTCGAGATGATTCCTCCTTTGTATCTTCAACAGGCATTGTCCATTTCTTCCGACAAGCTTTCGAGTGTAGTTCACGAGTCGACGGCTTCCTCTTAACGCTCCGGTTCTCCGCTTTATTATTTTTCCTCGGAATAGAGGCATATGATAATCAATAGAGAGTTTAGGCTTTGTTTTCCTCCTCTGCGCTCTGTGGCGGCGAGATAACGTTGGTTTATATTGCCTCCTCCACAGCTACGGTGCTCGACTTGTTGTTGCTTCTTCGATTCTGGCTCCGTATTTATTTTTGTTTCCTTTTGCCATTTTTTCTTTCATTTTAACAAAAAAGCAGTTTTCCTGTTGGGATGAATAGCAGCAGACCAATACAAGCAAAGTACTTAACTTTGCTTCCTTTCAACCCACCCCCCCCCCCCTTTTTTTTTTAGCAAAAACAAATTGTTCCTTGAAAGGTGCGTAGTTTAAGACCAGTACGAAAAAATAACCATTGCTTCACGCATTCCGTATAATTACAGAATCAAGAACGAATCTTCGGTAACAAAGTCTTGATCTGCTATGAAGTTGCATCTTTGATGTTCACAGACCAGCGTGTCTCAACCTTGCGTCAGGCGTCTCTTTCAACGCTTTCGCCGCACTTTATCAAACTGGGAAGTGCTCGTCTTTACCGTTTCGTTTCCCGAACATCGGCTGTGTGATTGGTATTCATTCTTAGGTGACCAGACCAACCCGACAGACTCAGACTCGACATTTCATCCCTCCTATTCTTATTATATTACCTGATGCCTCTAGTTTAAATGTATCCATATATTTATTTATGTATCGTGGGTCTTTTTTGACTCAATCAATTTTCATGTTAAAAATATTGAATCGCACTTTACAGTTCAAATAATAGTCCACATTGTGCAGTCTCAAGAATTTAAACTCATCACTCCAAGTATGTCAGATCTAAATTGTTATTCTTGTTACGCCAAAAAATTATCGGAATATTATGAAAAATTTATGAACCGGGCAAATAGTGTTATAACTTACAGATAACGTATTCAGTAATTGTGCCCTTGTGGGACCACTTTCTTTCTTTTTTTTTTTTTTTTTTTTTTGCTAAACTCATGGACTTCTTGTCAGTCTTTTTTTTTTTTTTTTTAGTCAAAGTCAGTTTCATTTTGAGAACATCAAATCGGACTTAACAATTCAAATTTCAATCCACATAGTGCAGTCTCAAGAATTTACACATCACTCATTATAATTCTGTCTTTCGTCCCAAGTATGTCAAATATTTATTGCTATTTTTGTTACACCAAAAAATCATCGGAATATTATGACCTATTTAAGGACACCAGAGCCCATTTCAGCATTATAGCTTTCAACTACCGTATATCCAATAATTGTGCCTGCATATGTATGTATTTTGTGAATTTTATTTACTTGTTGGATCAGAAATCCTATTCCTACTGGAAACAGTACCATCGCCGACACATCTGCAAATCAAGCTCCGCACATCACGGTGTCCGTGCAATAGCCTGAAAACTCGAGCACCCTAGAAAAATGGAACCACACGGAGAGATCAAAGCGCGCTCTCCGTTATTTTGGTCGCGATAACTTTAGATCTGAAGTACCCGAGAGCTTCAGATTTGGTGGAGGGACTTTTGAACACCATGGATACAAACCTTATCGATTTGGAAAGTGTAACTGGACAGAGGGGAAATTGCAGGAATCGTGGAAAATAATGATAGGTAGAGAAATCAGAAGATGAGGGGAAGAAGCAGTAATGAATGGCCAGATGATGGCTTATTCTTAATTTATTAGAATTTCTTTATCGAAATTTTTCTTTGCATGGATTTCATTTATTTTGAAATAATCTCAAATCAGTTACCAACCCCCCCCCCCCCCCCGCCCTTCTTCCTCTGCACCAAAATGATAAATAAGTAAATAACTGAAGTACGTGAATTATCATTCGATTCCGACTCGGTATTTTATGAAATTAAAAGAAAATTGTTTGCCTCATTTGATCTATATATTGCTGAACTCAGTTTTTTACGACGTCTGAAAAGACGAACACTGATTTCAGAGGAGATAAACAGGGAGCCAGTGAATAGAGAAAGAGTGGTCTTCGATATGAAAAGACTGCGATAGTGGAAAAAAGAAATATCAGAAAAAATCGCAACTGTTATCTCCGCAGTATCTTCTACGTCTGAGACCAAATAAATAAAGGAATAGCTTCGAACGGAGCTTCCTTGCAGTACGCCCTCTCCATCCCCCTCCTTGGAAATCGTGGGGGATGGATTTGGAGTATAAATTCGAACTGAAAATAGGAGAGGCGAAATGAGGTAAAGACCATATTTCTGCCCCCTGAACTTTTGCGCTTAAATTTACAGGTAGTCCTTCATCTCTGATTTTACACCTCTCTGACTGCATTGCCAAGAAGAGAGAGAGAGAGAGAGAGAGAGATGAGAGAGAGAGAGAGAGAGAGAGAGAGAGAGAGAGATGGAAAGGGGGAGGTGAAGGAAGGCCATTCTTGGCTTGAGAAAAGAGGTCTTCCCTCTGCTCGTCTTGGGGTTTAGCGTTTGTATTTTCTTAGTAAATGAAGGCGCTAAATCCTTCATCTATCAAATGATTTGGTCACTTGAACTTATCAGTATTCACACCTCGGCAGCCAGGGTTATGACTGGGACATTTAACATGAGACGCCGGTTTTCACTTTTGAGAGAGAGAGCTGGATAGATTTTGAATGTGTAAAACGATGCTATAGTATTCAAATTTGTCCGTGAATAATTGTCTGTTTCTCTTTGTAAATTGTTGTGATTTAACGGAATTTATGCGGTTTTCTCTCCGTAACGTAAAATGTTGTCTTGGATGCAGTTATTTCTTTTGCTATTTTTTTTTTAGTCACCGAGAACAAAAGCTTGCCTTACGTGGTCCTGAAATAGATATATGAAAGTTCCTAATCTCCCTTTTTGTTTTCTCCCCGAAATACGAAATGGACCCGAATTCCACTCCTCTTGGAAATAAACCTTCACGATTTAACTTTGTAATTAAACTGATGAAAAGGGTAAGCTCGCCTTTTTTTCTCTCTTTAACTTTTTTCCTTCGCTTTTTTTTCTCTCATTTTTTGTGCGTGCGGTTGGGGCTCCTTTATGAATTAGGAACGTTTCATTATTTCTGTCCGGGAAAAAAAGGGAGGAAAAGAGGAAAAAATTGAAAATGGAATAAGCTGAAAATATACCCACATTTATTATGAGTTTAACTGGGATTTTAATAAGCTGTCACTTTGTAGTGAATGAAATCCACATCGTTGTGTCTCTCTTGGTTAGAGAATTAAATTTTCTATGGCACTGGGGTTGGAATTATTAAGTTTCTAATGATCAGACTTACTCTGAAATAAGAGGGGTTAGGTGATGGGGGGTAGAGGGGGAGGGTAAAGAGGGCTGACATCATTACGCGACTTGCTAGATAGATCAGGAAATGTTTCGTCAGATTTGTTTTTAACTTGTCTCCATGTCCTGACTGAATAACTCTCAGTAATTTTTTTTTTCGCAAAATCTGTCTTTCAAATTATAGGATGGTGTTTTTTAACTATTATGCAAATTTTTCTGGAATATACTGTAGTTTATAAAAGCTGCCATAGAAATATCTCCTTACATTTCTGAAACTGTCTGAATAATTCTCTCTCTCTCTCTCTCTCTCTCTCTCTCTCTCTCTCTCTCTCTCTCTCTCTCATACTCGTGCATATAGACGCAGGTTAAAGCGGAATTCCCTTTTGACTTCCACTATTTTTTTTTTCAAATTCAAGCAGTTTGAATAGACGAGAGGAGCATTGTGGATTATGCATTTAAATAAATACATTGAGAGAGAGAGAGAGAGAGAGAGAGAGAGAGAGAGAGAGAGAGGTGGGGTTTCGTTGTACGTTAAAAATATAAATCGATAACGGTTGAGTTAATAATAATAAAAGTAGTAATAATAATAATAATAATAATAATAATAATAATAATAATAATAATAATAATAATAAAAGAACCCATCTCCGTTTACGTGAATTTTTGGCCACGCAAGAAAGGCATTACTTAATTTAGGGGACCTTTTGTCTACCATTCCATTTCAAGCCAGTCCGTTTGACCTTAGGTTCCATAAATAACGTCTCCCCTCTGCAGGTGACTTTGGTCTTTTTCTGATGACCCTGGTGTTCCCTTACGCCATGCCATTTGCCATTTTAGGTTGGATATGATACGCATTTGTTATCCGACCTTTCAAATCGTAATTGTTACGAAAAGGTATTTTATACCTGCTTGCTGGTTCTTTTGTACTTCATTTAACAAAACCTTCAGACCGACCCTCCTTATAGGGGGATAGCGGCGTCAGTGCGCCTCTTGCGGTGCACTGTACGCGTTACCCAGGTTCTTTGCAGCGTCCCTTCGGCCTCTAGCTGCAAACCCTTTCATTCCTTTTACTGTACCTCCGTTCATATTCTTTCTTCCATCTTACTTTCTACCATTCATAGTGCAACTTTCCGCCATTCATAGTGCAACTGCGAGGTTTTCTTCCTGTTACACCTTTCAGACCTTTTTACTGTCAATTTCCGTTTCAGCGCTGAATGATCTCATAGATCCCAGTGCTTGACCTTTGGCCTAAATTCCATATTCTATTCTATTCTGTTCTATTATATTCTTAAGAACTACTCTGTCAGTTGATATACGCCAAACCTGAACAACGGTTCACTGAAATCTTACTGGAATTTGCCTGACCTTAAAGTTCTTTGTTGACCTTTACCCATATTTTTAGAGGAGTCTTTGGAGATGAGATTTCCTTTTTCCTGAAAGATCAGCATCTCTTCCATAATGTGTGTATTGGGACTTACTCATTTTTATAAGCATATCGCCACTGCTATATCTCAGACGCGTATAATCTATACTGTGTGGGTTAGTTCTATAACTGGTAATTGCTGTTGGTTATTTTTGTAGATGGGCGATTGGAAATGAATATCCTTTTCCAGAAAGATCAGCATCTCTTCCATAATGTGTGTATCAGGATTTTACTTATTAATTTTTTTGTTGGTATATCTCCACTGGTATTTCTCAGGCAGTTATAATCTTTACTGTGCGGGTTATTTCTGCATCCGGCTATTACTGTTGATGTTGTTGTTGCAGATGTTGTAGACCTCAAACATCACTGACATTTAGCAGGAATTCTTCCGTGCTGAATTCTGTGATATAATACAATTTACTGAAGTGGTTATGTTACGACGGGGCCTGACATTGTGCTTGTGGCGCATAAGATTGGTTGTGGCCAGAAGAATGTTTAGCCTGAAATATATTTGTTATATTACCTGATGCAGTCAGTCACGCAACATCCCATTTTTCATCGCGCTTGATTTTCAGTCTCTCTCTCTCTCTCTCTCTCTCTCTCTCTCTCTCTCTCTCTCTCTTCCCCCGAGGTTATCTGTGTGTGAGCTTGAGTGAGTGTCTGCTGTGATTTCGAGACTGAATGTTGGCGCTGTAGTGTCATAAAGGGGGTTTCATGTATATTTCATAGATCTCTCCCGTCAGTAGCCCCGAACCCATATTTTGATTATTGAATAGCCTTCGGACTTCCTCAATGAATTTCCCTCTCTCTCTCTCTCTCTCTCTCTCTCTCTCTCTCTCTCTCTCTCTCATCTTTACTTGTTGTCTATGTCGATTTTCTGTAACCATTTTAACAAGTATTAGTCCATATGATATTAATTTCTGATGCAGCTTCACATTCCTATACATTGTATTCTAAGATTCAGCCATAGTCTGAATTCATATATATGTATATGTATATGTATATATATATATATACTATATATATATATATATATATATATATATATAATATATATATATATGTGTGTGTGTGTATATATATATATATATATATATATATATATATATATTATATATATAAATTTATTTTATATATATATAATTTATATATACATACATACATAATTACGTAAAATACAAAATAAATGCATATATGTGTGTTCTTCTGTGTATGTCCGTGGTTTAGTGCGGAGCATAATTAAAAAATTCTGGTCATTTTCCTTAGGTTTATGTTTCCACATCTGCTCAACCGGAAGTACAAAATAGGTTGTTAATTAACCAGGGAGAAAATGGCGACAGGCGATGGAATATTTAAAACAGGTCAAAGGTCATACTCCGAGGAAGGTCATTCTTTAGATTAGGAATCCATGTTCCTGTCTGAGATACAGTTAGTGTCTGATATTGAGCTCCTGCGCTCTTTATTCAAAGCATCTGGGAGCGGGGAATATGACGTATAATTTAGAAATATATAAAGCTTTATATAAAAAATATGAGGAGGAAAATGGAGACAGTCTTTGTAAAATACATTCAACTGGATAACAGCGATTCCTCGTGCACTGCTTGTTTGTTCTTATACCCTGTTTTATTCCTGTTGGCAAGGAATAATTAGAATTTGAAAAATAAGCCGGAAGAAGTAAGCGGAACGAACTGGCTACATTATAGCCTGCACAACATTCGTGATGAATCAGACTTTTTACTGCTTAAGAGTATTTAAGAGAGAAATTATTTACAATCATTTTAGCGCAATTGACAGAATAATGGTTATGACTGTTCTTTTCAGTAGTCATACAATTTAACCTACATTTTCCCGCAAGGTTTAAACCATTTAATGGTTAAACTTATGCATATTTCACTGTCATTTTTAACCTGGATGTTTAATATTGAAAATATGGTCACGATAATGAAAATCTGAAAAGAGTGAAGTTTTTTATACCTTGCATAGATGTTTTGGCTCTTACTCACCAATAGGATTCCTTAGTTACGAACAAGAAGTCCCACATAACCATTTTTGTAATAACATTGTAAATTCTGTATAAAACCTATAAGAATGACATTATTCTGACCATTTCAGTGCTAAAAACCCTACGGTCATAAACACAATATATTATTCGAGATTGTAAAATCAGTCACGAGTAACTGAATTTATATGTGCGATGTCCTTAGGCTTTTATCGAAGTCGCCTCTCCAGATGAATCTTTTTTTTATTCTTTCACTATTTCTTTTGTTTGTATTTAACTTCATACTTCTACTTGATCCAGTTCAGAGCATTTGCCAAGTCACCCTTTCACTATATATATATATATATATATATATATATATATATATATATATATATATATATATATATATATAAATATATATATATATATATATATATATGTGTGTGTGTGTGTGTGTGTTCGCGTTTGTTTGGATATGTGTGTATATATACAATATATATATATATATATATATATATATATATATATGCTTTGTGTGTATAATATGAGTTTAGCAACAAATACTTTTATAAAACCTCTAAATTAAGAACTGTGAAAGGTTGAGGAGTAGAATGTAATAGGATCCAGTAATCTAGTTAAGGAGAAGAGGAATTGCGAGAGAGAGAGAGAGAGAGAGAGAGAGAGAGAGAGAGAGAGAGAGAGAATAAAATAACGGTAGAGCGTAGAGCGGGGAAGGAGAACGTGGCCGATGTACGATAACTAGACCCTTGACGCCCCGGCCAGATGACCCATCTCTCACACACGAGGAGGAAGGAAAGTGAAAGGACGGGTAAAAAAAAAAAGAGAAAGAGAGTGAGTGAGTGCAAAAAGGATTAAATAGAAGATTGGAATAGGGAGACAGACGAAGAGGAGGAGGAGGTGAAGATGCCAGGAGATAGTGTAAATTTTAGATAGGAGAATGATGAGAAATGGAGGAAAAATAAATTAAAAAAAGAAAGGTGCCAAGTGAATAGCAAAAAGAATGAGTAACGGGGGGCGGGTGTGGGAAATGATGTGTAGAAGAAAGAGAAATGTATAAAAATTAAAAATATTATCGAGTACACATAAACTTCGGTATCCACATAAAAAAGAATACGCGAGCAATTAATTTTTAATTGGCGAAACCTGTGTCAACACACGACCAGTTTTTATTATTGGAAATAGTAAATACACATTCGTGAGTTTTCCTGATAAAATAATAAGATTATAAAGATTTCAGTAAAATCTCTTCAAAATATTAACTCTCTTTCAATCACATTAGGTACTACAACCAAAACCGTCGTGCATGTGTGAAAACTCCATTCCAACGACAGATTTTTTATTTCTACAAGCGGCAGTTTATAG
>JANJGK010000012.1:5044973-5064973 GCA_039081455.1 Macrobrachium rosenbergii
CAAAATAGAGAATTACGAGAAAGGAATGTTAACATTATATATATATATATATATATATATATATATATATATATATATATATATATATATATATATATATATGTAACGCGCAGTCTCTTTAGACAATTAAAAACAGAAAACAGCAGAAATTTCTCTATCTTGATAAAGATTTCTATATATATGAACTGCATAATGGGATAATTCACAACAGTCACTGCATATTGCATATCCAAATAGTCTAATATTTTGCCGTAGCTTTTAAATGAAACAAGCAAAGTCAGTCGCACTATTTGTCTCAAGCTAAAAGATATTTCCATATCTTTTCTGAAGTTAATTGAGGCAGTAAATTAACAGGCCATTTTCACTGGAGAAGGCGCACAAAATTTTTTCCCCCCGAGTGGAAAGTCATAAAAGGAACTCATAATTCTCTTCTTGAATTTTATGTCGGTTTTTTTAAACGGTTGTTCGTTTATGGAATCATATTTCATCAAAATTTTGCCCTGAATATAAAACAAAAATTTAGTTATTATCTAAAAAATAAAATCATATCTAACCAAATATTTACGAGGATCGTGCGGTTATGTAATTTGTGGCTGACAAGTAACAGTCTGCCATAAACACTCATGACCATAAACTCACAAAAGCTCCTGAAATAGTTATTCGTATGATCATATTTTGTTCTTAAGTGATCTCTTACATCATCAGAGGCACACATTAGCTCCCATTCGTCTTGAAAAATTGTATGTTTCATTGTTTCGTACAGTTATTTCTGGTATATAACATTCTTCTGAGAAAACATGTACTTAAAGATAATAACTGCAGTTGTTCCCAGCGATAAATGGAATATTTATGAACCCTTACATTTCGGGACATTAGAACCCATTTTAACCTTGAATTTTGGGGTTTAGTGAACCAGTGGTGACTTTTTTGAAGGATTCATCGAAAATCAACTTTTCCATCATACACTATTTCTAACCTAACCTAACCCAGCCCAACTTAACCTCAGGCAACTATTACTCTCATCAGTCTTTTGAAACTTGGTGGAGAAAGAAGTTATATGAAACTATTTTGTAAATTGTTGGTTGAGCAAAGTTGAAAGGGTCTAAGTTTTCATGGCTGAAAGAATTTGTAGTTTATAGATTGTATTCTGATTTGCTTTTTGCAAAAATCGTGCTTATTTATATTTTACTCTTGATAACAATGTTGTGAAAAAATTGAGAGAAATATTGGTAATTTTAAAATAAATCTGTAAGACTTCATTGTATGGTACTCAGAAGTTTATTAAGAGTCTGACTTTCGCTTGTTTTTGTCTTTTCCTGTGCAGATACATCATATAAATTTTGCTGGTGTTAGGTAAATTTAATTTTTTTATTATTATTAATTCATACAATGCTACAACCTGGAATATTTAATTTGTATTTTTTTTTTTTTTGGCGGCGGGTATCCCATCCCAGTGTGGAGCTGAGGAGAAATGCTCTTAATGTTATTTTTTATATTTGAGATTTTGAGATATATGTTCATTTGATATATAAGTAGATTTTCAGATGGCAGTACTGTCATTTATTTTGTTATTTGTAACACTTAAAAGTGTAAATTTAAAAGTACAAATTTGCAGCGAATAAAGAACAGTACCGTACCATTTTTCATATCAATATTTTGACTTTAACCAACACCGAACTAATCTAATTAATATTCAACCTGGGCTTTCCATCTGTAAATATAGTTCGATTAATGTAGTTTTACTGTATATGCACAGCAGATGCATTTTTCAACATGAGGTTTCATAATTCAACTTTCCCATTACCGCTAAATCTGAACTCTATAAATTTATTATGAATCTACGGAAATGACTGATGTACTTTCACCCCATGATATTACCGTTATGACATAAAACCCTCAGTCATAAATCACTATTCCCAGATTCAACGTAGGTTTTGTACAAATGTTTGACTAATGCTCCATAAATCCGGTTCATAATTCCCTCGAATCCTAACGAAATCTCCTTCAGGATATTGTGAATAAATTTAGCATTTCCCCGCTGCTCTTCCTCACTCCTCCCTCCATCCCCCTCCCCAACGTCTCTCCTCCTCCTCCTCCTCCTCCTGTTACTGTTTCACCCCCCTTTCCTGCCTGGAGGTATATCATTTGCATAATTCCAAGACACAAGTACGAAAGAGGCGCAAGTTTATAAAGCGCGCGAGCGCACTGGGCTTCTCCATCCCAAGGCACCTCCCCCCCCCGCCCCCCGCCCCCGCCCCCTTCTATTTTCCCATTGTGCGTGACTCTCGGAAATGCAAAGGAAAGAGAAGCAGAAAAAAAAAGAGGATAATGATGATGATCATGATCATGATGATGAGCAAAGTGTATAAAGCGGTCATTGTCCAGTATGACAGAGGATGCCTTGTCCCCAGGAGCAGGGGTGGGAGGGGGAAGGGGGGGGTCAGTTTGCCCCGTTCAACGTATGCACTGGGAACTCGATCGTTCTTTATAGGGCGTTCAGACGAGAAAAAGCATCAAAAAGCCATCGGAAACAGGATGTATGGAACGGCTCTTTGATTGGAGGAGATCGGGATATTTGTCTTTTGGAGGTTAAAAATTACGTTTATTGTTATCATTTAAATGACTGCGTACGTATTCGTGATCACAGATTATTAATAAATGTCATAAAAACCACGATAACCCGGTTACCATAATACTGTACATATGGCCACTTGTTTTAGTTTTTCTGAAAAAAAAAATTTTTTCTTCTGCTTATCAAAATTTAAAAACTTGAGACACCTTTGAGCGAGCAGCTTTAACTGGTGCAGTTTATCACGGGCTTCCTTCAAATCAAAGTTCAACAGTTGACTAATAGGTTTACCAGGTATGGGCTTATTAAGGGCCGGATCTACATTTATGAAGTAGGTTTGTATGTTTCCCGGCAAATGGGAACCTCTGCATTGTAGAGCATTATCTCCACGGAATATTGTTTACACATACTTATTTACCTAATCTCATCTCAACCCTTCGAATTATAACTAATGCAACATGAACGGACAGACAGGTGGACAGCAGACAGACCAGTTTTTTTTTTTCTTTTTTTTTTTAACCGTAGAGCTGGATTGGCACACTTACAAACTGGTCTTCACTGGATTGCCTTAGAAGTGAGAATAAGATAACGTTGTAATTCTGCTTGCCACGAAAGTTTCTGTCACACTGCCTGCATATATCTTCATTCTGGATTGCCTTTGTGGCCTCTACCAAATCTGTGTCCTTTTTCTTCTTTTCGATAGGAATTACTCTTTATTATCTTCAAGAAATACAGAGAGAGAGAGAGAGAGAGAGAGAGAGAGAGAGAGAGAGAGAGAGAGAGAGAGAGAGAGAGCACTACGATTATCAATCAACATCCTAAAATGGTCAAAGATCGGAAAGCTAGGAGAGAACATTCATGACAGAAAACATGAGGAAGGTAATTTACTTAAAACACAGAGAGAGAGAGAGAGAGAGAGAGAGAGAGAGAGAGAGAGAGAGAGAGAGAGAGAGAGAGAGAGAGCACTACGATTATCAATCAACATCCTAAAATGGTCAAAGATCGGAAAGCTAGGAGAGAACATTCATGACAGAAAACATGAGGAAGGTAATTTACCTAAAACACAGAGAGAGAGAGAGAGAGAGAGAGAGAGAGAGAGAGAGAGAGAGAGAGAGAGAGAGAGAGAACGGGAAAATTATTATAAATCAAAATCCTAAAATGGTTAAAGACCGGAAACATAAGAGACAATAGTCATGACGAAAACATGTGAAAGAAAATTCACTTAAAACAGAGAGAGAGAGAGAGAGAGAGAGAGAGAGAGAGAGAGAGAGAGAGAGAGAGAGAGAGAGAGGAGGGGAAAAAGCTGCGTGACTGAAGGTCATGAGTGAGGAAGCGCTAAAGAAAAGGAGGGGGAGGGAGAAGCGTTGAAACGAGCGGGTACGAAAAATGCGACTATAGATTGGGAAGGGTGAAGGAGAGAGATGAGGGAAGGCCTGAATGAAGTAGATACGTTTTTCCTTTACAGGCAGGAAGCGGTGAAATAGAAGGGCGATGGGGGTGTTAGTGGTTCATTATTATTATTATTATTATCAGTGCATTATTACAATTGATAACAGAACCTCATTTAAACAGGATGGTATCTAACGGGGATTTTTATTCAAAAAAAGGTACGAACTTTCAAGGGCTTTGTGGCCTCAACGTGCTGTTACAGTAATATATATATATATATATACACACACACATATACATGCATATATATATGCGTGTGTATGTATATATATATATATATATATATATATATATATATATATATATATATATATTTATATAATACATATACAGTACATTCATACAAACATTCATACATACATATTTAACAAATTATTATTATTATTATTATTATTATTATTATTATTATTATTATTATTATTGTTGTTGTTGTTGTTGTTGTTGTTGTTTTCCATGGTCATGTTAATGAGGATAAGTTGAATATTTAGTATTCTGTTCACTAAATATTAGCGCAAGTCAGTTATGATATCATAGTTGAGACTGCTCTCTATAGTATTCATAGCGCTACGGCATTTCTATCAAAAAAAAAAAACAGTAACAGACAAAAACGAGAAGAAATCGTGACCTAACTGGTTTGTGTCGGGTAAAAATAATGTCTAAAGAACATTCAAATTTGTTGATCTTATGAGCAGCAGAATTAACTTTTTCCCGTTTGATAATCTTACTGATTAAAGAATGCCTGAAGCGATCTTTCCAGTCAGGCAGCTTCGAATGTTCAAGATCGCGAACGGATCGCCAAGAAATTTTGAAAATATACTTGATTAATGCTTTGACATAAATCGTTATTCCCATCCTTTAAAGAATTTTGTAAATGCTGCTCTGAGTAATTTTCTGTTGCTCACTTCTTAACAAACCCCTGCTCTTCTTCCAGTCAATCTGTGGTGCTTTTCCTACCTGATCTGGGTGAATTAATTTTAGTTCATCTTAGGAATGTAATAAGTCAATATAACAGAATTAAAAGATGTACTTTTTTTTATCTTGCACTGACGGTTCCGATGCAGCTTGACACATCTCAGGTTAACATTGTTGCCCAGATGGGCACAGTAAGGTCGTTCAGATAACTTGACTTCATTAAGATAAATATTTTGTCTTTAAGCCATATGCACTATTTCATAACTGAAAAATAACGAGTGAATATGGGGCTTGCAGTTAGGTTACGTTACGTAGCGTCCCAAAGCCCATATGATGGTAGTTTCAGTGTGTGGTAAGGTAGACTGCCTCCGAGCTGGACGACGGCAATTCAAGGCATGGGAGGGTGCGGTTGGAGACACTTGGTGTTCAGTGGGTCATAATGAGGGCAGAGTCCCGACAGTGAACTTATTACTTTTGCAGTAGTGTGTGTGTGTGTGTATATATGTATATATATATATATATATATATATATATATATATATATATATATATATATATATATATATATATATATATATATATATATATATATATATATATATATATATATATATATATATATATATATATATATATATATACACACATAATGTATGCATACAAGAGCAATGCGCTAAAACCTTGTAAGGCCCTCTTATGTGACGCATAGCACGGGACATGCATACAAGAGCAATGCGCTAAAACCTTGTAAGGCCCTCTTATGTGACGCATAGCACCGTCCCGTGCGTACGCACGCGTGCGCTCCTATAAACGCAATCACCGTAGACTGCAGGTTTTTCCCCAGTCGTAAATTCCGTTGTTTGTGACAGAGGCCTCACTTTTCGAGAGCCAAGCAATACACCGGAGACAGAGGCCGTTCATCCCGCTTGCTCTTTATTCCGTTGCTAAATCAGTTGTTCGGAAATTATCGAGGAGGAAATTTAAACATTTGAGGGAAAAAAGGGATCCAACACCACAACACTATTTAGCTCCCCCTTTTTTTTATAAATGTGTCGGAGTGGGGGAAATGGAGTCCGGAAAGTGGTCCTTTGTTAATCTTTTTTTTTTATTTATTTTTTTCCCCGAAGGTTATATTATATTGGGCACTGCTGCGAAAAGGCCCCATCACACACATTTTCAAAAACTAATTTTCTCAAAAAAGATGGTGCCCTTTTATGATCCTTAATGGCACTAGGGAGGAAATGAAAATTATCTTGTATAATGGACCGGTTTGGTTGCTGAGAGAGAGAGAGAGAGAGAGAGAGAGAGAGAGAGAGAAGGGGGGAAACTGCAAACACTCCTGTGTACTACTCAAGTTCATTATACCCATGACTTGTCTGCTTACCTTGATATTAGAATTGCAGTAGATATTCAGGCTATTCACACTTAGATATGCCGATGTAGAAATACAAATATTTATGTCAGTGTTTTAAAAAGCTGAGAAAAACCTCAATTCAAAGCTTTTCTGTACCCCACCAAGTTTAGCGTTGTGTGTATCAGAGCATCTTGTATTGGAAGAGACGTGAATTTGGTCAAGTTTAGATTCTTGACGATGCTAATCTTGATTGAATTGCATTTTTTTTTATTTACTGGGAATTTCTGTCTGTCGAGGGTGCATTCCCGACAAGGCAGCGTTGTTGTGATAAGGAAGAATATTTCTGTTTCATTCATTACCGTTCATGGGACGAAAGTCAACTTTCCTTATTTTGTCTACATATGTATTCTTGTTATATCAGAGTTACTCCTCTGCGAAAGTGAGACAATAAAATCATTTCGGACGCTCTTTAGTTTCTGCTTCCAGTGGGCCTTTTCTAGAGCTTTTATTGACCAAAATGATTTATTCTCTCATTTTCCCAGGGGAATAAATCTGATTTCAACATCAGAAAGTTGAAGAGTATAACTTCATTCTTGTTATTATTATGGCTATTTCCAATAATTACTGTACAGTTGCTGCCAATGGTGATGCTGTTGGCAAAGTTACTCTGAGGTGTCTGCATTCTTTCCATTCAGAGTTTTGCCGTGTATTAGAAATAGATCGCTTCCTATCCGCAGATTCCTTACGGATGGAAAAACTTTGTTGCAGTTGCAATAGTTGTACATTTGTGATACACGAAATCGGAATCTGGAACGTACCTTTAACAGATGAGTCTGAGCTCACTTAAATATGTACAGTATGCCTAGATGCATTTATATATTTATCACCAATGTTCTTCCCTTAAAAGAGCTCGAAGTCACTTGGCCCCAGTGTTTATAACAGGCAGAATATTTCAGCCTTACTCATGCCTCTTGAATTTATGTTTATGCTTCTTCCTTCGTTTGCATTTTGATTGGTCCATCATCTAATCATTCATTAGCAATTCAGAATTTGTGCTTTTTAAAATATCTGTAATATTGGTTTCTCATATTGCGTAGTTCCCTTCACTGCATATTCCGGTTGATTCTAACTCTCTGATATTATGTAGTCAAAGCGTCCAAAAGATTAATCTCGAGATTACCTCTCCTTCAAGGAAAGTATCGACCAGGCGCCGCCTGGAAAATATTTATTGGAATATCAACAATTTCCTGCGTCACTGAACGATTATTTACCATCGCCGCTCTGGGCAACGTCCCATCAAAAGCGTCGAGGATCTTCGTTATTGTGAAACCAGCTATCAGCAAATATATCAGTCGTGTTAGTTTCACCCAGTGAATGTTGCTGAGATACCTGAATTCGACTCACTTTTCTTCCCGTTCCTCTGTGCTGTCATGGAAGTTCACATAACCTTTCTCAGGTTTTGGTGTATCCGTCATTTTCATTTTTTTCGTTCTTTTCATTCTCGCACCATATTCTGTAGTTCTTCCTTTTTCCATTCATTACTTTTATTAACCCCTGTCGTACGCTAGTCCGTCATTACAACTGCGGCGCAAAGAAATCTAAAACATTGTCCCGAGACTCTAAGCCTCTTTTTCAGTATTTCTGCGGTCTCTCACTGAAGAAGGCGAGCATCCGACCTTCCCTCCCTTAAAAATTGTACAACGTTTTCATTTTCGATCCCTTACCGTTGTTGTTTCGTAGCTAAGAAGCAAAAAAAAAAAAAAAAAAAAAAACAGGCTTCTTTGCCTCTACTTTCACTAGGACTTCTCTCCCCTGATGATCTCCACCGTCTATTCCCAGTTTATTCTGATGGATGCCTCACGAGATTTGTTCGCTAATTTTAGACTAGTTATTCTTATCGCCTGTTATACTGTATTGCAATCAAACTTCCCTTCCTAGAAGCAGACTGGTATCGTAACGCATTCTTTTACTCCTCAGGGTTAGCATGTTATTGAAAGAATGAGACGATAGGTCTACTCAATTTGTTTATTTTTATATATTTTCAGCCATACTAAAAGCTCATCGATATTTTGGTCTTTAATTCTCTTTAAATCATTTCTCTTGCCAACAGTCTCCTAAGATTTTGTACCATGCCATTCCTAAGATATTGTAAATCATGGCCGAGTCTGTCAGGCATTTGCGTATTTAGGTACGACTTATTTTTTTTTTTCATTCCTTGCTCGTTTATTTTGTAAGATTTATTATTCTCCCAAATTCCTACTGCTACGTAATGTGTCTGGCCTCGCAGTTGCCTCGACCGGGACCTCTCGCCATCTATTTTAAAACTGTCGTACCCAAAAAACTTCATATTTTGTTGCGGGACTTGTCACCTCCAGGCCCCAGAGCCTGCTGGTGATTTAGGACAGAGTACCACCTCCGGGAAATAATGGGATCAAGAAAAATGGGATCCTTCTCGCAAGGAGAATCGAGTAACTTCACACAGAAGTGGGTTCCGTGTTCTAGGAAGACATTCTCCACGTGCTGACATGGGCCTAATTGTCGCACGGGTCTAATTGCTTTAGACATAATGCTTGAATGTTTGCCCTCGCAAATAAAAATCAACACATCTTTCGTTATAACACCATAATTAAGGTCTGTTCACCAAAACTCGAACTAAGGAGATTTTTCTCCTAATCTCAGAATATACTTCATCAGCAGATACACAATGATAAAATCTACTTCCTCGATAAAGTTACGATTGGTTAAAACTAAATTCATCATATATTTGTCGAGAGTGGAAACAAGCACTAAAATTGTTTGTCTCTTCGTAAGTGAGTTAAATTTTGATTATATAATATCGGATACTATATATATATTATACATATATGTATGTGTATTTGTATACATTATATATATATATATATTATATATATATATATATATATATATATATATATATATATATATATATAGAGAGAGAGAGAGAGAGAGAGAGAGAGAGAGAGAGAGAGAGAGAGAGAGAGAGAACAAACAAAGTGTCAGCTGGGCTCACGCAGTGCACCACAACAATTGGAGGACCAGACTTACTTGGATGAAGATGAGTGGAGATCTGTGGAAGATAAAGCACAGGAAAGACACGAATGGCGGAATTTCACAGTGGAATTAGAAGGAATTATATATATATATATATATATATATATATATATATATATATATATATATATATATATATATATATATATATATATATCTGTGTGTGTGTGCGCGCGGAATGAACGCATAGATATGTGAGTCTGTAATTAATGCGTGGGCGTCGTACCAACCGCAGGAAAGAAAATCTTGAGGTGATTTTGAGGACGAGAGTAATAATCTCCAGTGCACTTTGTGCAGCGCAGATTTCTATCTGATGGGATAAGACATAAAGTACATCGTTGCATGTTACGGGTATTGGAAAACAGGTCTGGACAGCTGCGGCGCCCTGCAGTGAATCGCTTAGAACACGAGAGAAAAATACTTTGGCTGCCGGAATGGAAATTGTCCCGTAATATGCCTCGTGGTCAAGCAGACAGACAAAAAGATAGATAGATAGATAGATAGATAGATAGATAGATAGATAGACGGGGTTATAGGAAGGCAAAGGCAAATCATCAAAGGGAGCTATACTTTCTGAACGTTGCGTTTTAATTTTGTGTAGCCGGCGGCAGTGGAGGATTACTATCAGGTATTCATATGTGTATGTATATATGTATATACATATATATATATATATATATATATATATATATATATATATATATATATATTTATATATATATATATATATATATATATATATATAAATATATATATATACGAGTATATATATATATATATATATATATATATATATATATATATATATATAGAGAGAGAGAGAGAGAGAGAGAGAGAGAGAGAGAGAGAGAGAGAGAGAGAGAGAGAGAGAGAGAGAGAGAGAGAAAGATAATTTTATATGGTCTTGAAAACGCCTTGGAAGATTTTTAAATACTAGCGTGACTAGTTCCTTCAGCCTTGAAATATTTTCCATCAGTGCTTGAAGTCTTTGCAAGGGCTGTTTCATGTGCTGATTTTAAATCCTTTTTGGGTAGTTATTAATGTTTTGATTATACTATTAGTTCTTAGAATATGCAATGTAGCTAAAAGGAGTTGTTTACATGTGATTTCATGTCTTTGATTTATTTTCACTTTTAGAGCCTTTTTTTTTTTTTTCACTTTTAGTTTTCTGAAAAGAAAACTACTGTGACGGCTCTGTCTGTCCATCCGCACTTTTCCTGTCCGCCCTCAGATCTTAAAAACTACTGAGGCTATAGGGCTGCCAATTGGTATGTTGATCATCCACCTTTCAATCATCAACAATAACAAATTGCAGCCCTCTAGCCTCTGTAGTTTTTATTTTATTTAAGGTTAAAGTTAGCCATAATCGTGCAACTGGCAGCGATATAGGCCAGGCCACCACCGGGCCGTGGTTAAAGTTTCATGGGCCGCAGCTCATACAGCATCATACCGAGTCCACCGAAAGATAGATCTATTTTCAGTGGCGTTGATTATACGCTGTACAGAAAACCCGACTGCGCCGAAGAAACTTCGGCGCATTTTTTACTTGTTCTTAATAAGTATACTCTTCAGTACGTGACTTCTGTGCCTTTGTCAGTTCAGCCAAAACCTGAGAAAGACTAGGAAATTGGTTTTCAATTACTCTTTTATCGGAATATTATTTCATGACGTTTTGTAAAAGGGGAATGACGCATCCTGCTTCTAATCGAATATTCCTGTTGGATTTATCATCGTCGTGAAGATGAGAAAATTTGGCGAAGAAAATGGAGTAATTGTTTACTACTTGACGAACGCCGTCAATTCCTTACAATACCAGTTCAGGTGCAGTTCTTGCAGTTAAGGTTTTATATTTCATATAGTCCAGGTTTAGACATCCAGGTCACTGCTTTCTGAATATAAACTCTAAATAAGTTCCAACTCGCGTGTTTTACTTCCTACAGTCTAGGTTTAGCCATTCAGGCCATCGCAGTCTAAGGACGAAATCTAGTAAGTTTCAACTCGAGTATCTATGCATCAAAGACTGCGTTGTTTATAGTAAATTGTGAATTGCTGATAGTAAAGAAAAAACTGGGTATAGTAAACAAATGCTTTGTTGATCACAGCAAACAAAGAGGACGTTTTTAATTTGTTGCGGGAGGATTTTATACCGTACGAGCCATCAAACCTAATAGGATGTTTTCTGCGGAAAAAAAAATGGCCCAGAAATATTGTTGAATTTGGGTCATAAGTTTTCCCTTGATGGGAATCGCGGCGTGTGTGTGTGTGTGTGTGTGCTTGCGTGCTCTCCTGACATAAAAGGGTGATTTTAAAAAAGGATCCAAGAAAATGGTTCCGAGCTTCCGAAATGTTTAATGTATTAAAGCAATTTCACGGACGTGATCTCGGGGCGTTGCAGTAAATTCTGGCCCAGGTACTCGCGCGTGGCGTATGTATGTGTGTATGTGTATGTATAGACATACAAACATATATATATATATATATATATATATATATATATATATATATATATATATATATATATATATATATAATATATATATATATATATATATATATATATATATATATATATATATATGTATGTATGTATGTATGTATGTATGTATGTATGTATGTGTATATACATAAATATACTTATATATATGTATATATATATACACACGTATGTATGTATATGCACAAATAGTATATATATATATATATATATATATATATATACATGCATATACATATATATATGAATACACGCATACACATACGTATAAGTTTTTGTTAAAATGTGTATCATAATGATGCCATGTACAGATTATCTATTGATTAAGTTAGTTGTCCGGCACCTTGTCCGGCACCAGTTTAAGGAAAAACCAACCAATCACTCAGCGCCATATCATCAGCGAATTAATGCTTAAAGGCGATCTAAAAGAAAATAAGAAGTTTCGTAGATCGTATGCTTCAAGGATTTTCATCGATACTGAAATGAGTTAAAATGCTATTTTACGGTAGGTGTTTATGCACTGAAATCATGTTTTCAAGGTTACATAGAATTTGCTAAGTTTTTAGTTTGAGGTTTTCAGAAATGGGATGTATGGGCAAAAACATACTATTTGATAAAACCACTTCAGTTTCTTTGTGTCTTTTTCATAGTTATTGCTGTTATGAGACTGTAACGTAATGTCCATTTCTTTGTAATTTAAATAGTGAGTGTAATATAAGTTGCAATTGAAGAGGCTCGTTGGGGGACTAAGCTGTTGGCGAAATTCTCAGCTTTTTTCTTGTATGTATTTTGTTTTTATTTTGACTTGTAGGTGAATTGTATTGACAATATACATCTTCGTGCTCAAGAAGATTGCCATTTGTTTGTACAGAGTACGGTTATTTACTTATAACTTTTAAGACTAAGGCATAATGTACTTTTCTGTGTATTATGTTTACGATTGCTGTGTAAGACTGAGGCTTTTGTTGTACAAGACTGCAGCATAACGTAGCACGCGGTCTATCACTGTCATAACTGTAATGAGCCAAGCAATGTCCTTATCTGTGTGATTTATATACGATTGCTGTGTAAGACTGAGGCTTTTGTTGTACAAGACTTCAGAGTAACGTTCTTTCCTTACAACGTACATATTATCAATGTCACATCTGTAACGGTGAACGGAAATGATGAAAACGCTTTTCTGTCTTGTCTCCGCAGCGCATAATGAACGTGGCCGAGGAGGCGTCTCTGGATCAGTTTACCGACGACGACGAGGTCGATTACTACAGCGCCAAGAAGCTGAACGAGTATTACAGCGAGGACGACAAGAAACGGCCCGGTCAGCTCAAGGAAGGTTACAGGGAGCTCAAACTCGTACCCAACTCGCATTTTGACGGCATACCCGTCAATGAGAACTTCTCGTCCGTCCACGTGCCCACTAATGTCTACGATAAGGGTGAGTACCATCTGGGCATGCAAAGATATTTTCCCCCATTCACGCCTTGAGAAAAAAAAAAAAAAAAGAGGGACTTGAGAACTTCTCGTCCGTCCACGTGCCCACTAATGTCTACGATAAGGGTGAATACCATCTGGGCATGCAAAGATATTTTCCTCCATTCACGCCTTGAAAAAAAAGGGGGGGGGACTTGGTGCGACAACTTTAGTTATTCATCTGTTCATTTTATCCTTACACAATTATTCAGAACTACTAATGGCACCAGCTGAGAATTCACGTCTTTCTTTTTTTAATCAAATTATTTCAGACTACTTACAATGGATAATTCTCATGGGCGTGGTCTTAAAAATTACCCACTCAAAAAATGAACTGAATTTAATCTTTTTTTTTTTTACTGAGCGAATGCTTCTTTATGTTAGATATATCTTCTTGGACGAGGTTGTTAAGAATTTACCATTTGATAGATCTTTGCTGATGCTGGTTTAGAGAATTTGGCTGAAATTCAGAAGTCCCAATTTGGCTAATGTGTTTCCAAGAGAGGAGAACGATTTATTTGTTAATAACCAACTTTATTGTCCATGAGTATTCGGTGGGCGTGAAGAAATTATTTGTGGAAGGAGGGTATGGGTATAAGCCTGAGAGAGAGAGAGAGAGAGAGAGAGAGAGAGAGAGAGAGAGAGAGAGAGAGAGAGAGAGAGAGGGGTATTATTACATCGTGATTTTTAGATTGTAATCCTTGTGATTCTATTACGCGTTATGATTAATATTACCATTGTTTTTTTTTATTCTGTTGATTTAATTACATTTATGAAAATAAGGGGTTTTCAACTCATTTCAATCTTTTTATTAGTATGAGGGCGAGTCTGCCTCCTTCGTTCGTCTGTCTGTCCATCTTATAGAAAGATTTACGTGACTGTAAGAAAAATGAAAGCAATGGAATCAAATCTTTTTAATATATTAAAAAAAAAAATGAAAGTAAATCCATCCATCTCATCTTTCAGCTTCTTGAAAAAATATGAAAATCGAAGAAGACGAAAAATGAAAGAAAATTAGTCTTCTTAACTTACAAAATAAAAAAAAAGGCAAGAAGAAACGAAAACGAGTAAAAAAAGGCAAAAATGGTCCTTTGGTCCTTCTCCCCTGTACGGTCTCCTGAAAATAAAGTGAAGAAAAAAAAATAGTAACTGACTTTTTTTCCATTTTTCACATTTTCAAGAGAAAAAAGCTTAGGAACACCAAGTGCGACGGAAAAATTAAAGTAGATACTTTTTTCCTGTCACAAACATTTTCTTGAAGAGACTGAAACGAAATCAAAGGCTATGAAAAATGGAAACTAATTAGCTTTCTGCCCATAGCATTTCCTTTCAGAAATTCAGAAAAATATTGATGGTCGAAAGAGGAGATTAATAAGACGATTTTTCTTTTAATTTCTCAAGAAAAAAAGTGGAAAAAAAGTGACAGCTCAAAAAAATTACAAATCAGCCTTCTTTCGTTTTTGCGTTGTCCTGGCAACAAAAAAAAATTCAGTTAATCGTAGAAAGAAAAGAGTAATTATGATTATTTTTGTTTGCATTTTCCCAGAAAGAATTAGAAAAAAGCTAAAAAAATAAATAAATAACCTCTCTTTCGTTTTTACTTTGTCCTGACAACAAAAAATTCTATTAATCATCTAAAGAGGAGGTTAATAAGATGATTTTTCTTTACATTTTTCCAGAAAAACATAAAAAAAAAATCACAAATCGGCCTTATTTCGTTTTTGCGTTTTCCTAACAAAAAAAAATTAAGTTAATCGTCAAAAGAGGAGAGTAAATATAATTATTTTTCTTCTTTTAAAAAAAAGCCAGAAAAAAGTGACAGCTCAAAAAACAAGAAAAAATCAGCCTTCTTTCGATCGTGCGTTGTCCTGACGATAAGAAATCCAGTTAATATAATTATTTTTCTTTGCATTTAAAAAAACGTACAAAAAAAGTGACAGCTCTGAAAAAAAAAATCCGCCTTCTTTCGTTTTCGCGTTGTCCTGACGACAAAAAATTCAGTTAATCCTCGAAAGACGAGAGTAAATATAGGTATTTTTCTTTGCATTTTTCCAGAAAAGAAGGTGAAAAGGTTACATAAAAAACAGAAAGAACGAAAAAAAAAGCGACGCGACAGTGCAAAAAAAAAAAAAAAAAAAAACACACAAACAGAAACCAGCCTTCTTTCGATTTTGCGGTATCCTGACGACAAACAATCGAGGACAGCCAAAGGCGAAGGGACGACACGACAAGGACACGGAGTAGCATCGGCGACGCAGACGACGACTAGAGATCGAAGCCTCATTATCGGTTATCCGTAATCTGGCCTTTTACTATTCTGTTACTCTCGCCTCTTCTTCCTTCATTCCCGTCTCCTCATTATTATTGCCTCCTCTTTGCGGAGCGGCCGCAGATTCGGCCAAATTTGTTTTTCCCTCTTCGATCTTTCCTGTTTGCAACTAGCGAAGCGGCTTCATTACGGCAGTGTCTGTGTCTGCTTTTGTTTTTGCGTGCTGTAAGGGAAATACTTTATGTAGACATGCACACACCATATAAATATATATACAGTGTATATATATATATATATATATATATATATATATATATATATATATATATATATATATATATGTGTGTGTGTGTGTGTGTGTGTGTGTGTGTGTGTGTGTGTGTGTGTGTATTAGCTTGCAGTAAATAGTCGGATGCTTCAAGGGAAAGTTATTGCGCCTTTGTTGTTTGCTCTTCCCGTAGATTTCACAATGACAAACTTGGTCTGTGTAGAAATTTGACAGATTTAAAATACGCAGATATTCCTTTCTTAATTAACAAAACACCACGAGATATGCAAAGCTTGCTTAAAGGAGTGTAAATCCTCTGTCTTATCTAGAAAGATGGAACTCATTATCAATAACTCTGAGGAAAACAGAATTAATGAGGACAGAGTATGCACAGAGGAACGAAATAACATCAGTGATAGAGAGAATTAATGAGGTTGAATCTTTTCAGTGTTTAAGAAGTATATTTAACACAAGTTCTCCTGATTTGGAATGCAATTAAAGAATAAAAAAAAATGCAAACTGAATAGGATACGGAAATCAAATAGACTGAAATTGTCTAAGAAAGCAGGGCTAAACTTTATTCTAATATTTTATGTACTACAATAAGGACGCGAACTTTGGTACGACAATGAAATTGTACCTAAAAGATTTTGTCGATTTAAGAATAAATCTTTGGTCTTACTCCTTCGATTTTCAGCAAGCATTTTGGGGGTAAAGTTAGGATACGCACTCCTCTACCCTAGATGCAACCCACCACAATCAGCGCACTACCTGGCACTTCATGTAATGCTTAGCATATATATATATATATATATATATATATATATATATATATATATATATATATATATATATATATATATATATATATATATATATATATGTGTGTGTGTGTGTGTGTGTGTGTGTGTGTGTGTGTGTGTGTGTTTGTCAGAATTTCAGGATCTTGTTCCGAGATATCGCTATCAAATCGGCATTTTTCATTCTGATGTTCTGTTGATGACTACACTCGCTCGTTGTAACCCATTGCTAATCAAAACCAGTGACTCACAATGTGTTTTCGCAATCTGGGTAGCTATTTGTCCTATATTTATGAAGCAGAGTCCGTGACAATCTTTAATGACGTATTGACGTACACACACACACACACACACATATATATATATATATATATATATATATATATATATATATATATATATATATATATATATATATATATATATATATACATATATATATACATATATATATATATATATATATATATATATATATATAATATTATATATAATTTATATTATATAAGATTTATATATTATATACAGTATGTATATATATATATATATATATATATATATATATATATATATATATATATATATATATATTTATATATATATATATATATATATATATAAATATATATAAACATATATATACGTTATATGTTTATATATAAAATAAAAAAATGTGATGGCTATGAAGAAAATTATTGTACTTGCCACCAAAATGATTGCGAATATGACATTTCTCAAAAATTTTAGAATATCAAAATTATTACATAATTAACACCTCCTATTTTGCAATCAGGTATTGAATAAAAAGTGTCAAGTTTGTTAGGAAATCCTGAGCAAGACTCAGCGAGAGATATAATATGCTCTTTGACATTTTATTATTTTTTTTTTTTTTTTTGAAGTCATGCAGCATTGGCTGCTTCCGACCGAGAAACTTTTTTTTTTTTTTTTTTTTGCAAAAATGGAGACACATATCTGCTTGCAAGATGAAAATTGAAATATATCGTAAAACTAAAATTTACACATACACTAACACGTATACGTGTATATTCCCGTACTTTGAGAATATTGTTACATCCAAATTTATGAATACATATACGTGTCTAACAGGAATCTCATATATTGCATATATACTGCTGAAAATGCGGTAGGAGGGGAGATATTAAATTCTATAAAATCTCCGATGATAGATTTATTTCCAGGGTCGTGACGTTACAGAGTTATGTCCAAGTTTATTAGGTTCATTATTGCTAGTATCTCTTTCCGGCGTAAAAATGACGCTATTCTTTCCTGCGATAACGCTGAAATATGAACGTTTTATTTTTTTTACCAGTAATATAGCGTGAAAAACGTTCTCTACAGTTTGACAGGCATTGCTTCTTTTTCCTGATGTACATCGTTCACGGTATTGTTGCAACGTTGCCAGATTTTAAGCCAGATTTAATTTCACATGCCAAGTCGTTTGCAAGGTGGCAGGAGAATTCCTTTAGTAAATAATAATAAAAGTAAGTATGGATTGGTCATGAGAGGCACTTAGTATTTGCAATTGTCGGTTTACAGAGATATATCAGATAGAAAGCAAAATTGTTTCAGTTTTTTTACCTTTTAAAGTGCTTACCTGTGTTCAGAATAATTTTCCAGGATTCTAGCCATTTTATCACACCGAGAATTACTTGAGATACTTAAATCAGTAGCAAGAGCTTGAGCCTCTCTTGATTTATCGGGGAAAACAGAAAGACAAATAGATAATGATTAAGCTGGATTTACTACTAGACCGTAATGATAATCTTGCCTTACATTAAAGATGTAAAGGTGCTGCATCGTTTGTAATTAAGCCTTAGGATGAATACCGCGTTGTCATGACAACCTACAAGGGTTCCAGTGGGTGATTTAAATGGAATAAGCAGTTGAACTGAGAGGTCGACTGTTTAAAAGCAGCCATGATTCATTTCAGAGCGACATTCTTTAACTATGGGCAATAGAAAATAATAGTTCAACTTGCAGTTTTCAGAAGAAAAAGGACACTACTAGCTATTTCAGGGACCACGAGTCATCGTTTTCTCAAATATCTTTCAAACTAATTATTTGATCGAAATGGTACTTTGACACAGTGTACAAGACATCTCCCGCTAATTTTTGGTAAAATAGTGCATTGCCAAATGGTTTTAGTTAAGGCGTTTACTCTTGACATACATGGCGTTGCCAAGCATCGCCAAACTTTGCATGCGAACGTCCTTTATCCCCATTCCGTCCCTCCCTCTTCCCTCCCCACATCCCATCTCCGGGCCCCCCCCCCTCTCCTGTATATGGGGGATAGCGGACGTTCGTTTGCATAGATTAATCCTGCTGACTCATGCGAGTTTGCCTTTAAAAGTCAAGGGTAAACGTCTTAACTAACACCATTTGACAGTGCACTATATTACCAGAAATTAGCGAGAGGTGTCTGTACAGTGTGTCAAAATACCATATCGATCAAATAATCAGTTTGAAAGATATTTGAGAAAAACGATGACTAGCGGTCCCTGGAATGGGTAGTAAGTGGTCAGAGAGAGGAAAGAAGATACTAAGATATGAGAAATGAGAAACAAAGACATTGAGATGTCTTTCAGGGAAAAAATGTATGGTTCAGAGAGAAAGACGTTGACAGGGAAAAGGAAAGTGAAAGTTTGAAGACATGAATAAAAAACGCTAAAGGTATGAGAAATGAGAAGAAAATGAAAGACAGGCTTCAGAGAGGGAAAGGAAAGACACCTAAAGACAGAAGATGATGGACACGGGTTAAGGAAAGAAAGATAAAAGACACAAGACAGGGAGGAGAAAGACACTGGAGAAGTCTCAACAGCTTTTAAGTTTACTCATTAATGACTTGAATTTACTGATAAGTAATATAAACAAAATGCATTCATGTGCTTTCAGAGGTTTTATGAGAATGTTCTTTCAGCAATCTTCGAATGTTTTGTTTAAAGAACTGATGAATTAAAGGTTACGCTTTAGGTGTTTATTAGTTTCCTCTAAAAGAAAAAATATTGAGATGGCTTTTTCTGTCCGCCCTCAGATCTTAAGGACTTCTGAGGCTAGAGGGCTGCAGATTGGTATTTTGATCATCCACCCTCCAATCATCAAACATACCAAATTGCAGCCCTCTAGCCTCAGTAGTTTTTATTTTATTTAAGGTTAAAGTTAGCCATGATCGTGCGTCTGGTACCGGACCGTGGCAGAAAGTTTCATGGGCCGTGGCTGAGAGTTTCATACAGCATTGTACGCTGTACAGAAAATTCGGTTGCACCAAGGAAACTTCGGGGCATTTTTTACTTGTAATAGATACCACTTCCTCTTCTGCTTTAAT
>JANJGK010000012.1:5069973-5079973 GCA_039081455.1 Macrobrachium rosenbergii
AGGGGATGTGGAAGAGGAAGGTGAGATTCAGGAGGAGAAAGAAGAGGAGGTAGGTGTTGTTAAAGGTTGGGATGGGGGAGACGAGGAGTTTGGGAGGTATTGCCTGAAGGAGGAGTGGGGGGAGGAGGAGGAGGAGGGGCAAGTATTCCTCCCTCCTCCGACCTCCATGTCTGTGGCGGAAAAATAGTAACTTCTATCCATGGATGTTTCGGGACAGTAGGAGGCAGAATGGGCCAATGAATGTTTGTTTGTTTGTTTGTTAAAATTCTTCTTTGCATGTGGGTGTCCGTGTGTGTGTTTTGAAGGGTACAGGACTTTTTTTGAGGGCACAAGATGTGTTTTTTGTTATTTGTAAATTCCGGCAATGGGAAAGAATAATTTCCAGTTTATCATCGCATGTTAATAACATTAAGTTTGATACATTTTCATATGCGTCTGACATTATCAGGATAACAGCATCATATTTACATTAAACTGTTTACATTTTACGAATAATTTAGTTATATTTTAATGCTTATTTATAAACTTTATTTGTATATTATATCGAGGACAATAACCAGCACATATATTTCTTCAAATTTATTTTGCTATTTTTCTTGCGTTATTGAATTAATCATCATTAACAAGGTTATGGTTAAATTTAATTTATTTCCAGCCCCTGAAATTTAAACTTTATCTCTTGATTTTATAACTCATGCAAGAGATAACTTTGTTTGCTTTTACAAGTGATAAAATCTGTTAATTTTCAGCCTCTTTCGTCAGGAGGAAAGGGAATACGCTCCATCTTTGTCATCAATTTGTTGTATAACTGATTGACGAAGGAAGACCCAGAGCACTTTCATCAGGGATGGAATTCTTTAGAATTTAAATGATGCGTGAATAGGAAATATTTTGAACGAGCATTTATAGAAATGATACTCTTAAGTCGAGAAAATCTTGTACAGTATTAAGTCTTTGTGAATTCGGGATAAGTTTCAGAGCTCGAATTTTATTGCTAAATTTAACTCTTTAATCTTTCTACTTATCGAGGATTTTGATAGGTATTACGAGATAATGATCCATCCAACAGAAATGTCACATCCTTTTTTCTATTTTAAACCTTTGTGGAAAATAACTGACATGACCTTGTGTCTCCTGAAACCTTTTTGTAACGGATAATCTTGGATAAGTAGTATTGTTGTTGCTGATGTTACCATTGGTAATCGCTTTGATACTAATCAGTGACAGGTATGATGATAATAGTGATAACAATAATGACAATGATGACGGTATTGCTAATGTGAAGTCTTCGGTATAAGATTGCCTGTCGGGAAATTTTTGTGGTCTGATATTTGTGAATATCACCGTCACTTATAAAATGAGGGACGGCCGTATGCAACAACAAATTCATAATTAGCCACGTGTTACAAACTTACCAATCAGCTTACATGGTGGAGGTGGGCTGATATCGATTCTAAGTACAAAACCTGAATTCGACAGGTATATGTACAGCGGAGTCGATATCAACTTATACCTCTCTTGGTGGCTCAGTGGCCAAAAGTCACTGTACAGAGTTGTTTGTAAACCAAGCAACGGTTCGAATTCCTCTTGGGTGCTAGGTATTCCCGAGGCATAGTGCATTGAATATTAACGAAATTTGTGGATTAATATTTGTAAATATATATATATATATATATATATATATATATATATAGTATATATATATATATATATATATATATATATATATATATACATATATATATATATACTTTATATATATATAAATATGTGTGTGTGTGTATAATATAATATATTTATATACATATGTGTATATATGTAAATTATATTTTTATATATGTATATACATATACAGTATATATATATATATATATATATATATATATATATATATATATATATATATATATATATATATATATATATATATGATGGAAAGTTTGTGGAGCGGCAGTCAGTTTAATGAATAGACTTTGGAGGATAAAATTTTCGTTTGGTTAGTTCAGGCTCTTGAGGTTGGGCATATGATTAATTGCAAAAGGCCTATGACTAATTAAGGGCCTTTCATATATCTTCGATGAGCTGCTTGGGCTATAATGTGGTTCCTCCCCTCCTCCTCCTCCTCCTCCTCCTCCTCCTCTTCGTATTTTTTTTTTAATCGGACGATTATTTATTCACGGAAATAAGCATTGCTCTCGTCAGTGATTATCCTAAGAACCCGTTCACCGTCCTTTTTTTTTTTCTTTGTAGCGACGAAGACAATTTTTTTTTTTTTTTTGCACTATCTCTATGACTCTTTCATCTTGACTTCATAATGACTCCTCTTGAGGAAGTAGATTACGTCGGATTATATCCGAGAGGATTCCAGAAGTTCAATCCTTGTACCATTTCCGAAATCTTACGTTGCTGTAGCGAAGAATATGTTGATAGGTTTTTCTTTTAATCCTATTTAACGTTACATAAACTTAAACTTCTTAACTGGATTCCTTGAAAATCGGAAGGGTAATGACTAAGAATAGTTGTTGGTTTGTTATATCCAGCTTAGGTGAGCTATTTCTTGGGACCATTCCAGACTTCGCGGGGCGTCCGTCCGCAAACTGAACTCTACTTCATTTGTCTTTATTGTTTATTTAGCGTTGGGACGGCTCTTATGGGGAGAGGGGGTGAGGGGGGGAGGGGGAATTGGAAGGGGGGGAGCTGCCCCGAAGCTATTATTTAACCCCTAAGCTTTCTTGGAAGATTAATCAAGGAAGTGTTGATACCAAAGCCTTTAAAGTAGCTTGACTCTCTCTCTCTCTCTCTCTCTCTCTCTCTCATGGGCAATATTCATTTCACCGTCAGTAGTTAGTTGCTAAGCCTACTCTCTCTTCTTGTATTTCTTGCCTATTCTGTAAGTTACTTAAATTTAGAAACCCCGCACTTATCCGTTGCCTCTCGCACCGGATTCCCAAATGATGTAAACAGTTTCTGGTATTCACTGGTGGTGACCCGTCCAGGTACTAACCAAGACCAACGGTACTTGACATAACTAAGATGTCGCGATCTGGTCAGGTTTTGGATCCTTGACTTAAGGTTGTCACAAGGGTTAAAGTCATTCCCGCTTCGTATTGCTGTTTCAGAACACTTGTTTGATATTTGTTGCATGTTAAAGTGTCCTGCAGAAAACCAGGCTGCACAGTCTCTTGTTTATTCATTTTCTATTAGATTGTAACTTAATATTTAATATATTTCCAGAGTCATTCTTCGTATTGTCTTCTGTTTTTTTTTTCATGTCTTATTGTAACCTTATGTCTTGATACAGACCAGCCCGATCTCTCTCTCTCTCTCTCTCTCTCTCTCTCTCTCTCTCTCTCTCTCTCTCTCTCTCTCTCTCTCATGATAAGTATGTATGTATGTATATATATATATATATATATATATATATATATATATATATATATATATATATATATATATATATATATATATATATATTATATATATATTATATATATATATATATATATATATATATATAATCTAGAGTTAATGGGACTGAATATTGACTAATCATGTATTAATGTAATTGGCTAGAACCTGAAAAACCGGAATAGCTGCAGGTATCGGCAAATGGTTTTTAATAAGTAGTTGCCTTGTTAGAAAAAGGATGGCTCTCAAGAGCTCTAGACTCTTGCCTTGAAAAGGCCCATTAAGGGAGAGAGAGAGAGAGAGAGAGAGAGAGAGAGAGAGAGAGAGAGAGAGAGAGGGAGAGATGCGGAAGTAGGTTTTCGATAGAAGGTATCTCTTGAATAGATTTATGGCATGTTTTTATTCAGAGGCAAAGATATCCGTTCAGGAACGCCTAAGTCAAAAACCTTATCGTATTAACAAAGAAACTCTGAAAAGAAAGAGTTGCTGTATAGAAAGTGGCCTTTACTGAGAAATATATTTTTTTAATATTTATATGACGCTTTCATTGACATTTATGCCACGATCTGTATTGCTGTACGGAAATAGATCATATTATGACAATGAAACTGTAAAAGATTTTGTCGATTTCAGAAGAATTTTCTCAGAAAACTAGAAAGCAGATAAGATAGAGCTGTAAATAATAATACCACAAGGGAAATTGCGGAAGTCCCATACAAAGATGAGATAATAATGAAAGGGAGATGAAGATGTGTTAGACATGGCCTTCTCACAAAATCAGGGAGAACAGCACGTGATAGTTTCAACTCGCTCTTGTTGGCACTGGAAGTGTTAAAAGATCCAGACCCACTTAAATGAGAATTATGATATATATATATATATATATATATATATATATATATATATATATATATATATATATATATATATATATATATATATATATATATATATATATATATCTATATATGATTACCACATATTGTGATTTGAGATTTTTATGGTTTTCATCATACATAAAGTGGTTTTTATGTTACATGTAACTGGTCTCTGTCAAATTGTATGAAATTTCGTGAGAATATTCAACTAGATATATTGTAAAAGGAAACTGGCAAATGGAAAACTCATTTTCAAAAGCAGAGGAAAAAACTCTTGAGAGCTTTCAGTAAGAACAGATTTTGGACCAATTAATTGTATCCAAAAATTTCTCTTGAAAAAAAATTGTTTTTGGAATTTAGAACAAATTCATCATATATACATATATATATATATATATATATATATATATATATATATATATATATATATATATATATATATATATATATACATATATGTATGTATGTATGTATGTATGTATGTATGTATGTATATAATTTTGTTTCCGAAATGTTAGCTACCTTCACATACTCCAGTATTTCCAATTTCAAGCTCTTATTAGATTAATATTCAAAACTGCTAATCACTGCTTTTGAGTATAAATTGTTGCAGAAATATAGAAACGTTACTGGGATGTAATATTTCCAGTGAAAGGGCTGCTCCATATAGGGGTTTAGATATCTCTGAGTAACATTACTCCATTCAGTGCTTGAATTTCTTGACAGTTCCCACAGGCATCCAAAGATCTTTTTGAAGGTTTTTGATTTGGAAGGATATCTGTTTGAATAGTACTGTTCCAAGGCCTGTGATCTCCTGGACTATCTAAAATTATTGCTATTCCTCTCAAGGAACGTAATTCCTAGACGTCAGTTGGAGCACTTCCCTTCTTCGGGACAAAATGCTTCTATGAGTACATCTGGAGTTAATCCTACAACTCGGAAGGACTCGGACTCTAAGGACATCACACTTAGGAACCTCGTTTCTGTCAGGAGTAATGGTTTATTGGGTATCCCGACATGACCAGAATCCCAATTGATGAAGGAGAGTCCTTTACACGGAATTTCTCACGTCATTGATACCCTAGGTATTCAAGGACTCTTTAGGAAGGAAGTACCGAAAGAACCTAGCACCCCCTCTTCCCTTGTAAGCCTGTGGTGCACTTACAGGGTCGGTTATTTGACTTCACAAATGAGGTGATTACTGTCCGCCTTGATATAACCCCTGCTAGTAGATTTACGCCTTCAATTTAGTCAGGGGGGGAAAGGGAGGGAAGTCGCCTTCAGAAGTCTACTGGGTAGGCTCGCCTGCAAGTTGGGGATTATGGAGGCTGATGTTAGTACTTCCTTTCTTCTTTATTTATTTATGAGTTGCTCCTTCTCTGGTGTTAGGTTTTGGTTATTGGTTAGGTGTAGTAGAGGTGAAGTAGAGCTGCGGAGTGGCACTCGCTGGGCCGGAGTTCAATTCCCCGGCTGGCTGATGAAGAGTTAGAGGAGTTTATTTCTGGTGATAGAAATTCATTTCTCGCTATAATGTGGTTCGGATTCCACAACAAGCTGTAGGTCCCGTTGCTAAGTAACCAATTGGTTCTTAGCCACGTAAAATAAGTCTAATCCTTCGGGACAGCCTTAGGAGAGCTGTTAATCAGCTCAGTGGTCTGGTAAAACTAAAGTATAGTTTTTTTTTTTTACAAGCATAGTTTTTTCTGTCCAGCGCTCTCAGTCACAGAAGCAACTGAGCACCATAAGGCCGAAAATGTTTTTCCACGTTGTTACAAAATTGAATGAAGGTTTCTAATTACTTTGCGGTGTAAGCTGTAGTAAAATAACATACTGGTATAGCTTGTATTTTGGCTAGTCACTAAATTAGACCTGTTAGGAAGGTGTTTAGAACTGAAGTCACATTTGTTGCGAGCAGTTACTTAGCTTGGGAAGAAACTACTTTGGGTATGTGCGTGATTCACTTACTTTGCCAAAAGTCTTGGATCCCATTTCTCTACCTTTCGTCGTTTTCTTTATAATTAAGCTTTAGCAGAATGACTAGCTGTCACATAGAAAGCGCAGGATTTTAAAGAAACCTCATTTTTCGAGAACGGGAAATGTGCATCATGTTTATTTCCGTTTGTGTTTTTATTTACTCTAGGCATACACTAAGTATTAACCTGTCGTTACTACAACCTAGTCTATAATTATGTGTCCGTCGCTACTTAATCGACCAGTCTTCCCAGTGGTGGCCAGTTACAAGGTCATTTAACGCCAACTTGCGACCATAATGCGCCGTTCCTCGCCATTAAAGAGATTGCAATATCAAGGGAGGGGAAAGTTGATATCGACCAGAGGGAATGTGACAAGAAATGAACGAGGTTCAATTATCCCCTCATTGCGCATGCGCACTTCAGTGCGCAATTGGAGTAACTAGCTTCAGAGGGAGAAGAAATAAAGATATATGTGTAATTAAGGTATTCTAAAGGATATCTAAAGCAACTTTAAAAAACAGCTAGACCGAAGACTGCGCCTGTTTCTCAAGTGAACGTCATGCATGCGTGTGGAATTTTTTGTTAGTAAATTTTACATTAATATACTTTTGGAGTGGCAGAACCTACCATCTAGTAAGACCACGTTGCAAAGCTATATTTAACGAATTTTTTTTTAATAATTGATCCTCGCACTCCAGTTAATTCGAATCTGTGATTAATTTTTTTGTCGAGAGAAATGGAATATTCGCAAGACCTTCCAGATAAAGAATATTTGCAAGACACTGAGAAAACTCCAGATATCTACACAGAACATATGTGCAAAGCAGGATCTTTCGTCTTCCGTGAATTATATTATTCACCCAAATGAATTCGGATTTATTAGTATTTTCAAGTTCTGTAAGAAATACGAGTCTTCGTTCCCTTATAAATTCGTAGAAGTGATACATTCCAGGAAAGGAAATTATTATGCTGGTTTTACCTTATGTCTTTATGCACACGCGCAAAACTTTACGAGACGAAGATTGTAAGGCTTGTAATTCTCAGGTCTTCACATCAGGCCGTCTTGTGCAATACTTATTGTTGAAAGAATTAGTGCATTGCGGATATGCATACGAGTTCAAGGTGTGTGCATGTGTGTATATATATATATATATATATATATATATATATATATATATATATATATATATATATATATATATATATATATATATGTATACACGTCTGTGTGTATATCTATATATAATATATATATATATATTTATGTTATCTGTATTGTATGCATGCGTGTGTATTCATGTAGGGTGGCACCAGTTGGCATGTGAATGTGTAAATGTGTACGGATAGAGAGAGAGAGAGAGAGAGCGCAAATAGTGGTAATAACAAATAAAAATTCAGGAAATCAACAAAGAAAGGAATAAGCAAAAAATTAAATCGAATATACACAAAGTTTACGAAACAGTATGGGCATTGAAATACGTGAATAAAATTGATGTTGTCTTTTTGAAAATAGGAATGTTAATGACCTCGATGCATAATGAGTCACAGACCCCTGGAAGTTTATTGTAAGGTGGGGGGGCCGGGATGTAGGGCGAGGAGCGACAGAGCTGGATGGGTGGATAGGGGTTGGGGTGGGGTGGGGTGAAGGAGAAATGGAACATTTAGTACCTACAATCAGTCTTTATTACCTGTTGATGTTCTCTTGATTCCACATGAGGGAATACTATTATGCACCCTTGAGAATACTCTCTCTCTCTCTCTCTCTCTCTCTCTCTCTCTCTCTCTCTCTCTCTCTCTCTCTCTCTTTGATTTGCTTGTGAAAAATTCTAAGTAATGATTAACGATACCTTTCCGTATGCACTACGATTAAATCAGTAGAGCAGTTTATAATTACAGCTCTCTCTCTCTCTCTCTCTCTCTCTCTCTCTCTCTCTCTCTCTCTCTCTCTCTCTCTCTCTCTCTCTCTCTCTCATTTGACTTTTCGAATGTAAAATATTCTAGATACTGATTAACCACCTTTCTATATGCACTAAATTAAATCATTAAAGTAGTTTTAGTTGTCTGTAAATGAAAACTATTCTGCCGGCTTTTTCTGTCCGTCCGCACTGCATTCTGTCCGTAGTTTGTTCTGTCCGCCCTCAGATCTTAAAAACTACTGAGGCTAGAGGGCTGCAAATGGTAGGTTGATCACCCACCCTCCAATCATCAAACATACCAAATTGTAGCCCTCTAACCTCAGTAATTTTTATTTCATTTAAGGTTAAAGTTAGCCATAATCGTGCTTCTGGCAACGGTATAGGATATGCCACCAGCGGGCCGTGGTTAAAGTTTCATGGTCCGCGGCTCATACAGCATTATACCGAGACCACCGAAAGATAGATCTATTTTCGGTGGCCTTGCTTATACGCTGTAGCGGCTGTACAGAAAACTCGATTGTGCCGAAAAACTTTGGCGCATTTTTTACTTGTTTATTTATGGCGCTGAAAAGCCATAATATTTTCCAGAAAAATTAATCATTGTTTCGTATGTTTTCGCTTCATATGGATCTCGTATTCATTTTGTAGATTTATCCTTTCTTAAATGATGTGTTTTCGTTCCTGATTGGACTCATATTAAGTTAATTAGGACCTTTCCTGCCGAAAACAAGTCGGGTACAATCTTTATTGAGATTGTGATGTATATTTTTGCTGTTAATTTCAGTTTGTACTTGTCTTGCATTATAAGTTGTTGAAGTATATTTGCTTCTTACTCAGTAAAGTATTCAGCTATATTATCTTGAATTATGATCAAAGATAGACATTTTTAAATAGGAGTAGGCTATAGTCATATCGTTAAAAAAAGAACCTTTTTTAAATAACAGAAATAAAGTTAAGAAAAAAGGATGACTGATGAAGATAGTAAGAAAATTCGAAGTTACTGTGAAAGGAATACAAATATGGATACACACATATATATAAGTGTGTATATATACATATGAATACCTATATATACATACATAATATATACATATGTACAGTATATAGTATATATATATATATATATATATATATATATATATATATATATATATATATATATATCAAATGACAATGAATGCTCATAGTCACTATTGTTATTCCCCATTATCTTATTATTATTTTTCTCCTTGTTACTCATCTTAAAGTGAATGGATATCTACATCTTCATTTCATCCTCTTCTTACTGTTGACTGCAAACGCTCTTGCTCATTGTCATTATCCTCACTATCATGTTATTCTGTTTCTCTTCTTATTCTCTTTCCTGGGGTAAATGCTCTCACTAACATCGTCCTCATTATGTCCATCACCATCATCATATTCTCGCCCGGAAGAGAGGAAGAGAGACCAGTGACCGTAACTAAGACTGACTGACCTTCGTGGTCGGAGGCGCCCGGTATAATTTCCCCATTATTTCCAATCAAGTTCCGGCGAGCTTATCCATCTCCCAGTATCTTTGTTCAATTCTTGTGAGAGTGAATCGAGGGGATTGAGAATCTCTCGAAACCTCCGATCAAGAGTTAAAAGGAAAAGGATTAAAATCAAGATGATACAATACTTGTAATGTAATCCCTTTAATTGGGCCACACGATATCATCCATTTTCTGGGTACGTTTGTTTAACATTTCTTATTTATTTTCGTTTAGAGGGGGGGCGGGGTCCAGTAAATCTTTAAAAATTAAGAAAGGAGTCTGATATTTCCGAGCTGTGGATGATACCAAAGCTT